>SSNS01000116.1:964566-1077066 GCA_006937985.1 Aphyosemion australe
TAAATAAACTTCTACACTGCTGTTCAGAGTAAATAAACTTCTACACTGCTGTTCAGAGTAAATAAACTTCTACACTGCTGTTCAGAGTAAATAAACTTCTACACTGCTGTTCAGAGTAAATAAACTTCTACACTGCTGTTCAGAGTAAATAAACTTCTACACTGCTGTTCAGAGTAAATAAACTTCTACACTGCTGTTCAGAGTAAATAAACTTCTACACTGCTGTTCAGAGTAAATAAACTTTAACACTGCTGTTCAGAGTAAATAAACTTCTACACTGCTGTTCAGAGTAAATAAACTTCTACACTGCTGTTCAGAGTAAATAAACTTCTACACTGCTGTTCAGAGTAAATAAACTTCTACACTGCTGTTCAGAGTAAATAAACCTCTACACTGCTGTTCAGAGTAAATAAACTTCTACACTGCTGTTCAGAGTAAATAAACTTCTACACTGCTGTTCAGAGTAAATAAACTTCTACACTGCTGTTCAAAGTAAATAAACTTCTACACTGCTGTTCAGAGTAAATAAACTTCTACATTGCTGCTCAGAGTAAATAAACTTCTACACTGCTGCTCAGAGTAAATACATGGACGGACGGACGGATGGATGGACTATCTATAAGCAGTTACATGTATCAGATGTCAATCAGTAACTTTTATTTATAACTCATGTAAAATAATTTAAATAATTTAAGGAATGTGGCTTCAATCAGGATAAAAAATCAAGTTACAACCTAAAAGGCTTGCGTGACAGCACAGACACCACCCTCACACCCCCATTATACCACCATTGTGTAATCTTCTGTGGAAAACACATGATCATGCCACATTACCACCACAGGTTGACAACTAAGGAATGACCAAAACGCTCCCTGATGCCCACCTCCACTTTGCAGCAAAGTGGCATCATTGGTTTTTGAAGAAAGGGTAAACACATATAGATCAAAACCGTGACAAGCAGCTGTTAAAACAGCTGGAGGTGCACTCTCCTACCTGTCTCACTGCCGTCTCTCCGACTTTGTCCGAATGTTTCCGAATGCTCTCCAGGAAGTCTTTGAGGTCTGACATAGAGATTTCTTTGATCTTCTCTCTGAGTTTGGGCAGGTTTTCAGCCATGATCTGACAGAAACGGTATTGGCTGACCCTGCAGAGGCACCAGAGAAACCAACTCAACAACTCCACATAACATTCAATTCAATCTAGTTCATTTCTATAGCACCAAATCATGACAAGAGTCGTCTCAAGGCACTTCACAAAGTAAAATTTGCTAAATTGAGTTCAGTTCATTATCCAACTTAGTTAAAAGATTCCTATTTAAGAAAACCCAGCAGATTGCATCCAGTCACTGACTCCCCATACTAAGCAAGCATGTAGCGACATAAAACTTTGTGAAGAGTACTTCCTCCTTGTGGTTAGTCAGAATCAGTCTCCATGTTTTTCACTGACAGAATGCCTTCTTAGTAAAGCCCTGCAATGGAATTGGGATCCCAGGGGTCCTGAACGCAAATTTTGATGAGGGTGGCTAAGAAATAACAGCAGGTCTCCAATTTGCTAGAAGATGGAGAGTTCACCTGACGTAGCCAACAAAATAAAAGCTGGAAAATATGGAACTAAAAAAAGTAGGGATGCTCCGATCCGATCAGTGGAAATCAATAGATGGATTGGTGCTGCGACTACAGTGGGAATGAACCTACAATGTGAATTTCAGACCCCGCCATGATTTCTAAGTGGGAGAACGTGCTAAATCAAAGTGTGTTTAAATACGTATGTACCTCACTGTAACATCTATATTATGTTGATTGATAGTGATGTCTATGTCCGTGTATGCTGCTGTTAATTTTGTAGCATCATTGGTGGGTGTGATCCTACCTTGGGATATAGATCTTCTCCAGCTGTTCCATGGTTTTTAATGCAGCATAATATCTGGAAAGACAAAAAGTAGTCGTTCAGATTTGATAATACAACCCTGACACAGCTACAGGTGAAACTCAAAAAAATTTGAGTATCTTGCAAAAGTTCACTGATTTCAGTAATTCAACTTGGACTGAGCGACCATCTAAAGGTTCAGGAACCCTTTGCAAGTTTTTGGATTCATTAGCTGATTAGAGTCACTTTGAGTCTAGAATACTGAACATTTTCACAATATTCTAATTGTCTAATTTTGAATGTGGGTATTTCATCAACTATAACCAGTGTTGGGAGTAACGAGTTACAAAAGTAATTAATTACTGTAATGCATTGCTTTTGTCTGTAACGCGGTAATGTAAGGCATTACAGAAAAAAAATCAGTAATATTTTACTCGGTACAACGCATTTTCAACCAGGAATCAATTAGTGGGTTTTCTTCAGGGTTCTAATTACGGGGGAGCCTGAATAAAGGTCCAGTTTTGTTATGACATTATTTATATGAACTCCAGCGCACCAGGACCTCTTTAGAGCAGAGAGGACAGAGACCGCTGATCGGATGCGCTCCAGCTGTGCGCACCACGACCACAGTAACATTCTCAAAGTCACGCCACCAAAAAAAAAAAAAACATTTAACACGCGATCGTTCATGTCCGCTTTCTGGCACTTTCTCTTTTACTCATGCCTGGCGCGCTCTGCCTCAGTGGAGCTCATCAGTGCCCAGGTGACACCTCACCACACCTGCGGCGTGCAGCGCACATTTCGCTATTTTTGAGGTGCAGATCCCAGAGCTGCTTAGTTTAAAAGTAGGCTAGCTCATTATGTGGAAAAAGTAGGAAATCCAGGAAGCAGTTTTTCTGGAGAAATGAGAGGAGATACAAGATAAGAGACAGACAGGAAAATAGTCAAATAAAAAACAAGGAAACTAAATAAAGTTCTTGAAAAGGAAAAGTAGGTAGATTTTTACCCACTACAAATGTTTAACAACAAATAAAGCAATAATTTATAAGCATGTAATATTTATTTATTTCATAAAATTCAGATCACTTTCAAAACTCAGGTCCACACCCAGGGCTGTATCCAGGCATTTGGGGACCAAGGCAAAATACAGGGTGGTGGAGCCACCCCCTTCCCCCCACACACCGTTTACACGCTCAGTTAATTTAAGATAGCAGCGTGCTAAGCGTACAATTTGTTGTTGCATTTCTTTCATACAAATTCATTTTCTGGGGGTCCAAGCCAGCTTTGGACACTTTCATGCCCAGGAGCAATCATCCTCCAGCCTTGGAGGTGATCAGAAGGACCTGCAGAGCAAAATCTTTCTGCTTCTGCTTCGGTGTGTCTAGATTTCTAAGCTACACAAGATCAGCAGAAGAGAAACGTCCACGCAAAATGTTTCACTTCCTGTAGTCAGACAGAGCAGAGATGAGTGAACCTGCAGCTGATCTAACGTTAGATAGAACATTCTCCAGATGGGCATATGCCCGTTACTTTAAGTTTGTGACGAATAAGGATATGAAGAACATTGTAGTCAAATGCTCTTTACACCTAAAGAACTGTTATTTTATCTGACTGTTTAAACCACAACCCCTAGCCCAGTTTGATACCACATCACCTTCCACTGGATGTGTGATGAGCTACTTGAGCGTCATGAGCTACATTTAGATTCCCAAATCCATATTATTTTGGTGAAAGTAACTTAAAGTAATGCAAAAGTAATGTAATGCCTTACATTTTAAAATTAGTAATATTATAATGTAACGAATTACTTTAAAATGTGAGTAACAAGTAATAAATAATGCATTACAGTTTTGAAGTAACTTGCCCAACACTGACTATAACAGCCTGGCAAGCCATCCTAAATATGTGAATCTATAGTCTGGCCACGGACCATTGATGGCATCATTTAAAAATGAGCCTACTTTATAATTCACTAGGGTGGTTCGGAGACTCAGACGCTGCTCCCTATTGTATCGATCACAGGAGTCAGAGCTCGGCCAGTCCACGGAGAACAGGCTGGTCTCAGGAGGGCATGCTGCCAGTTCACCTCTACCGTGAGGGACAAAATAGCAAATGATATAAATGCACGTCTTTGTGGACAGAATGTCCCCAGGCACGTGCGATTGTCCATATAATTTACATCCTGCTCCACGAGTTTATTTTTTTTATTAATTCCATTGAACCATAGCAATGTCTGACTTTCACTGGTTAAATTTAATAGAATTTTTTTTATTTATTATTACTTTTGTCAGATTCAAGTTACTTCTGTGACCATTGTGTGTTTTTTTTTCATTGAGTGAAGGGTACCAACAGTTTTATCCACGTTTGTATATGAAACCCTCTTCAGAACATTTGACTGTGTAGAAAGGAGGTAGAGAGTAACTGTCTGATTATTTGTAAAACTAAACATCCAACATTCAAAACTCAACACGCTACAGTTCCACTGTGGTAAAACTGCAGGCAGAAGTCCAGTGTCCAAAACTTAAAAGTTGTATTTTACAGTTTGGCAACAAACATAGATCCATTTTCCATTGTTTCCTGCTGCTGCTGCTCTGGTACAAAACCACAGGCCCACCACAGTGCATGCTGGTCTTATACCAGTTTACCTACAGAAAAAAGCCCTCCAGTTCTGCCTGGCTAACTTAAAAAGGCAAACAAAAAGCACGTAATAAAATAAAAAATGTACAAATAAACAGCAAATAAACCAATAATAAAAAGTAACTCAAGAACAAATTTTAACAAAGTAAAAAAAAAAGAGAGAAGTTGTGTTGTCAGGGTAAGACGTTCATTCAAACACCAGTCGTGTGTGCTGTGATATCAGGCTTTGTGAGACAAATACCTTTTGGAGTCCAGCTGCTCCTTCAGCTTGCTGTACATTTCTAGAACTGTGACATGAAAAAAGACAGGAGTCAGGGTTAGATTGCTGGTTGAACCATTTTTCTAAAAAACACGTTTATTGCAGTATAGCATGTGTCTGCCGTCTTTTGAGGAGGAACTAATTGCTTGAAGCTACTGCCGTAAGGCAAAACTAAACATTATATTTAGGGTCACATGACTTCTACAATGCAGAGAAAGTGTAACGTTATGGAATTTGTTCATATGTGAGTGTAGACTTTTACACTTGAGAGAGATGTCATAGTTTGCAGTGTTCTGAGTAAAACAATAAAACTTGTTTGAATGCATTTAACATTCACGTCATTACATCATATCAATGCAATCCTAATAGAATAATCAGACTGGGTCCAGATTGACTCGTCTTTCTGTTACACATGCACCATGAGCAAAAGCAAGACACCAAGACTGCAGCTTTATTTTTGTAAAAAGATATTCCTTTTGGGGAAAAAAACATAAAAGGCTCAGGAAACAGCAGAGCATCAGTGAAGGCTGTTGAATTTCCTGGGACTAAAATAAGGATTGTGGTATCTAGAGTTGACCAGAACACAAACACACACCTTTAAATAAAATTAATTAATGTCATAAAAATAAATTATTGTGAAAAAGCTCCATATATTTTGTCACTCATGTCAGAATGTGAAAATCATCCTATAGACACAGAGTGAAATATTTCAAGTCAATTTCATTTTGATAATTAGCCTTTCGCCGGCCCCGCCCCCAGAACGGCTATTGTCCAATCACACATCATAGCAACCGTTACTATCCGACAACTCCAAACAAAATGATGAAGCTAAGCCTAATTTACTACTAAGCATTAGCCTCGATAGTAGTCGTGTCTCCTTCGTTTCCCTTCAGAACCTCCTCATCGAGCTCAACCAGCAAGCATGAGTGCTCCCCCCGCCCGCGGCTGGGCGGAGGTCCGCCTCCCAGACTATCCAAGACCCTTTATAAGACACACCGTGCCGGCAAATCAGCATAATATTACCAGAACCGTGTGTCTTATAAACGCACATTAAGCCTTGGCGCAACAGCAGGTGGTGTCATGATCACGTGATGAATTAATGCCGAGCTCCGGCCGGGAACTAAAAATCAGACATGAAAACGGGTCAAGTGTGAAAAAGGTGAGAGCCCCCCCACACACACACACACACACACACACACACACACACACACACACACACACACACACCCCAGCAAGTAAATATTCTGCAAATGAAAGTATATTGGGGCATTTTAGATTTAAAAGCATCAACCTGGTGAACTTTATGGAATAAAATAATCAAGCAGAGTTACATGCTACACATTGAGCATTAGAAGAAATAAGACCAACCTCTATACTTTAACAGGGGGTCAGACCTGGTGCTTGAAGGCCACAGTGGCTGCATGTTTTCTACATGTCCCTGCTCAGACACACCTGACTCTATATCAAGTTGGGATTCTTATTTTAACACAGAGTAGCAGAGCCTTTGTTTACCTTCTGCTAACAAGTTGCTGCTCCTCCTGAGACGAGGACAAGACTGAGACGTGTTTAACCACATGTCCCAGCTTTGTCCTCAGCTCTGAGGAAGGAGACAGAGGGGATTTGGGGTGATGGGGGGGTTGGTCTGGAGGCCACAGAAACATTTTAGTGAAGTAGATGTCATTTCCTGCATTCTAGTGATTTTTAACAAGTTGTTTTATTAGATTTAAATGATTGTCTTTAAATGAACAACTTAAACAAGTTGAGCTTTAAAAACTAAACCAGTTATCAATGAAATCAGATCAATATCAACAAGAAATGACAGGTTTAGCCTGGTTTATTATTTTGTTAGAACCCAATGGTCTCATTACAGAAATGTGATGGAGAATGAACCAAGCTCTGCTGCTGCTGAAGATACTAAAACTAGAAAGAATCCTAAACTTCCAATAAATATGTTGGATAATAATAATAATAATGATGATAATAATAATAATAATAATAATAATGATAATAATAATAATAATAATAATAATAATAATAATAATAATAATAATAGTCCCTCCTTAAGCTGCTGCCCCCGCGACCCGACTCTGGATAAGCGGATGAAAATGGATGGATGGTTAATAATAATAACACCAGCAGGAGGCTGTGGGCTGAATAAGGGTTTAATGATACCTGGCTGATGGATCTCCTTGACTAACCAGCTAACTAACCCTCTCACCTCCTGTCCTTTGGGGACATTTTGACTTTTATTATCTCCTCATGTCCATTGTGTCTCTGAGGAGCAGATAAAACAAACAACCATCTAACTCAAACGGCAAACAAAAGCTTTCTCCCAGTTTTCTTTAAGTTGAATTTAACATCATTTGAAGTCATCCTGGTTCATGAAACAATAAGCAAGAACTTCTACAGGCGGACACATCAGAACAATATTGTTATTATTTCAACTGACTGTTCTCTTGTTGAGCGCTCTCCTCTCCTCCGCACCGTCACCCACCCCACCCCCTCCGCGCAGCTCAGTAGTCTCTCCAAAAGCCCCAGACTGAAACCGAAATGACCCGACGGAGTTTAAGTTCGCCCGACATGATTACAGATACATTTTAGAGCTTCTTTACCACCATGGAGGAATAACAATGATTCCACTGTGTTTGGTTTGAGGCGCGTCCCCATCTCCTCATATTGTGCGGCCGCCAGTCTCTCTCTCTCTCCCTCCTGCTGTCCAACGCGACTCAACACACTCAAATTATTAATCGACCCAAATAGGACCCGAGCAGTCGGGCTCACTTGGTTCGGGCTTGGATCGTAAGAGTGGGGAAGAGCCCTTCACCTGAGGTCTACACAGGTGACCTCCAGACGAGATGCACTCGTGGGGGTCGCGCGTCACCGCTTCTGACGGACTTATTTATTTATTCTACAGTTTGTGGTGTTTGGTGCATGTTAAAATTCTCTGGTATATTACCCCCGTGGTTAATAGTGAAACTTGTCAAACTGCAAAACCCTGCCTCGCTGAATAAGCGCATCATCATCACCTCCACTGCATACTGTAACCCTTTTGCCTCGATCTGGATGATATTGAGGAGAAATTGCTCCAAAAAATGTCGCTGACACGCATCTGTCCACTTCTTTCCATCGCGGAAATCTGAGGAGCTGCAGTATTTGATCCACTTATTGTCGGAGTTGGCAACAGTAACTAAGGGGGGTGGGGCTTGGCGAAAGGTCAATTATGGCTACAGATTAAAAAACTAAATTCAGCGTCAGACAATTTCAATATAGCCCGTGTCACAATCGCGATGCATCGATTAAACGGTGACTTGGCACACTCCTCATCCCTACATTGCATAAGTACTTTTGATTGGTTGAGCTTAACCCTTTATAGGGCAATCATTGAAGTAGTTTAAAATTTTAAATTTCAACCCCTGGGTGTTATTATGGTTTATAACAAAAGTTTTTTTCTGTTTTTACAATTTTCAAAAATATTTATTTTCATGAAGAAAATCAGAGAAAACGAAGTGCTCAAATATGGACACTGGCCCTGTTCTGGTAAAAGAAATCCCAAAATAAAAATCATTAACAAGTTAAATAAACATTATTTTTTAATAATATAGATAATTATAAGACACTTTAGAATAATTTAGCTAATTTTAGAACATTATATCACTGTAGAATAATATTGAATATATCACAATTATTAAACAATACAGTAAACTTTAATAAAAACAGATTACTGTAGAATATTTTTGGAAGTTATAGAACATTAAATGCCATTTCTGATCAAATATAGATTATTAGAATATTTTAGAATATTATGTATTTGAGGATCTGCCTCAGTGTCATCTTCCTCCTCTTCATCATCATCACTGATGGTGAGATTCGCTGGTACAATAACTGTCCCCCTATGTTTTTTATAGAAATCTTAGTTTTAAACTGAAAAATATATTCAATATTATAATTATTATTATTACTGTAACCATGATCATGAAGAATAAGTCTAAAAAACAACAGATTTTACCTAAAAATAAACATAATTTCATTTACTTGTTCAGGGCGTATGATCATATATGGCAGCTTTGATTTTCATGCTCTGATTTCACCAACTTCAATGAGTTTAACATTTACAACACATGTATCCTTATTTAGCACCACTAGTCAACCTTGTGATGTGAGAGTTTCATAAACCTAGCATTGTTAGTTTTAGAGATCCGACCGTAAACACAAGAGGAGACGAGCTCCAGGAAGGCAGTTTTCTGGTTTTTCAGAAACACCAATATTTGGCGCGTCGTAGCCCCGCCCTGATTGGTCGAACGGCGCCATGGCGTTAACTGTGACTGGCTTGATCTCTGATGATTGGTTGGGTGAAATCTCGTAATTCTAAGAGTCTGTAAAAAGGCACACCAACATCATTTATGATGTGAGTGGAAGTGTCTAAATATAGACGCTTGCCCTATAAAGGGCAGCGTTTTTGTAAGGATTCTATGCAAAGTTTAATAAATGAGGCTGCTGATGCACCTTTTCCTAGCCACTCTATGAATATGTGTAGATACACATTCTCATAACATTGGTTCTCTAGCAATGTTGTGGCTTTTGAGCGAATTAGCTGACATATCATGAGTTTTCAATATTTCAATTTTTCACAATATTCTAATTTTCAGAGGCTGATATTTGGATTTTCTCATCTGCAGCCATAATCATCAAGGTAACAAGAAATAAATAATATTTAATATATGAGCTTCACTTCTGCCATGAGTGACAAAAAGCCTGAAAAAGGCCTTCCAGCAGTCCAAGCTGTGCCTGTAAAACAACAGTTTACACAGTATTTCATACAAGCACTGTGACCTGGTATACAGAGCTGGAGCTTCTCTACAGTGGTGGCCATGTTCCTCTGCTGGATCCGACAGTGGATCACCTCCTGAGTCTGAGCCGTCACCTGGAGAGGGAACACAGTGACGGGACACAATAAGGACAGTTGTTGATTGGCCAAAGCACAGCAGTCCCCACAGGTAGAGAGCATACATACGTATGACAGTAAAACGACAGTTTTGTTATGAATGAATTATACACCAAGGGCTGAACTTACTCCCCTCCCTGCTTCCTGTAACCTTCGGTTAGTGTCCATCACTTGAACCTTTGAAAAGAAACACAAGCATCAGTTTTCCTGTACAGCTTTTAATCATTTATTCTGTTCAGTAAAAGAAAAACTTGCATTGACCTCTAAAAGCCAGTGTGGTGTTTTTTAGTTCTACTGTCTAGGACAGGTATACCACATATCCTCCTGGTAACTGTGGTTTTAGTTTTGCAGGCTAAATGTATGTGTTCATTCTGGTTTGCACACGTCTCTCCTACCATTAGTTTCTCTGCATCAGTGCGGACTTTCAGAAGCTCAGTGATAGCATCCACAAAACCCTGGTGGTGGAAATTGCACATTTTCTCTATTTCACGGTCATGGTTCCTTATCCTGGCATCCAGTTTTTCCATGAACCACTTATGGGCATTGGGTTGGTCATCGTAGATGGACCTGAACGAGACAAAAGGGAGGAAGAGGGGAATTTGAAGAAACGAATCAAAGAGATTATGTAAGAAATAACTGCATTGAATAATAAATACAATTATTTTCACAATAAGACTCACATTTCTGTCAAAATGCAGCTTAAAGAGGGTGAGCTCTAAACCCATGAATTATTCTTTCATTCCAGGCATTTATCATTCACCATCTAGGTGACGTTTGCACGTCCTCTCCTGTTAATACTGCAGGTAACTAATCAGCTAACACTGCCTATCATGTTAGCATCATTTACCTTATACACACACCTCCACACTAGCAGACTCCAGCAACTAAATTCAGACCTGAGGTGAGATTTTTCCCATCTTGCAAAAGCTACAGCAAGAAGATGACTCTGACTTCACAAGGAGCATAAAGGAGAACATTTGGAAAAATCTTTCCAACCAATATTAGGTACAATTGATTATCATACATAAACTGACAGTTATAATGCCAAGATGGACAAGATGGCGGCGGTGGTGTTGGGTGCTGGTGGAGGCTCTGCTTGCCCTCGCAAAAAACCTGCAATTTATAAAACGGACGGTGGGAAGGTGATAGTGGAAGATGACCTGCTAAACTTTATTGTAGTGTAGATGAAAATGCTCAGTCATGATGAAATTGTTTTGTTGGCAACCAACAATTTCTCATCAGCGTAGATTGAGGAATCCAAGCGGCTTCTGTTTGATGTGTGCCCTAATACTACAATATGATGTATTGTGCACAAGGGCCTGCAGAAGGACATTAATAATATTAAGGCATGTCTGAAAGTGCTTAATGAATGTGGAGAAGATATCCCGAGGTTCATCTCTCATTATTTAGATGAGCTGCCACCTGTCGGATTTGGAAATATGGATGCTTCTGCACTGCTTGGTCGGATGGAGCAGCTGAACCAGGAAGTATCTGGCCTGCGGAGATCATTGGACGTGCAGCTGGAGGTGAATGAGAATCTTGGAGCAGCAGTTGCGGCCATGGATCGTAGAGTGGCAGTGGTGGAGAAATGCTTTGGAACTGCAGATGCTGGCGCGGTACGGCAAGGCGAGTGCAGACCAACGCACTCAGATAGCTCGGAAAAGACCAAACGGGCTCCCATTGAGGAAAGCTGTCCCCTTGGGTTGGATACCGGGATTGCCAGCACCTCTGAAGGGGGAGTAAAGGAGCTGGGGGGGTCCCGGTCAGCGACGGGAGTCTCCTGAAGTTGCTGTGACGTCACCACAATCATCGCTACATTCCCCTCAGTGGAGCGTTGTAGTGAGAGGAGGACGGAAAAAGACGGGGCCTTTACAAGAGAAGATTCCATCAAAACAGCACAGTAATCAGAGAAAAGTCGAAATAATTGGAACTGGCACGGAGAGTAACATTGGTGTGGTGAAAACGAAACTAGTGAAGGTGTTTGCCACAAAGTTTTCAACTACGCTGGATGCAGATACGCTCCGTGATTATCTATCTGGGAGGCTGGAGAATAAAACTGTGACGTGTCACAAGATTGAGTTGGCTCATAGTAGGAATTTGCCTAGTGAACTAGACCAAATTCTTGCAGAGTTTGGTCTAGGCACGCTTCATTGGAACCCTCGCAGCCTGTCTTATAGCCTTTACACAGCGAGTATCGCTGTGATTACGTCACGTTGTTCGTTACTCTGATTGGTCCTAGCACTATCCAATTGCGTGCTGACATTTTGAAAGACTGATTTAAGTACTGGAATTATTCAGGGAAGGATCCCAGGGGGTGTAGCCACAATGTGCAATACTGGGAGTTGATTGGGCTATTGGAATTGAGTTGTGCTGCAATGATAAGAAGATAATATTTTTGAATGTATACACACCATATGAGAGCTCACAAAATGAGGATGAGTATCTTAGCAGATTGGCATTTGTTATGGCCTTCATTCAGGACAATCCTTCTACTTGCATTTATGTGGTTGGAGACATAATTGCGGATGTAAAGGATGCCAACTCACTATTTGACAATCATCTACTCCAGTTTTGTCATGATAGTGGTATGGTTTTATATAGCAGATCACTACTGCCTAAGGGGAGCTTCACGTATATTAGTAAGGCCTGGCACACTACGTCTTGGCTAGACCACTGTGTCAGTACGGTGGATGCTCATGACTCTATCAGTATGATGAAAATTGATTATGAACTGGCTACCACAGATCATATACCTTTTCGAATGACACTGAACACGGGCAAGCTCCCAATGCTGCTGCCTGTGGATAGTGGTATTGATGTGGGAAAAATTGATTGGTCAAAACTATCTACTACAGATCTTTATAAATATGTTAATCATACTGATGAGTTGTTGTGTAAAATCAAGGTTCCAAAAGATGCTTTATTATGTCGGGATATGAACTGTAAAAGTGAAGTACATCAGAAGGAGCTATGTCTTATGTATGAAACAATTGTTGAGTCTCTAAGTATAGCTTCTTCTGGTATTATGTATAAATGTCAGGTTAAAAGGTATCAGGGGAGGCCAGGCTGGAAGGTTTATGTGGAGGAGCTTCATGCAGAGGCACAGTGTGCATTTAAGAAATGGGTAGATTCTGGCAAGACTAGGCATGGCCCAATATTTGAGAATAAGAAATGCACAAATGCTCGATTTAAATATGCACTTCGCTATATTAAAAGGAATGAGAACACTATGAGGGCAGATTCACTGGCTATAAAGTTGCAAAATAATAATGTTAATGACTTTTGGAAAGAGATAAAAACTATCAATAATTGCAGAACAACACTTCCATTCAATATTGATGGGGTGTGTGGTGCTGAAGAGATTGCAAAGCTATGGTGTGATAAATATTCTGAACTGCTGAATTGTATAAAGGGCACAGTACCTGTAGTGAATAACATAATGTTAAATGATGTTAGTGTTACTACTGCAGAAATCTATGAATTGATCCTGAAGTTGAAAGATAATAAGGCCTGTGGTCTGGATAAGATAACGGCTGAGCATATAAAGAATGCCAGTAAGAAATTGTGCCCTCTAGTGGCTATGTGTTTTTCAGGATTTTTTGTACATGGGAGGCTACCTGACTCTATGCTCTCTGTTGTTCTAGTGCCCGTTGTCAAAGATAAAGTGGGGAAGCTAAACAGCTCTGACAAATATAGACCAATAGCGTTGGCCAGTGTTTTGTCTAAAGTCCTGGAGATGGTGTTATTGAATAGGCTTGAGAGATATGTCCTGATTTCAGACAATCAATTTGGTTTTAAACGAAATCATGGAACTGACTTGTGTATATTTGCACTAAAGGAAATTCTAGATAAATATAAAAAGCAAAATACCACAATGTTTACATGTTTAATTGACGCCTCCAAGGCATTTGATCGTGTGAATCATGGGAAATCATTTCAAAAGCTAGTTGATAGTGGGGTTCCTGGATTTTTAATTAGGATTTTGATCTACTGGTACACCCATCAGACAATGAGAGTGAGATGGAGGAATGTGATATCAAATCCATTCCAGGTGACCAATGGGGTTCGTCAGGGTGGAATTCTATCTCCTTTCCTATTTAATATGTATGTAAACGATCTGTCTCTGATATTAAATGCAAGTGATACAGGATGTAGGATCGGTGACCTATTAGTCAACCACCTCATGTATGCAGATGATTTGGTCATTTTCAGTCCATATAGTGCTGGTCTCCAACAACTCCTGAGAATATACAGTGAGTACGGTGCAAACTTTGACATAAAATATAATGCAAAAAAAAGCAAGCTTCTGATATTCAGAAGTAGAGAAGACAGGAGGTTAACATTTCCTGATTTCTACTTGTCGAACTTTGCTCTTGATGTATGCAGTGATGTCACTTATTTGGGCCATATTATTGATGATGACTTGTCTGATGACAAGGATATTTTACGTCAGCAAAGGAAGGTGTATGCCCAGGCAAATACACTGGGAAGAAAGTTGGGCATGTGCTCCATAACAGTGAAGATTTTACTTTTTAAAGCTTACTGTACATCTATCTATACTGCCCACCAGTGGTGTAGATATAAGCAAAGTATTAAAAAACGTATGGTGGCTTATGACAGCATGAGATTAATGCTGAAATACTCAAGGAGCTCCAGTGCGAGTCATTTGTTTGTCAGTGTTGGGGTGCCTACCTGCTCTGCTGTCTTAAGGAACATGATGTATAGTTTCTTGTGTAAGGTTACTGGGTCACAGAATGGCATTATTAATGGTTTGGTCAATCCTGTCCGCAGTTCTGTTTGATTCACATCAAAGTTGTGGAATCACTGGCTGAATTGTTTGTATGTTAGGCATTGAACATGTTATTATTTATTGTGTTTTATACTGTTTTTTATTTATGTTTTTTATTGTGATTTTTTATTGTTGTGTTTTTTATCATGTGTTGGTGTGTTTGTTTTTTGTATATGGATCCCCCTGGGTCTGAAATAAAGAATAAAGTAAGTAATGCAGGAAACTGTGTGCATTTAATTTTTTACCACCTACTGAAGTACTCGGGAATTGATAAGGGATTGGATTGATAGACAGAATTGACAATGCCATTGATATTGATAAAAACTTATCAAATCCCACTAGGGATGGGACGAAATACCGTTTGGCGAAATTTCGCGATACAAAACGTGACAAAAATGCATCGAGTAAAAAAAAATGGATCGCGAAATAAAGACTAGATGGCACTGCTGCATGATTTGTGTATGGCAGGCATACAGTCTAAAGCCTTTTTTATAAAACAATGCCGCTAATTTGCGCAACGCCTATGAGGCATCTGGGAGCGTTAGGTTGTTTATAAGAGCTCAGACCGTGGCGGTAATGTTGCGCAATCATGTCCGTTTTATAAAAGATTATGCGATGGTGGCATAAAGGAGGTATGGGGGCGGTCTCCGCGCTGTCACGGACTTCCGTTTATCTTGGACATAACTTGCTTTTTATTGCGATCAAAGCCGCGCTCGTTGAGTTTTTTTTCCACATTTCTCTACAGGTGTGTGTGCTCCACCATCACTGTGAACAGTCAGATGATCTGAGCTGCAGATCTAACGGAGAGACGCTCCCGGAGCTCCGTATCGCTCCAGTTTATCATCTCAGCTGGTTCGAAAACGAAACTTGTGGCCGTGTTTAGTTTCATTTTCATTTTATAGTTCCCGGCCGGAGCTCGGCATTAATTCATCATGTGGTCATGACACCTCCCTCTGTTAAATTAATGTGCGTTTATAAGACCGGTGAAGCCGCAATATTACAGCAATATTACAGCAATATTACTATCAAGCGTGGCGGCACGAATGCCGCAAAATTCTGTAATATTACGCTGATTTGCCGGCATGGTGTGTCTTATAAAAAGGGGTTATGGTGGCAGGCTGACAGCACTATCTGCTGATTAAGCAGGGTAAAACTAAATGAAAAAAAAAAAATCCGGGGAACGGTGCAGTGCGTCGTGACGTCATCACGTCAAGTCACAGCGCCTGTTGCAACAACAACACTGCAGGCAGGAGACATTGTTTCTGCTCAAAAATCACTGATTACATCAGAACATGTTGATATGTTAGTTTTTTTTAAAGAAGAACCAGTCCTGTGATAACTTAACCTAGGGTTAGAGCAGCACTAAGGGAGTGTTCTTGTTTGTGTTAGGCCTGTGTTTCCCTGTGTGCAACGGAAACAAAAATAAACAAGTTGTTATTATACAGTAATATTTTTTCCCTTTTTTTTTTAATATCGTATCGTGACATATCGTTTCGTGACTATGACATATCGAGGTGCATCGTATCGTTAGTTTAAGTGTATCGTCCCATCCCTAATTCCCACCCCTAACCTCTATATTGATGTGCTTGGACACAGAGCTCTGTGAACAGCCAGCCTCTTTAGCAATGACCTTTTGTGTCTTGCCCTCCTTGTGCAAGGTGTCAGTGGTCGTCTTCTGGACGACTGTCAAGTCAGCGGTCTTCCCCATGATTGTGTAGCCTACAGAACTAGACTGAGAGACCATTTAAAGGCTTTTGCAGGTGGTTTGAGTTCATTAGCTGATTAGTGTGGCACCAGGGGTCTTCAATATAGAACCTTTTCACAATATTCCCAAATTTTGAGATAATGAATTTGGGATTTTCATTAGTTGTCAGTTATAATAATCAAAATAATAGAAATAGACATTTGAAATATATCAGTCTGTGTGTAATGAATGAATCTAATATACAAGTTTCACTTTTTGAATGGAATCAAAAATAGCTTTCAAATAATTAATGAATCATCAGCAGCAGGGATGAATCGTATCACCAGAGGGTTTCACTTATCGGTATTGTATCGTACCGCTGGTAGCGTATCAAGATACGAATCGAATTGGCCTTAGTGGTAGAGATTCACATCACTAACACACACACACACACACACACACAGCAGAAAAACAAGGACACAGGGAGAAAGGGAAGAGACATGGAAGGGACTGAGGAGACATGGGACACAGGACATGACATAAAGTTCTTTGCCTTATTCTGATTCTGAAGAGGAATATTCACCCTAAGATGAAGACATTCACTCATCTAGTGAGAGAGTGTGACGTTGAACAGAGTCCGTGCTTCACGAGACTACTCAGGCTGCACACACATGATCCGAAGCTTATTTCACCGTGTTCAGGACACGGTGGGTGTAGAAAGGATGGTAAAAACAGCTAATGGTGACAGACATAGCGGGAATGTAAAAAAAAAAGCTGTAAATAGCGGCAGATGCAGTAAATGTGAAACTGAAAGTAGTGTGTCACATAATCGATATGAATATTCTACGTATTCCAAACATCTATGGTCCCCACCTTGGATCCAATAATCATTACAGTCAAGGTAAGGTTGACCCTGAAGCTGTACAAGCCCAACAAACCTGACAAATATGGCTATAAAGCATTTGTCATGAGTGAGGCAAATATAAATATAAAAAAAATACAATATAAAAAATAAAAAAGGAAATAAAACTTTAAAAGGAACTTTATATATGCATCCTCACCCATCTGCGTTCTGTGGTGAGCCCAGAAATAGACCCACTTCAATTTGCATATAAACCAAACATGGGGGTGGAGGACGCCCTCATCTACCTGCAGCACTGGGCTCTGAATCACCTCGAGATGCAAAAAAGCACTGTGAGGATCATGTTCTTCGACTTCTCCAGTGCCTTCAACACCATCCAGCCGTGTCTACTGCAGCAGAAGATGAGGGGTGCAGGAGTGGACGAACATCTGACTGCATGGATCATCAACTACCTCTCCAACAGGCCACAGTACGTGAGGCTGCACAAATGTACGTCTGAGGTGGTTGTGTGCAGTACTGGAGCGCCGCAGGGTACGGTGCTCTCACCCTTTCTCTTCACCTTCTACACCTCGGACTTCACCTACAACACCAGCAGCTGTCACCTCCAGAAGTTCTCTGATGACTCGGCCATCATCGGCTGTGTGTCTGAGGGGGACGACCAGGAGTACAGGTCAGTCATCATGGACTTTGTGGACTGGTGTGAGCGTAACCACCTTCGCTTGAACACCAGTAAAACAAAGGAAATGGTGATTGACTTCCAGAGAAACACTCCTCCTCACCCACCAGTAAACATCCAGGGAGCAGACATTGAGGTGGTGGACACCTTTAAGTACCTGGGTGTTCACCTCAACAGTAAACTGAACTGGTCCCACAACACAGATGCTCTGTATAAGAAGGGCCAAAGCCGCCTCCATCTCATGAGGAGGCTGAGGTCCTTCGGAGTTAACTCCCAGCCAAGGCCGTGGGAAGTAGGGGTGCTGAGGGTGCTTCAGCACCCCCTGGTGGATGACAAATGATATGCATGTTGAATTTCTGCAGGCAAAATTAAACCAAAGTATTTTACTTGATTTAATTTTGAATTTAATTGAACACTACTACACATACATAGTATTATTTCCCAAAAAATATAAACGTTTATGTTTTACATTTGATTTATGTCATACACACTGCACCTCGTGCGCGCTGACGAGGATACAAGTGTTGCTGTGCTCGTTGCCTTGCAACGCATCAGGCCAAGCGCTGCAAGGATGGAAGAGGGAGGCATCCTTCTACAAAATTTAAATGGTGCCATTACGCACAGATTTCCTCTGCCGTGTGCGCAGCAACACTTCCTCAGCGCGAGAACGCTGCATCCAGGAAAATGATCGGAATAGGTCAACTATCATATGGATTATTATTACAGACATTACACAATGCTCTGCTATTTAATGAATAAAACAGTTCTGGTGATAGCCTGTCTTTCATGAACGCTTTACGCACAGAACAAATGAATCAGCTGCATCCTCGGTGAGTCTCTGTGCCAGGTTCTCCGTCTGCACATATATCTGTTTCTTATTTACACGCTCATAACTCTAGGCTAGATCTTCCAACTTACGCCTGGTGTGGACCAGGTGTAAAAGTTACACCTGGGCTTACGCCTGAGTGGTGCACTCGTCTTAACGAGCTACTTTCAAATCTACGTCGGACTTAAGGTTAAGCCCGAGCGTACGCCCAGCTGGTGCACTCCACTGAGTGAAGAGCCTGACAGAGCATCTGTCCGTTAGTTGCATAGGCAACGTGTGTGAAGGGGTGTGGTGGATGCTACAGAGTGTGCGGTTCGGTGTGGATTCTGGAAGTTCTGACATGTCGTTGTGGGGTTTTCCCTCAGTGTTGATGGCAATAAGCTGTTGTTATTTCGAAGAATAAACCAAGAATAAAAATGCAACTATATACTACTAGGCTATATATAGCTACTACATATAAATATATATCTATATAAACATGTGTGCGCATGTGTGTGTGTGGCTGATCACAGCACCCCCAAAGGAAAATATGTTCCCACGGCACTGCTCCCAGCTGCTAAAATCCTTTTATCACTCTGTTGTTGGCTCTGTTATTCATTCTGCTGTGGTCTGTTGGGGTGCAGGCAGCTCTGACCGAGACAGGAAGAGACTGAACAAGCTAGCTACCAAAGCTAGCTCGGTTCTGGGCTGCCCGCTGGATTCTGTTGAGGAGACGTGTGAAAGGAGGATGCTGGGGAAGATGACCTCCATCTTAAGAAACCCCTCCCATCCACTGCACTCCACTGTGGAGATCATGGACAGCTCCTCCAAAGGTAGACTGAGACATCCCAGATGTAAAACTGAGCGCTATCGCAGATCCTTCATCCCCTCTGCTGTAAGAGTGTATAACTCCTCAGTTTAAGCTGTACTGGTATCATCCTGGTACACAATAACACCAATGCAATATTCATGTGTTCTATACTTGTGCAATACCGGATTCAGATTGTTGTCTGTGTCTCTTACAGTATGCTGCATAGTGCTGGTACCAAGTTTGTTTTTATCTTTTATTTGTGTTTTTTTAGTGATCTAAGATTACAATACTAGATTACTGCCTATGTGTATATACATGTATCCTTGTTTTTATCTTTCTTCTAATTACCGTTTGAGTGCTGGTGCTGCTGTGACAAGTGAATTTCCCCACTGAGGGATCAATAAAGTCTATTCTATTCTATTCTATAAATTAAAAACTAAAAATGTAATGAAAATTTAAAAATAACATGTAAAATAAGAAGGAACAAATGTAGAAAGTATGCATTCCAATATGGCAGCATGATGACGCAAATCATTTGCAATTTATGTGAGTGAATTTGCTCCCAAAACAAACTTTGGGTCTTACTGAAGATTTTTCTCATTTACAGTTTACTTTTATCTCTAACCATTTTTAAGCTACAACCTTTTGAAATGGTCATGTCACAATTTAGTATTTTTTTGAGAAAACTCTGGTGCCTAAAGGGTTAATACACATTAAAAATAAGCGAGGGCCTGAGTTTAACACCTGTGCTGTAAAGGGTCATTTTAGCACATACTGGCTCAAGGAAATTATTAAAAAATATGAAAAAGTTGCATAGTATGGCTTTATAGTCTCTGGCTGCCCTGGAGGCATGTTTACTAGAGAGGTGTGTTAGAGGGGAGGAGACGTTCAGTTGACAGCTAATTCATATTCATTCTGGCCTTGCAGCTCTCCGGTAGCTGGGACAGAATCAGAACACAGAAGGACAGAAAGAGTTGATGAGCTCTGTGTGACACACACATACAACACCGGGACTTATCTGGACTTAACCGTTTTTACCGATTCCTGCTTTCGGGGAAACGAATTCAGTTCCCAGCTAGTCGCTAGCTGATACCCGAATAACAATCAGTTGTAAATGTTCAACAGTCAGCTACACACACGGCGACACGTTTCCGGATATTGGTGGGCTTTCTTCACCTACAACCTAAATATCCCACATTGTGTTTGCTTTTATTTTACTGAAGCTGTTACCTAAAAACGGTCCGTGAGGCTCTGTCACCAGGATGTTTGGCTAACCGTGCTAGCGTTAGCTTTATATTTATTTTATGTAGAACAAACAACAGTCAGACTTGTTTGAATCGTGATTAAAGGTCTCGGAATTAACGGAATCTTACCGGAGAGTAGGACCCACACAAGCCGTGTCGGTACTCTCAACTTCCTGTAAAATTCGTTCGTGCTCCGTTATACACTCCACAGTTTCATTGTCCGCCATGATTGTTATGAACACGTAGTGATGACGTGCGAGTCATGAACGAATCGTTCAATACTCGAAAATCACTTTACTGAGTCGTGAATCACGAGTCACAATCCCAACAGACTCATTCACTGACTCATCCCTGTTGTTAGCAAACCAATGTCATTAGTAGAAATATATCTAGCTTATCATTGAAATTGTGGGGGAAAAAACATCAGCCAGTTTCTTAATAAAACATTTTCTTACCTGCTCATGGCTGTTAGCTCAGTTCCCATCACTCTGCTAACAGCATGTTTGAGTCACTCACCCCCTCTCTCCTTGAAAGCTAGCTTGCAATGTCCGGTGCTAAATCGTAGCATGAACAAATCACTCAGTTCCTCCGTAGCTGACCTCACTCAGAGGACTAACAACTCACTCATCCACTCCCTTCCGGGTCTCTGCTCAAAAGAGTCACTTAGTGGAAGCTCGCAGTACTACATATGATTCTGAGTCTCATGAGTCTCAGTGTCGCAGCGAAACGGTTTAATGACAAGTTTTGCTGCGTGCCAGTGCACATCGGAGGTGTTTCTCAATGTCAAGGAACCTCGCCTTGATGCCTCTAGCTTTCTTCATCTAATATTAGGGTACAAGAAATAACTTCTGGGTCGCTCCTGATACCTGCTTTGGTTCATTCCAAAACACTGCTGTGTTTTGGCGGCCTGGGTCAAGTTACAAATGCCGGCGCAGCAGCATTACCCCTACTGCACACTGGAAGCATCAGCGACGCGGAACGGCAGTGGAACGTTGCTGCTTCAAATAGAATCCATTATAGCCTATGGGGGTGAGTCAAACCAGCCGCAACGCGTCAATTTTCAAACGCATCCCAGAAGCAGCACGCCGCACCGTGCCGCGAAAGAAAGGATTGAGTTCTATTTTTGCCGCATGCCGCTTCTGGGATGCGTAAATTTTCGCAGTTAACATAGGGCTAGACAAGAAATGACATTTGGTTTCAGTGTAAAATGCCTGGTAATTTTCAAAATAAAAGTTTAGTTGCAGCGATGCAATTTCATATCTATGTAGATTATGTCTATACGTGTGACCTCGCAGCTTATTTACTTATCGCATTGTTCGAGAAGTGCAGCGGCATGTTTTTCATGGCTTTAATCCTGGCAGTGGAGAGGAACAACATCATATATGACATCAAACAGCAACGTCACACGTGAGTTCTTTTTTTTTGGTTTAATGGTAGATGGAATAAATAAACCGGGACCTTTGAAGACTCAAGGGATTTTGTGATCTCGCGAGTCCAGCGAGGAGCACGGCGGTGAAACTGCTTTGCGGCTGAGATTCACCCGGTGTGCACTGGCAAGCAGCGAAAATCGCGAGTAAACCGTTCCGCTGCCTTTCCGTGACGCTGATGCTTCCAGTGTGCAGCAGGCTTTAGCTGGCACAGACTCTGCAACCCTGTGGGCTCACAGATTAGAAACAATTACTGTGTCCCTCTTCAGCCTTTTTGAAAGGGAAATCTGTTTCACTGTAACCTTCCTTCCAACATGATTGAGACTGTTCTGTGATTAATTTACTGTAAAATTATTACTTATTGTACCTTTAAAGTTAGAATCATGAGTCATATCCAGTGAAAGCTTGGCCTACCTCAAGGTGGTTCCCAAAGAAAGCTCTACTGATTCCAACTCTGCAAGAATATTTCCAAAAGTCTTTTCTTCTTCTTTGTTTTCTTCCACACTTTGATCTGGAGGGTTAGGTAAAGCAGCATGGACCCTGTCAGTGTCCATCTCTGAATACTAACCCAAAACGCCTACGTCAACATCTAAAAGGTGTGTGTGTGTGTGTGTGTGTGTGTGTGTGTGTGTGCGTGCGTGCGTGCGTGCGTGCGTGCGTGCGTGCGTGCGTGCGTGTGTGTACAGGGAGAGGGGGTGACTTCCAGGGCACCTGCTACAGTCAGCAGAAAGGCAGGGTGCAACCGAGTGCAACAGGAAAAAGTGACCATGTGACTTACTGTACTTTGAAACCAACAAAACTACTTTTGTTCCTGAAGCTCTGAAGAAACTCAACAGTTAGGTCTTTATTGACCTGCAGCAACACATACAAACACCAGCTGACTTAGCAACTCTGAGCATTTCAGATTAAATACAATTCTCCCTGGAACAACATCAATCTTCTCTTTTGCACTTTGAGTGAAGGAACGGCTTGAACTATTTCAGTTGTGTGTAATGAATCTAAAATATATGAAAGTCTAATGTTTATCAGTACATTACAGAAAATAATGAACTTTCTTCTTTCTTTCTTTGTTTATTTATTTCAAACATGCAGCACTGTCAAAGATTACACACACAAAAGTACAAAAAACCAAAAAAACCAAAAAACCAATAGCTAATTTTACGTTTCTACCATCCACTTTGAGCCACAATATGCAAATATTTTGAGAAGGACCTGTATATATATATATATATATATATATATATATATATATATATATATATATATATATATATATATATATATATATATATATTACAACTCCCTACACCCTGTTCACCCACGACTGTGCTGCCTCCCACTCTGACTTCATCCTGAAGTTTGCTAACAACACTGTTGTGATAGAAGGCATCACTGGCAAGGATGAGGTGGGCAGTCTGGTGACATGGTGTGAGGAAAACAACCCTAACCTCTCAATGCAGACAAAACCAAAGGGTGCTTCTTAATGTCAAGGCGCCTTACCTACCAAGGCAGTGCCTGACCCCAATGACCCATGGAGGATGGAGGAGATCCATGCCCAGAGATCCTGAGGTCGCCCCATTCTACCCTTTTCCGACTCAAGACCATGGTTTTGGATTTAGATTCCCCAAAAGTAGAACGTACAACTGATTATTAAATGAAAATAATTTTATTAAAACTCTCTAATGTTGAACCACGTCTCACTTCCTGTGTGGCTCATGTGAATTCTATAACTTCATGACATTCCTCATGTGGCATCCAGAAAAACTAGACTCCATGTGGAAACTTTCCAGAGCTCTGGATCTGAACCACGTAAATGCTCTGATTGGACTCAGTGATTTGATACATGTGAAACTGGACCACATCCATTCTGCATTCAGTGTGAACGAGGCTTCACGCCCTCTCTCAGTAGCAAAAAAAGGCAGCTGCACAGCCCAGGACCCCCCTAAGGGTATAGAGCTGGTACAGTGTTCCACGGCCAGGACGAAAGCCACATTGCTCCTCCTGGATCTGAGGCTTGACTATCCAATGGACCCTCCTCTCCAGAAACCCTGAATAGACCTTACCAGGGAGGCTCTGGAGTGTGATCCCTCTGTAGTTGGAACACACCCTGCGGAACACCACCCTGGTCTGCCAATCCAATGGAACTGCCCCTGATGTCTACATGATGATATTGCAGAGCCACGTCAACCAACACAGCCCCACAACATCCAGAGCCTTAAGGAACCCCAGGCGGATCTCATCCACCCCCGGGCCTTGTCACTGAGGAGTTTCTGACCACCTCAGTGACCTCAGCAGCAGAGATTGGAGAGCCCAACCCAAAGTCCCCAGACTCGACTTCCACACTTGAAGACCTGACGATGGGATGAAGGAGGTCTTTGAAGTACCTTGACTCCGATCCACTACGTCCTGAGTCAAGGTCAGCATCACACCGTCCCAAATATTTCATCTTTTGTATAATTTTTTCTGCATCATGTTATTCCACAGTGAGACTAGATTGTGTTACATTCTGGTGCAACAGCCACATAAAACTGTCGACGAGGACCACGCGGTTACATAATTAAACCGTTGGCCGAGCCTGTAACGGCCAACTGTTACAGCGTTGCTTCAGATGGAAATGAAAGTGCTTTTGACAACGTGCAGAAATAGGAAGTGGTGAGAAATAATGTGTGTGAGAAGTGGTCACATGTTCTGTTGATCATTACAGCTTCGTCCCTGCAGGGTTTTTCCTGGTTTTAACTCTTTTATGACTCGCTGAAGCCAGAGGGCTTTAGCACGGCTGCTGCAGTTTTAAATCTAAATTAGTTTCATTTCCAAACAAAAGGAATCAAAATTCCTCGTTAACGGCTAGAGGGACTCGGGCAAGGACAACAATCCAACAGAACTGTCTCTAATCTTCTTAACGCAGCTCAGTAATCAACACCAAAATGCAAGCTGGCTTTTCCATTCTCACTTAAGAGGTAATCTGTTGAGTATGTTTCTCTTTTGAAAGAGAAGTGATGTTTGAAACAGGCCGTGTCTATTTCCCTCTCCATGTGCTCTTCCTTTCCATGAGCTGCCAGCTTCCTGTGTGTTTTTTTTGTGTGCATCCGGGGCACAGTCTGCAATACAACTTCTGACCTCCATTGTAAGCTACACTCCAAACAAATGACTCTGAAGGACATCCTGACATATAACCGAAATGGTTGTCCAGATGTTTCAGACGAAGCCTCTTGAGACTCTAGATAAGATGTCAGGAATCCTCTTCTGGAAAATCTGTTTAGTTTTGTTCCTGTTCATGAATGCGTCCCCAAATCACAGCGAGTCCATTACCTCATACGAGCATAAAGGCAGAAAAGAAAAGCAGAACTTGAGGTTCACGTTTAAGATGCAGGATGCTGGTTAGACCTCTGGATTAGGGCCTACAATAATGTCCTACACAGAAAACAACATTCAGTTTATCATTTCTATCTGCAAACCTACAGAATGAGCCTCAACCTGCTGATGCAGACTCATCTGAGACAGCATAGACATCTACTGGTCAGTAGATGGCGGTAATGTCCCATTTTTAGGTTCTAACCTAAACTGAAAAAGAACAACTGTCCTACCTACTGTAGGTCATTTAAAGACGAGCATAATCCATTACCAACCAGCTGCACCATGCTTTACTCTGAATGAAGTCTTCCTGTAATATTAGGATGATTAATGGTTTTTTTCAAAGAGCAGTCCATCCTGCAGCGTTATGTGTTCATGCTAACCGCCATTGGTGAAAGTTACCTTTGACATTAGCTAACTTAGCTTCAAACCGACAACCCACTTAATGGATGAAAATGGTAACTTACTTAATTTTGTGGATTTCACACGTAAATATAATATAACTTGCACAATCAAACAATATACTGATGTTATTAACACAATCCCACCAGCTATTATTTGTTCTATAAAAGGTTTTCTTCTATACATGCATCTTGTCCCTCAAATGCCTGCTTTAATGGTCCAAGACTGCCCCTTTGTGGACAAGAAATGTAATAACAGATTTCTTGTATCTCTACAAACATATTCTGGGACATTTTTTGTCTATGGGTTTCATATAATGATTGAGGAATTGATTCAACATTGTATTATTGACTTAAATGGTTGAACAACAAATATTATATCAATAGTTGAGTATTGGTTGACATACAAAGCGTGAGGAGGGGAGCGGGAGGAGCCCAGACATATATACGTAGACGACTCGTGGACCGGGTCTCCAATCGCACCCAGTGCATTCATTTCTATTGAGGAAGGTGGTGTTTACCCAGCTAAAAAACACATTTTATCAAGCTTTTTCACTAATTCAGACACATGGTATGGCATGGTAATTAAAATACAAATATAATTAAACAAAATAAATGAAAAAAAAAGTAAATATAAAATCTCATCAGGTAGGTAGGCTATAAAAGTCAATAGTAATCCCCCGTGATCTGTTTTCAATAATACGCCGGTTGTTGCAACCGTAGGCTGCACAAAAACGGGCATAGTTACTCTGCATTGACTTTGGACAGTGAGGAAACCCATCCAATATGGCGGCGACGCTGTTACGCTCACCAGCACCCAATTGGGCGTCTACGTATTCATGTCTGTGAGCGGGAGCCTCAGAGTGGACCATTAGATGGGAGGGGGTTTCCTATATTTAAAACAAATTGAGCTATGGACAAATGATTGTGATATTTTTATCCACTGTAAGCATTTCACGTGTACAAGATGTTATTTGCATCATAAGCACGAAGAATGATGTACATAATCATGTAAGAAAAAAGTAAGAGAAAAACACTTCAGTCACCCGTGTGGGCTGTCGAATGGTACGTTCCAGAACCACGGTTACCCGGCGCCATTTTGACTAATTTTTCTCTAGCCCGATCTGCCTAGCCTTCCTCATTGTTGTGGTAAGTTTTAACTGAATCATGGTAAAAAATAAAATATCTTCGGTTGATTGTGCACTAGATTGTTAAATGGTAGCTGTAAAATTGTAGCTCTATTTGTGTGACTTATCTGTAGGACTTCTGCATCTATATCAGAAGCTAGCTGACTTAGCGCTAGTTAGCAGCTAGTGCTAGTTTTTCTGTGAACATTTTGGTATAATTTGAACGTGGACTCGTTCACATTATGTGGAGTAAGTGCCACTGTTTTGTTTGAAATAATTTTACAAAGTTACCTCAAGTGTTGTGTTTTATTAACATACCAACCACATTGGTTAATAGCATATTAGCTACCAGGATCAACGTGTGCTTGGCGCCAAGATGCAGTGAAAGTACTCCTCAGACTTGTGTGTGTAGCAAGATAGAGACAAGGTGGTGAAGGAAAAAACTAACAATAAGTAAAACATTTGATGAAAATTTAAATGAAAATGGCACAGCTGCAGGCTGTTTTATGTAGCCTACATGTTACAATGCCATCTACAACAGGACAGGGAAGAAAACAGCAATGTATGAATGAGTGTTGTCCATAGGGGACGCTGGGATGTATGTGTGACTAGATGTACACCTATTTTATTATCTTTTTCTGCTCCTTTGCCTTTTCATTCTATACTACAACAAACTCTATATTAACCACCCTGTACCAACAGACTTATTTATTTTATTCTCTTTTTTAACCTTTTTTTATATATAAAATGTGCCTATGGGAAAACCAAAGAACAATTGAAATATAATAATAATTTCAATGAACTGTACTTTTCTTATGTGTTTCAGAAAGGATGTCAGCATCCGATGCTGTGCAACACCACTTGCTGCAGGTTTCACAGAGAGAAAGTATGATGCCATACTTCCAACACTTTTTGTACAATCATGTGTCAGGATTTCCCCCAGAAAACCTGCTAAGCCCGGTGGTCAGTGGCGGCCGGTGACTTTTTTTTTGGGTGGGGCGCTAACCACATTCACCACTAGGGGACGCAAAATTACCATTGATCTCTTAAGCATCAGCGTCACACAACTGACGGTCACAGTAGCGCTTCCGGCAACAAAGTTATTCAAAAGGTTTTCGAATATATTAAGCATGTTTTTGACAAAAACATTCATCCATTCACCCATATATTACACAAACTGCACACACGCTTAAGGGGAGTAGGCTAAATCTAATCAATAGAATCCACTTTCTACAAACAGAACACCCATAAGCTGTAAATAAACGTGAGGCCGTAAAATAGACGCTACACGTATCCAGAAAAACACACAGTGACACAACGCATATTCACAGAAGCAGCCGGCGTTTAGATTAAAGTCCAGACTCACAAACAAGAAGTACCACTTAGTTCAAACCGTATGGAGCGGTGCTAGCCGCTAACGAGGCAGCATGCTATTTCCTGAAGCCAAAAGCTAAAATGAGGCGCACCTGCAGGTTATGGCCATAATCCGTGTGGTGTAGTAAAAATAATCCACTCGGTTCGTGAAATCCCAACGTAAAAGCTTAGCTGATCAGACTGTTTGCTGGCATTGTTTTGCCAAAGAGTTTGCCCGCCCGCATTCATCATTTTCCTGTTTACGTGGATTCTCTCCCTGTGATTGGTTAACACGAAAGCCAGCCAGCTGAAAAAAACTCAACAACAAGCAATTCGATTGGCTCAGGTTTCACACATTGGAACCTACTAGTAGCGTTTGCTACGTCAGGTTTTGAAGCAATTAACTTTATTTGTCACTGATGATTTCACAATTATAGCAAAGATGGCTAAAAGGTTGGACAACAAAAAAATATTCAGTGGAAGTAGTGTGTTGCTGCTGTGACAAATTGGCACAGATGGAGCCACACTGTGCCAGCCTGTGGAAAGTTTTCCCCTCAGGGCGGGGTAAACAACCTGACCAATCAGCGATCTCCTCCCCCTGGTCTGAGCAGAATTCACCCGGTGAGGCGGCGACGATCGCTAAAAGATGCGACCAACCGCTCTCCTATTCTTTCTCGTTGTGGATGGTTTGGGGACCCACTGCACATGCGCCAGTTAGCCCATATTAAGTCAATGGTAAAGATTGCTGCGCCCGCGAGAGGACACGTGACAAGTACGTCGACTATTCGGCCGTGTTAAAAGTAAAAAAAAACATTATTAAACACAGATTACACACAGCACTTAGTCCATATGGTGTGTATAGATCGTTTAGTTCACTTTTTATGTTTTTTTAAATATATTTTGTGATTCCTATCTTCTTCTTCTCCTTCCTGTGAGTGGTGGGGCGGCGCCCTAGCGCCCCCTATGGACGAGCCGCCACTGCCGGTGGTAGACAACGTTGTCAGGAAGTTTTAAAGTATGACTAGTTTTAAGGTTGCAACGAGGGCTGGGCAATATGGCCTAAAAATAAAATCTCCGATTTTTTTTTTTTTTATTAAATTTATGATTTTTTTTCCAATCTCCCCCCCTAATTATTAAGAAAAGCAACTGCGGTTCTGTTCGTCTCTGAGAGACTGGTATTTTTCATATTGGGCTGGATGCCTCTCATTCAGGTGTTGGAACAGGTTTGTGGTGCTGCTGCCTTTGACTGCGATGGGCTTTAGGCTAATGTTGCAGTGTGGGGGTCTCTTGCTCCAAGTCTGTCGAAGCAAACCCATACCAGACCAACAACAGATGATTTTATTCCTTTCTTAAGCCTCTTTTATAAAACAATGCCGCATATTTGCAGCAACGCCGAACAGCCGATTCTGTTTACAAAAGTGAAACTTATGCGCGTTTACTGTCATTTTCAATATAGTTGACAGTCGGAGCTCGGCAGTAACTCCCCACGTGATCATGACACCACCCTCTGTTGCGCCAAGGCGTAATGTGCTTTCACAAGTCCGCAGTTGCGCCAATATTACTAAAAAGCGTGGCACACTTCCCACATTCACCGGTAGCCATGTTGTCGCTTGCTGATTTTTGTGTGTGCTATGATGTTGTTGCTTGCTGCTATGTGAAACTAACGCTACAGAAGCTCCGGGGAGCCAAAAAGGCACCATTACATAAAAAAAAATCAAATTACTTATTTTTAAAATCGCCCGCAACTAAAAACTCGAATTAATTCATTAAATCGATTTTTCGCCCAGGTCTATTGTAACGATTATATATTTTGGTGGTACGATTATAGTCTGAGAAAAAATCAGTTTCACAATTACCACGATTATTTTACATGAATTGATGTCATATCTGTATTAACATATAAATCACAAACACATTCTATAAAGTAATTAACGTGCATGATTACATTTGATAAAGGGTTTGAACACTAGTAGATAGCTATTGGAGCTTTTCAGCGATTCTGCTTAGAAAAAATTCATTAGTAAAATCGAAGTAATCTGTCATTTTTAAATTACAGTTTAAAACTTTTAAAATGCCCTTAATTATATTTGCCTATTAGCCTGTGTGAGTTTGTAAAACGACAAAAACAGTTTACCTGTTGACAACTGGTCAGGGTTAACATGTTTATTAAAGTCAACACTGAAGGATGAAGACGCAGAGGCACACTCACACAGACTAGGGATGCAACGGTACGCTGTAAAATCCCGGACCGTTCGGTCCTCCCTGCACCGGACAATCTACCCTCGTGTACCGCGGGACTTCGGTTTTGCCATTATTTTCGTGCTGGTCCTTTTATTTCATGCTTTACATGGCACCAGGGTGCGTTTGTCTGTCCAGATGAATTTCATTCCATGTCCCGCTCTAGTCTCATCTGAAGCTGCTCACAGCAGACCCCCTCCCTACCCGCGAGTAAATATCCAGTCACAGGTTTGACCCGCCCCACTGAGCTGAAAGTTTGAGCAAAACAAGCGCTACAGAGAGAAACGTAGCCACGGCGACATGCAACACGCTGTCTTCAAACAAACCTTCCGTGTGGGAACATTTCTGGTTTGCAGTTGAATATAAAGAGTTAGGAAATTTCAGATTTTCTTAAGCTTTTCTACAATTCAAAGTGGACCGAAACCGTGACCCAAAAACCGAGGTACGGACCGGACCGTGGGTAAAGTGGACCGTTGCATCCCTAACACAGACACACACTCACACACAGGCACACACACACAGACCTTGTAGTTCTATCTATATTAGGACTTTGTATTGACTTCCATTCATTTTAGTAACTGCATTTATGCCTAACCATAACCAGTGTATTCCTAAACTTAACTGTAACAAAAACTCAGACACACACACAGGCACACACTAACACAGGCACACACACGTGCACACACACATATGCACCCCCCCAACACACATCACCAGTTTCTTTGTGTTTAAAGTACAACTGTTTTACTTTCAAATGTGTGTGTGTGTGTAGGATTGATGACATGGTCCATAAGGTCAATGACCACAGGGTTTTTGACCTCCTCCACTCTGTCCTCATTCTCCTGAGCTGCACCATCATCAGCCTGGAGAACCCGAACCTGAAACCAGAGGTGAGCCACACACACTAAACACTGTTTTCGTAGATCTTCTCACACACACTTCCTCATAATAAACACTTTAATCTCTTTTGTCAGACCCGATGGTGTCTGGATGTGATCAGCGTTGTCACCTCCCTCTTTGCACTGGAGATCCTGGTCAAGGTAAACTCACTTTAGTTTGAACTCCAACCCTTTAGGAGGACTTTACACGTCAAACCTTTCCTCTTCAACATCTGCAGGTCCTTGGAGATGGTTTTCTGTTTGGCAGTATGGCCTACGTGAAGTCCTGCTGGAACGTCTTCAATCTTGTTCTGGTGGTGATCTCACAGGTGGACATCCTGTTCATGGTGGCGTTTCTCTACAGGCTGAGCATCCTCAAGTCTTTAAAGATTCTGCAGGTGTTTCGCTTGCTGAGGTCTGTTATTTAACGTGTGACTCGTAGATGTTTCTGTGAGTTTGTGGTTGCAGGGGCACGTGTTTAATTTAGATCTTTGCTCCTTTTGTACAATTCAGAATGATGATTTGGTCACCGAGGATGAACAACGCTTTTGAATGCATAAGAAGAGCCTTAGACCCCATCTCAGCCGTGGCTTTGATATGCTTCATGGTGTTATTCTTCAGCCTCATGGGAGTTCAGGTTAGTTGATCTGAGGCAAATTTTCATGATCTAGTTTGTTTTTAATGCTGTTGATGCTTTCTCCAACAACCCTGTCTTTTTCCCTGTTCAAAGGGGCATACCACTACTGTGACGGCCCCGACCTGACCAACGTCCACACCATGGAGCCTGAACGCTGGTTACCTGTGGCTGAACAAAGACTTCAACTTTGACAGCATGCCACAGGTAAGTGCTGTGTCCCTGATCAACAAAGGGGGCTGATTTCTTTTGTCCGTTTCAGAATGACTTTTTCATTTTTACATTTAGAATGATCCCAGAAATACAAACGATGGCAAACAGAACGAGCCGTTAGCTCACATCGTGATGAAGCAAAAGTCCTTATTTGTGTTTTATTTGAGAAAAATGTGAACTTTTGTGAAAAATGGGTGAAAATTTCAACCAAACACAAAACGTTTGAGAACTAAAACTCTGTTGGTCTTTCAGGCACTGGTATCATGTACGACGGAGTGGATGCTGTCGGGCCTGAACAACAGGTGCTTTCCAGCGTAATACTGATGGGTGTGAACATGAAGAACCAGACCATGGTAAAACACACACACACGTCTGAGACATCTAAAAGTCTCCCTCTGCGAGTGTGTTTAATGGCTGTTTCTGTGTGTTCAGGGTGGCTGCATCGCTGTGATTGTCTTCCAGTGCATCTGCACCACCATCCTGACCAGTGAGATCTTCGTCGTGATGGTTGCATTTGGCTTCAGGAGATTCCTGTCCAACGGGTAACTTCCTTACATGACTTCTCTTTTCCTTTGTGCTACATGTGTCTCACAATGTGTGTGTGTGAGCTTAGCTGGAACTACATGAACGTGTTCATCACGTTGATCATGGTGATCAACATCATCTTTGACAAGATGCAGCTGACGGGCTTGGTCTCTGTCGACCCTATCATTGTGAATGTGCTTCGGTTTCTCCGGTACTCACAAGGTTAAAAGACAACTATTAAACAGATTTTTTCAAATGAAAACGGATCTTTGCAGGTGGATGGGTGTGTGTGTGTGCTTGAGGCTAACATGGCTGTGCTCCTTTTCAGTTTTCAGGGCAGGCAAGATGAGAAGCGCCGTGAGGATCCTCATCAGGGCCATGACCATGGTAAACATGCACACTCTCACTTTTCTTCCCCACGTTTTTTGACTTTTTTATTATGAATTTTTATCCTTGAACACTCCTGGAAAACATCCAAGTTTTTAGTCTGCTGAAGGTTTACCACAGGGGTAGGGAACCATGAATAGCAGCTCTCCAGGACCAGGGTTCCCTAACACCAAACACTGTGCTTGCAGATCGGACCTCTCTGTGGGATGTTGCTGTTCGTCCTTCTCCTCTTCGGCAATGTTGGGGTGGATCTGTACAGCACTTTGGGTTAGTCTCTCCACAGAAGCAACACACACACACGTTTAATTGCTAAATAGGCTGCAGCTATAGTAACACCTGTGGATGTCGTGTGTCGACCAGAATGCTCCGAGGACTATCCCTGCGTCGGCCTGAACCATAACCACAACTTCACCAACTTTGTGCAGTCTGTGTTGACGCTCTACAGGATCTTCACCGGGGACAACTGGAGCGACATCTGGAAGGTAGGTGTAAACTCACATGTGTGTTACGCCATGTTGACCATTGACCAATTGAAAATCCAATGTTGATTCAACGCAAAGCCTAGGGGACATTTTCAATATCAATTCAACATCAGGATTCAATGTAATTTCAATGTTTGTGCCAAACCATATTTAAACGTTGATTCAACTGAATTTTGCTATCCACCGACAGCAGGGTATCCGCGGAGTCTTGAAAAGTCTTAAAAGTCTTGAAATTGATTTAAGGAAAATTAAGACCCTTGAAAAGTCTTAAAAAGTCTTAAATTGATGTAGTAAAGTCTTAAATTTTGTTAGTATTGGCGTGAATTTAAAATACGTTCGTCTCATACTTGCAAACCTTTTGCTTTTCAGCGAAAATTGCCGTTTATATAGCTAAATATGACGTTCGCGTGAATCGAAGAGTTTTTGTTTTTAGGAGGAGAGTGGGTCTTCGCTTGTTCACAAACCATCTTTGTTAGTGGGTCACGAGTCGTTATTTGACCAATCACAGTCACGGAGACAGCTTGGCAAAAAGACGCTGAGCTAGCGCGGCGGCACCCGAAACACCAACACAGAAACTCCAGCGAGCACAGAGGACAGGTGAGCTCGATGGAGAAAGACTGTAAAGACTCGTAAACAACTACACGTGTTCAGAGAAACTCTTGACAGTCTTTGTGTCTGAGTCTTTTTTTTTTTCGTGTCACGACGCAGGAGTCTGATATGAAACGGAGCAGAAAATCCGAGTCACAGAAAACGTGTTAGTCAAAAGCAGGTTTCCCAGTAAATAGACAGGTTCATGCTAAAACCCAAAGGAGTTTCTAGACAAGGTGCTGGCTTTGTGTTTCAGATAGAAACAAGCTAAACCCTTTTAGAACGAGAGAATTTAATGAAATGCTTTATTACTTATTCTCAGAATTTTGAGGGAAAAAAGTAACTAAGGAAGTCTCAGGTTAGATCTGAATTTTTTCAGAGATTAAAAATCAGTGATGTTTTTTTCTCTCTTCTCTACATATCTACTAATAAAGATTTGAAATTAAGAAGAAATAAACTTACAAAAAAGTATGATTTTTTTTAATTTGATGTTGATATTAGTGGAAAACTAATTCAAAATTAACATAAATGGATCCTAAAAGCGTTACAGGTACTTTTACTATCATTCTGTTGTGGAAAGTCAGTGCAATTATTTAATGAAAACGCTGAAAAGCTGCTTAAACCTGCATTTTTATTGTGGGCCTGTCTGTATTATTAAAATGAGTTGATGGTTTAAATAAGTTTAGCTAAAGTTACTCAGAGCCACTGTAGAAGGTCAAAGAGCCTGAGTTAAGCTGTTGTAACGAGAGGAACTGTGAAATAGTCTGAAAGCTGTTTGCTTGTTCAAGTTGAATTCAAATAGAATATATAGTACATGAAATATATAATGATGATAATAATACTTTTATGTGTATTATCAAGTGATGTCAGAGCTAAAAGGCAGAATAGAAGTTTTTTTTTAACTTTATTTCATTGCATTAGAATTTCACATGGTCCCACATTGAGTAATCTTTGTCTCACATTTGGTGAGCTGGGATCTGGTCATCCTACTTAAGAATGATTTCAGTATTTTGGAATATTTTCAGATGTGTTTTGTGAATTAGTCTCATAATAATTGTTAAAATGATCTCTAGTAATTTTCTGATCAATTCTGCCATTATATTTTTCAGTTTTTTTAAGCAGAGGGACCGTGGTAGAAAATGTTTGCATTTTGCAAAAAATCACATTGATGATTTTTTAAAATGATTCTAACAGGTTATTGTTGCAATCAAAGTATGTAAATGTCAGGTCACTATAAACCCCAGTAGATGTATGCTGCAGATTAGCATCTATGCAAGGACCTTGTTCCGGGTGGGCGGGGTTAGTTGTCACCTTTTTCACACCCTCTAAGTTTGCAGGTAATACAATTAGATTCATGTAAACTATTAAAATAAAATAAATTTTTTGTTCTCCTATGCCAGTTGTTTGCTTGCGTTTCCGTACCACGTGACTTGACGTACCATTGCTACAGCCTTGCTGTCCCGAACATGACGTGTCCCACCGCAATGCAGTATTTAAAATGAATATATTCGTGTTTAACAGTTGATTAGTTCATTGCGATAAAGTCTTGATTTTTATTTTCTAAGGTCTTAAAAGGTCTTGAAAAGGTCTTAAATTTAAGTTTCAGATTCCTGCATAAACCCTGGACAGAGATTAAACAAAATTTTGGTTTCCAGCAAACAGAGGCTGATCTGCCTTCTGTGACTGGTCCTTCAGAGGCTCCCACGAGTGCAACGAGGCAGGAGCAGGCTGCAGATGACAACATCCAGCTGGCAGAAACTGTGAGTTTTCTTTTGAGTGCAGTAATTAATCAAGCTGCTAAAAGGTCTGGGGTGTCCTTTTCATCTGAAACCCAACAGGATGTATACTAGGGATGCAACGGTCCACTTTCCCCACGGTCCGGTCCGTACCTCGGTTTTTGGGTCACGGTTTCGGTCCACTTTGAATTGTAGAAAAGCTTAAGAAAATCTGAAATTTCCTAACTCTTTATATTCAACTGCAAACCAGAAATGTTCCCACACGGAAGGTTTGTTTGAAGACAGCGTGTTGCATGTCGCCGTGGCTAAGTTTCTCTCTGTAGTGCTTGTTTTGCTCAAACTTTCAGCTCAGTGGTGCAGGTCAAACCTGTGACTGGATATTTACTCGCGGGTAGGGAGGGGGTCTGCTGTGAGCAGCTTCAGAGGAGACTAGAGCAGGCACACGGAATGAAATTCATCTGCCTGGACAGACAAACGCACCCTGGTGCCATGTGGCGTCAAACAAAGTTACCCTCTGAGTTAGAGGTCGGCCAATATTGGTTTTTCTATTGCCGATACCGATATGAGGCGGTCATGGTCAGCCGATGGTCGATAAGTGCCGATTTTTTTGGGCCGATTTCATGGCCGATATTTTGATGTTTTGCACCATATCTGAATGATAAATGATCAGTAATAACAGTGAATGCACATTTCTGAACCTAATCAGTTTTTAAACACTGAATTGACCAACTATTGTATCTTAATTTTGTGCACCGCTCAGTGTTAAAACCAAACATTTACCAAGTTTAATAAAAATATCAATAAACTAACCAAGTATTAAATATACTAGAAATGCCAGCTGATAATGTTTCAGAGCATTTATTGAGCAGATGTTACATTTATATACCTGCAAACTTGTCGCTTTTTGGCGAAAATCGCCGTTTTTGAAGCCAAATATAGCGTTCACGTGAATCGTATAGATCTGAAGAGTTTTTGTTTTTGGGGGGGGGGGGGGGGGGGTCACCTGTCGGGTTTCAGCAGTCACTATATGAGAATCAATCAGGGAAGGAGGGGATTCATCTTGTTCACAAATGATCTTTGCTTTAGCGTGTCAGTCATGTGTCGTCATTTGACCAGTCACAGTCGCGGAAAAAGACGCCTTGGCAGGGCCGCTCTCGCATGGCGCTCACACAGTGAGTAATGACCACCGTTGTTTCACTTTCAACATCTTCACAGCGGCGTTGAGCTTAAAGTTTGTCAAATGAAACAAATTTACCACTAAATAACACGGTTTTCTGTCGAGAACTTTAGCAGATTTACCTCCTTTCAGCATTTAGAGATGTTTCCCCGAGGCTCGTGTTTTTTTTTTTTTTTTTTTTAATTCGAGTTCAGAGTTGAACATAACCACCGCCAGCATTTAACTCCGTTAAAACCCATTATTAACATAAATACTTTATTTATGGTGAGAAATGGCCACCAGCATGCTCCAGCCTGACTCAATTATTGATCTGGGCACCAGAAGATTTAAGGAAGTTGGAGTACAAACACGAGATGAGATAATTTCATAATACTGTAACATTTCTGCAGCACTAAAGCAGAGTTGTAACATTTTGCCCTTAGCAGTGGTTTATTAAAGTATTCAAGCAAACAGCTCAGATAAAGCTGCATTTCCCTGCAGCTCCAACTCTTTCTAAACATTTAAACAGAACCAACTTATCAGAGAATTAGAATCAAAAGGAACACAGCAATAACCTAAGGATGATTACAGTATTCTGAAATATTTTCAGATGTTTTCATGTTTGGTGTTTTGTGAGTTAGTCTCACAATAATTCTTAATTATATGATCCGTAATAATTTTCTGATCATTTTTGTTAGGCATATATGCATTTACATGTAAATAAAAGTAAATACAATTTTAGAATATAAAGACAAATTCTACTGAAAAATATGAATATAATAATTTAATAATAATGTTGAAAACACGAAAGCAACCTGCTAAAACACACCAGCAACATCTAAAGTTCATTCAGTCTTTTTTAACTCACTATTTTTTAACATCATGTAAACTATAAATGAAACCCTTTAGTGCTCTTGACTCAGCAGCAGCTTCTTTGTAAGCCTGGAGATGGGAATCTCAGGTTGTGTTTTACTTTTTACCTTTTTCAGCTTCAGCTCACTAATCACCTGCTGATATCACACCTGGTCTTCCTTGGTGTTGGCTCCATGACCTGCTGCCATGCTGGACTTGACTTTAGTTGAGCCATCAGACAGAAACTAAACAGGAGAAACAGTTGTTAGTATTTTTGTAGAGCATCCATCTTCATTTCAGTCGGTAGCAGAAAGAACAGAGGAGAACTCCAGCAACAAACAACTCAGCACATAATAAATATTACAGAAACATTTCAACAATTACACTCATCTGTTAATAAAAGTGCACCCTACTCTTCACTAGTGTTACTGACTGCTGATGTTGGACAGATATAAAGTGGAAACGAACCGTACAAATTAAATAGTCTTTAGTCAGAACACTCTCGGCTGTTTCTGATCACAGAAAACGCAAGAGCTCTCATTTATATAGCAAACATTACGCAAATAACGTGGTCCAGTCCGCACCAACCCACATGAGAAAAGTCCCGAACTCTGAACCACACCGACCGGTGTCCGCGGGGGAAGGAGGAGGGGTGCAGACGCTGCAGCTCGGAGTCCGTCTCCTCTCCTCTCCTCCGCGCTCAGAGTGAAATTCTCCGACTCCCATACAGGAAAACGATTTAATTTATAAACCTGGAGCTAATAAGTTAAGCAAATAAGCAACTAATAGTTTAAGAGGGTCTGTAAAGTTGACAACAAGCTAGCAAACATTAGCAGCATTCTGCCAGTTGCAGGCGGTTCTTACGGCTCGTTTTTCCTTTCACTCAGCGAAGTATTATTTCATATTTTACTTTTAATTAACACTAAATATACAGCTATAGAGTTTTGAAACACCTAAAGAGACGTCTTACCTTTTACTAAGAGGAAGTTATTTTCAGGGTATTTCTCAAACTCAAGGAACCTCGGCTTGATGCCTCGGTCCTGCCCCGGTTGCCTAGGAGGTACGTCATCAGGAACCGCCAAGGCGTGTTCCAATCGGTTCCAATGTTCATGTGCTCAAGGCCCAATCCCAATACTCGCACTGCGCCCTACACCCTTCTGTGAAGTGCGCTTAGAGGAAGTGCGCAGTAAGGCTTCGAGTGCGTAGTACACAAGTGTGCAAATAATTGACTTTTCACCGAGCCCCGCCCCCCCTAGTTACTGTTGCCAAGTCCGACAATAAGTGGATCAAATACTGCAGCTCCACAGATTTCCACGATGGGAAGAAGTAGACAGATGCGTGTCAGCGACATTTTTTGGAGCAATTCCTCCTCAATATCATCCAGATCGAGGCAAAAAGGGTTACAGTATGCAGTGGAGGGATATATTAGTGTCGGCTCTGCTGAGCGAAGCGTAGCAGGGAACAAGGAGTTGGGAGTTTCGGGAGAAGGTGGCGTCCAGGAACACATGGATCGGTGAGTGGTGGCGGCGATGCGGTACCCCTGTGAGCTGTCAGCTGATCTGAGCTGCAGGCAGCTCTAAAAGCTCCCGGTGCTCTGCATCGCTCCAGTTTATTATCTCAGCTGGTTCTGTTAACAAAAAGAAACTTAAGCCCGTGTTTACTTTCATTTTCCATATAGTTTCCGGCCGGAGCTCGGCATTAATTCATCACGTGATCACGACACCACCCGCTGTTGCGCCAAGGCTTAATGTGCGTTTATAAGACACACGGTTGAGGTAATATTACGCTGATTTGCCGGCACGGGTGTCTTATAAAGGGTCTTGGATAGTCTGGGAGACGAACCTCCGCCCAGCCGCGGGCGGGGGAGCACTCATGCTTGGCTGTTGCTGGTTGAGCTCGATGAGGAGGTTCTGAAGGGAAACGAAGGGGACACGACTACTATCAAGGCTAATGCTATAAATTAGGCTTAGCTTCATCATCTTATTTGGAGTTGTCGGGTAGTAACGGTTGCTATGATGTGTGATTGGACAATAACTGTTCTGGGGCGGGGCCGGTGAAAGGCTAATTGCCGAATTGGGGTACTGAGCATTAGGGGTGTTCCAAAAAGGGTACTTCACGATTTGATTTCGATTATGGGAGCTTTGATGCTTCGATTATAATGGTTGTTGATTTGATTCGATTACTGGTGCCACGATTCTTCGATTATTGACATTTTTAATGCTTTTCATATGAGATTGATTGTCTTCTTCTTTGTCTACATTTGTAAATAATTAACCTATCAATTAACTCAGTTCCTCTAAAACTACTCTCGATAAGTAAATACTTTTTTTTACATTTAACTATTTTTCAAAGACAAAATCTTATTTTATGACTGTATGACTTGTGTAAATATTTGCACTTTGACCAACTTAACTTCGATCAGGGAAAGCTTTAAACATTTAAAACCTGCTAGGGAAACATTTTTTCTCTCCTTCCTTTACTTTATTTAACAACAGAACATTAGAAAACAGTTCAATAACATGCAAAACAACATGCTATCACCTCAACTGTCTTACAGCTTTTGAGATATTGAATAACATTTCATTTCTACTGGTAACAATGTAATGGTGGCATGTCTATAATGTACGGGTTGGCAATAATCCAGTTTAAATTACGTTCACAGATAGAAGTGTTTGTGAATTAAATACTACAACAGCTTGCCATAGCCCTGGAGCGGTGTGTTGCGCAATCTCGTAGCAACAACAACGTGNCAGATTATATGAACGGACATGAACGATCGCGTGTTAATTATATTTTTGGTGGCGCCACTTTGAGAACGTTTCTGTGGCCGTGCGCAGCTGCCCGGCGCGCATCAATAATCAGCATCATCTGTCCTCTCCGCTCAAAAAAATCCCCGGTGCGCTGAGAGTCCATGTAAATAATGTAATATAGGTAGAAATATGATCTTTTTTCGGGCTTCCCCTGGGTGTGTAGGTTGACGGCTTCCAGCTCCCCCGTAATTCAAACCCGGCTCCTGCCTGCGCAAGCTGCGCAACGTGCGTGGTGACGTCATTTGCGCCGCCTGGAATTGATAAGAGAATCGTTTGCAAAAATGGCGAACGATTCCTAGGAATTGAAACAGTGGGAACCGGTTCTCAACAAGAACCGGTTTTCGATTCCCAACCCTAAGCCCTGATGACATGTTGGATCACTTTGACTCTATGTGTTCGAATATCATGGACTCTGTGGCTCCTTTTAAAAACAGATCTACAAAGGCGAAGGTGGATCGCTGGTTAAATGACTTCACACGCTCCCTCAGACAGGAGTGTAGGAAAGCAGAACGAAAGTGGAAAAAGGACAAACTGCATGTGTCTCTGGGGATGCTACGTGATAGTCTAACAAAATATCAGGAAGCAGTGAAGGCTGCAATATGTCAGTATCTTTCCTCTGTGATCTCTACAAATGGTCTCTCTCCTAGGATTGTGTTTAAAACCATTAACTCTGTTTTAAATCCTGGTTCAGCAAGTCCTGAATATGTGTCGGATACTGTTTGTGAGGACTTCCTGAACTTTTTTATTGATGAAGTGTGATCTGTTCAGCAAAAAATCTGTGTCCCTGGTAATGTAGGTTCAGTATTATCTTCTTTACCTGTTGCTGCATTCGATGAGTTTTCACCAGTCTCTCTCACTACTTTAACTAACATGGTGGAAAAAATGAAACCCTCAGGTAGTCCCTTAGATGTCACTCCTGCAAAAATGATGAAGGAGGTTTTCACCATTATTGGGAGTTCTCTGCTCACTATTTTCACCACCTGTCTAAATTCAGGTATGGTCCCAGCTGTATTTAAACATGCTGTTGTCAGACCACTTTTAAAAAAACACAATTTGGACCCCTCTATAGACCAGTCTCACATCCATCATTTTTATCAAATGTTTTGGAGAAAATTGTTCTAAATCAACTGCTGCCATTTTTGGAAGACAACTCCATCCTTGAAAACTTTCAATCTGGTTTTAGATCTCGACATAGCACAGAATCTGCCTTATTAAAGGTCCACATCATGTTAGCAGTTGATGAAGGGTCTCCTGTTGTTCTGGTCCTGTTAGATCTCATGGCAGCATTCGATACGATAGATCATGAAATTCTCATCTCTCGTTTAGAAAATGTTGGAATTTATGGCACTGCATTGACCTGCTTCAGATTCTTTTTGTCAAACAGAAGTTTCTCTGTCATGATCGGAAACACCTATTCATCCAGAGCAAGTCTCCCATTTGGTGTACCCCAAGGATCTATTCTAGGGTCTATACTCTTCTCTCTTTCAGGGTTCGTACGGGTGCTTGAAATCCTTGAAAATGCTTGAATTTCAATAACGTGTTTTCAAGTTATGGAAAGTGCTTGATTTCTGTATTGAGTCCTGGAAAATGCTTGAAAAACAAACTGCACGGTTTTGTTTAAGATCACCCAAGTTAGTTTGATGAAAAAACTCAATTTGTTATTTTTGTTAACGTTAAAAACTAGAGAGCGATTATTTCGCTTTTAGTAAACACGGCTGCGGCTGCTCTCAGAGGGTCCGCTCCTTTCTGTCACACCGGTCTGTTAGCAGCAGGCTCCTCCTACTATAGAGACCAGCCGCTGGACCGGCGGTGTACGCTGGCTTCGCTATGAAGCAGACCTACTTTACCGATGAGACTTTTATGCTAGTAGCCTCGTGTGTGAGAGCGCTGCTTTGGGTATGGGATCCAGCGGGTCCTTCTGTGATAATTAGTTATGAAACCAAGACTGGAGTAGAGCAGGGAACAAAAAAAAAACGGTAAGAAATCTCTTTTTCGGTGCTAAAAAGTCTGTTATGAACCGCAAAGCCCCGTTCCTCCTGCTGCAGCTAGCCTACGTCAGACGTCGGCTGCATCATTCACAAACTTTGTTTACAAAACACCTCCGAGTTCACGAACTAATAAAATACCGAAAAAAATCAAAGTTTTGACTGCATCTGGGAAAGTAAACAGCAGCAGAGCTAACTGTGTTCAGGTTTGTCACTAAACATGTAAATACCAGTAATTTAATGAAGCACCTTGTCGTTCATGGCATCTATGTGTGAGCAGAAGCATGGACCGTGTTTGGCTGAGAAAGCAGACCCGAGTTCACGTGGCAAGCCATTTTATNAGACAGTCCCGGTAGCTGCTGTGGCTCTGCTCCGTAGCGCTGCAGACAGCTACGAATAAACAGGATGGTGGGACTTTTCTTCCACTTGTAGAGTTTAGTCATTCTTAGTTCCAAGATCATCGTGTTCTTTTGGAACACACAGCGTGAGTCTGCTATCCGCTAGCTTAGTTAGCATTAGCCAGTCTGCCCGTAGCTGCGCGATTGATCCCAAACTTTGGACCGTTTCTGCTGGTTCCTCTGTTTTCCTCCACAGCACCTAGATTACCACATTGTGCGCCAGTAAAAAGCATCTTCCTTACACAAAAACAAATAACTTACATTTGTTAAGGCTCTTTTAGTACCGGCTTTGCAACAAAGCTTTCACGTTATTTATTTTTTTAAGCATCTGCGTTCATTAATCGATTCTGAATCCTCACGTGAAGCTTTGTGATGCATCGCCACATCGATGAAATGCACCCACCCCTACTGAGCATTACGTCATCGATCGCGATGCATGCTGGGATGCTGGTTGCTGTTTGTGCTTTTTAAAAAATCTTTATTAACAGCTTTCAAACACACATTTATTTGACTAAATTTAAATTAATTGCTGTCCACATTTATATCTTCGTCTAAAGCATTCAGAGCATGAATAAATATCATTAATCGTTTTAAATGAACTTTTTTCACTAGAAAATACATGTTTTCAGAAAAGGCCCTATTGCTCCACCTTCCTCTCAAAATTCCCACGCAGCAATGGATTGTGGGTAATACCCTTCACCCAAGTCCGCAGCCATGCAGACTTGGGTGAAGTGCGGATTAAGGGTGCAAAAGGGGCGTGGTCAACATCCGCACATGAGAATAGGGACACCCTACACACACACCCCTGGCCGGGAACGCGCAATTGAAGGGTGCAAGTGCAAGTATTGGGATTGGGCCCAAGGCATCTGTCCTCCGTTTGTTAGCCGTTTAGCTAATTGAGCATGGATACATGAGAGGTGCCTTGTTGCCTTCTCTTTGTCAAAAATTTCCCAGAATGCAGCGCAGTATTTTCAAACAGATGTGGTCAGGAGCTGGCAGCAACTACTTCGAGGGCAATTTTCCACTTTAAATGTAAGTCAACTAATTGTAGCTATTGGGCTTATATGTAAAATGTTTATTTACATCCAAACCAGTTATCTATGGTTGGTTAGTTGCTTAATAGTTGCAGCTTTGGTGGCTAGCAGGTACTAATTCACTTACACATTTGATTTAACCAAAATATACACAATTAAAAAAGTAAAAGGCTCGATATTAAAACGTAACATCACTATGATGGGAGGGACATCAACAGGGCGCGTAAGCAGGGGGTGGGCTCTGGCCAGCCGTGGTCACGTGGGACAAGTCTGTTCCATTTAACCATTTTCTTTGACCAAGGAAGGACAGTGTCCTTGTAAGCAAGGCGTCTGGCCTGGCAAGGCCCGCTCTACAACGGCTCCGCCCCGGTGCGGAGACCTGAGGTGCGCAAACAGGCATGCGCGGGAGTTTCGAGATCTCGCGATACAGTCCGAGCAATAAATGCGGAAGTTAGATCCAAACAAATCATTCTGTGATTAAAATATTTTTAACACGGTCTTCAAATGTGTAAACACGTAAAAAATGTTTTGAGACGAATGTGTATACATGTAATAGTCATTAGATAAAAATACCTGTGCATATGAAACAAAAAAACGCTTTTGTTTATAGATTTATTGTGAAAAAACGGACGTTGTGCTTGCTCACTTTCCTGTTGGGCGGTTGTGATTTCTGTAGATTGACTGTGGAGGTTCTCCGGCGTCCGGCAAAAATAGGATCGAATCTATTTTTGCCGGATGGCGGAACGGCGGGCGGCGCACTGCGCCGCACGGCCGCAGTAGTGGAACAGCTCTGATTGACTACAAAGGAACCGTTTTTGCTTCGGAGTTCGTGCCGGAGCGGAGATAGTGGAATTTGGGGGTCAGGGAGAGCCTGCTGGTTTTTCCCCTGGTGTTACCTGCTGGAATGTTCTGCTTCCAGAAAGCGATACATTGGGGTGGGGGCATTAGAGGTGCTTGGCCATGTTTATAGTGTTTACCGCTGCGTATGGGAGGTGGGTCAAACAACGATTGTCTCTTTTCTGTTCACCGTTTTCTCTCCCCCGTCTTTATGTTCAACTGCAAAACAGAAATTTTCCCACACGGAAGATTTTTATGAAGATGGCATGTCTAGAATTGTTTTCCTCTTGTCGCATGTCGCCATGGTTAAGTTTTTCTCTGTAGCGCTTGTTTTGCTAAAATTTTCAGCTCAGCTCTGTGGGGTGGGTCAAACCTGTGATCGAATATTTACTCGCGGGTAGGGAGGGGGTCTGCTGTGAGCAGCTTCAGACGAGACTAGAGTGGGCACGCGGAATGAAACCTGTACAGATGCAAAAATGTTAATGCGTCTTCGGACCGCGGTGCTAAGAGTGCCATCCACACACAACTGTAGTACGAGTCTGTGAGTGACAAAGTTAAGACGTTGATGGACAACAGTGATTGGATATTACTTGCGGGGGCGGACTTTCATCTGCCTGGACAGACAAACGCATCCTGGTGTAAAGCAAGAAATAAAGGACCAGCGCAAAAATAATGGCAAAACCGAAGTCCTGCGATACATGAGGGTAGATTGTCCCATGCAGGGAGGACCTAACGGTCCGGGATTTTACAGTGTCCCGTTGCATCCCTAATATATACAAGCTTTTCTTTGAAAAAATCTGGGCTGAAGTAAAAAATGAAAGACAAGAAACTTTTATTCACCCCAAATACTGGTCACAAAGCTTTAAGAACATTTTCAGGCACCTTTCTTCATGTTTAGTCAGTGATGAAATGGTGTTATATGATGTCGTTTAATGACGAAACAATTGATTCTGTAATTGTCAGGTGTTTTAAAGAAGAGCTGAAGAAACTCAACCAAAAACCTGCTAAGTTCCTGATAACATTGAGGACTGCCGTTTTTACCAGCATTCAGCCTCCTGTCTGCAGGCACACAGATAGAAAGGCTGAAAACTATGAAATTTCTGTTTGAAAACACACCTGTGCTGAATGATGCAGTTACGCCAGTGGAGGACTTTTTTATGAAGATCTCTAACCAGAAGTCAGCCGAGTTCCAAGCTGCAGGTCTCCAGATGCGTTATCTGTGACCTGGTCAGAGTTAGATTTGTTTAATCACCTTGAACCTGTAGTCCTCTAGGCAGGAGAAAGAACTCAGCAGCCTTTTATAAATGGGAGAAATATACAAACGGAGGATCCACTGACAGAGATTAAACAAGATTTTGGTTTCCAGCAAACAGAGGCTGATCTGCCTTCTGTGACTGGTCCTTCAGAGGCTCCCACGAGTGCAACGAGGCAGGAACAGGCTGCAGATGAGAACATCCAGCTGGCAGAAACTGAGGTTATTTTTGAATGTTTTAAAAACGATATCTGCTAAAAAAAAAAAAAAAAACAATGTTTTATTCCTTTAGTTGTCAAGTGTTTTAAAAGACAACTTGAGAGAAACAATGAGAAACCCTCTTTGAAGAACATATTTTCATCTATCGGGAGAGTCATAAACAGCTTTTCTATGAATTACAAGGAGAGTATTTGCACCTGCATAAGGGAGTGTGAACCTATAGCAGAAGAACAAGTGGAAGATAGATTATTTACAGTTTTTCAAAAGTTATTACATCTAACTAGAATATGGACGTGTTTGAGAATCTTTTGAAGGAAGTAATTTATCTGGCTTCTTCTGACTCATCAATCGGTTTTACATCCAGTTAAATAGTTTATGACTTTTACTTACGGAGATTAAAGATGGAGGCGACGAAACGTTTATTAACCAAATTAACATACCAGAAGCCTCCGAGAAGATTTTCAAAGACATTAGCAGAAGAATACCCTACGGTAAAGAGAATATGATGTCTGCTAAAGAACCAAATTTTATTCCTTTAGTCGTCAAGTGTTTTAAAAGACAACTTAAAGGAAACAATGTTTTAAAAACATTTTCGTCTATCTACAGAGTCGTAGACGGTCTTTCTATAAATTACAAGGACATTGTATATTTTGACAAAGATATTGAAAATCGTCTGCTAACCAGAGCGGTTCCAGAGACAAAGGTGAAACATTTACCGCCTCAAAGAAAATGTGCCGTAAAGCTTGTTAATGAAGAACAGAACAGAATTACTTTACATGAAGAGAGGATGGTCGAAGCTATAAATCAGCTTTTGAGAAACGTAATTAAAGGAGCGGCTGAAAAATCATCTGAAGGCTTTTCACTGAACGCCCAAGAAAAAATCTGTAAGTTTTACTCAAAAAAAATCGTGACTGCATTCGGGGTTAAAAATAAAATACTTGTTATTCACCAAGTCAACTTGTCAGAACGTCACAGAAGATTTTACAGAAACTTAGCACACGTTTAGGCTACGACAACATGTTACACTTGATGTCACTTAAAGACAAAAAAATAGTTTCTTTTGTTGTCAGCTGTTTTACAAAACAGATCACTTATGGCGCTTACACACTAGCACCGGCTCTACCCGGCCTAGTCTGGGTATCTTGTGTTCACATCCAGGTGGCCCGGGAATTTCTGGCTCAGAACCGGACGTCTTTTCAGCCCTTTTCCCAAGGCGTTCTACCTCGGACCGAAACTGGGCCAACACACCCACTGCCTACTGATTGGCCGGCTCAAATTCACGCCTACCATAGAAGGAGCCTCCTATTAGCGGATAGAGTCAGCCAGCGGGGGCTTCCCACATGCGCGCTTCATTATCATTCTGGATGCTGAGGAGTTAACGAGCCTCTGACTGAAACTGTTTTATCTGTTTCTGTCTGCTGTGAGAAGCACACACACACACACACACACACACACACACACACACACACACACACACACAGCAAAGCAGGATTTAATATTAGAGGGTACAGAGTCTCCAAAGCACACGACTGCTCAGAATGCCTTTGTTTAGGGCTGGGTGATATGGACCAAAACTCATATCTCGATATCTTTTAGATGAATTCTGATATACGATATATATCTCGATATAAGTTAACTCCCTTCAAGCTGTCTTGAGGTAATTGTATACATAAATTAATCAGCAGATTAAATGCATAAAAATTTATTGATTCTTGTTCAACATTAACCTTAGTGCCATTCTCTATCAGTCTGAGCTTTAGACACACTGGTACAGCTGATACAGCTGTCTGTTAACACACATGTAGGTTATATCTTTATGTGTTTTACATGGTTCATTTTTATACTGGATTTGTTACTGTTTTAATGTAAACTGGACCATGAGTCTGTAATAATATCTATCTTCCTATCTCAGTTAAAGCTAGAGATACGTGTCTCAAATGTCCCACAGACACTTTTATTTATTATATATTTATAATTAATATAATAGAATAGACTTTATTAATCCCACAGTGGGGAAATTCACTTGTTACAGCAGCCCATAAACTTAGAGAAAGAAGAAAGGTAATAAAGTACAGTTAAACACATAAGTGGTAAGCTATTATTGTAACCGTCAATGTAATGTAACATCATTCAAATTACATCTAGAGGTGGCTCATATATCCTATCATTCACAATATGACCAGTAACTATTTCTTGTCCAGAGAAAAAAATCTATCATGTTAAGCTAAATTAATGATGTAATTGCATCAACTACTCAGAGGATTACAGTCACGTGGCTCATGCAGCACGGAGTTATTAAAGTTATTAAGGCAAACATGGCAGGAATATCACATTATTGACTCATAACAATCATATTGTAATGACTCGGGCTCTGGTGGCTCTTTTATGGGTATTTATTTAGGGCGACTGTCACCTTACAAACTCTTAATGTTTTCAACAGAATCTCTCGTAACAAAGCAGCTTCCTAGCATAACAAAATGGCGAGAACCGGAACAACTTCTCCCGCCCACTGAATTCCCTTTCAAAATAAAATGCTAACCCGCAACATGACTCTTCAAACCGTTACAAATGCCTGAGGTAATTTGGCCACTGCGGCTCAACGTATCTGTTTCCTGAGTACACGAGGGAGGGGTTTGGCCCGTCTTCACACAAGCAGGATAAACAGAGCTGTGTCGAGACGGGAGCCACGGCGAAATGGCTCGCAGAAACACGAACAAACGTCCTCAAATAATTAGAAACCACTAAGCCAAATTCAAAGTATACAGCAGAACACTGACCCAGCGGTTTCCTGTTCGAGCAGACGCTTGAGAATACATGTAATGATCGCTTAGAGATGGTACAATCTAGCCTCTAGCAATAGCTGCTAGCAATAGCTGCTAGCAATAGCCGCTAGCGGTTAGCTTGCTCTGCAGCTTGACTAGTTATTTCAATATAAAGTCATCTTATATCTTGTTTGAAATTATATCGATATTTTAAAAATATCTATATATTGCCCTGCTCTACCTTTGTTTAAGGAAAACATCGCGGACTTCTCCGCGTTCCGTTGACCCGCCCACATACTCGGAGATGTGCTCATGACATCACTGATATCTTCGCGCCGATTTTGGAGACCGCCCATGTGCTAAACTACATCCGCATCCCTAAGACAGTGTGGAGCCACCGTGGCCGGACCAGGGCCGGTGGAGCAGAGCCGGTGCTAGTGTGTAAGTGCCATTACACACTAGCACTGGCTCTGCTCCGCTCCGCCTGGCCGGCCCTGGCCCGGCCACATTGGTTCCACACTCTCTTAGGGATGTCTTCTCCGCGGTTTCTTCCTTATGAAACACAGGCGTAATCTTGTGCTTTGGAGACTCTCTGCGTCATATTGCATCCTGCTTTGCTGTGTGTGGCAGCTGGCAGCACTGTGTGTGTGTGTGTGTGCTTCTCACAGCAGACAGAAACAGAGAAAAACAGCTTCAGTCAGAGGCTCGTTAACTCCTCAGCATCCAGAATGATAATGAAGCGCGCATGTGGGAATCCCCCGCTGGCTGATTCTATCTGCTAATCGGAGGCTCTCCCTAACAGTAGGCGTGTATTTGAGCCCACCAATCAGTCGGCAGTGGGTGTGTTGGCCCAGTTTTGGCCTGAAGCAGACTGCCTTGGGACGAAGGCTGAAAACACGTTCGGTTCGGCGCCAGAAATTCCCGGGACACCCGGATGTGAACACAAGATACCCAGACCCGGCCATGTGGAGCCGGGGCTAGTGTGTAAGCGCCATAAAAGTTATGGAATATCCTCGAAAAACCCTTCCCAGCATTTTAGTGAAAGCTATTTAGTAATCTGTGACCTGGTCAGAGTTAGATTTGTTTAATCACCTTGAACCTGTAGTCCTCCAGGCAGGAGAAACAACTCAGCAACCTTTTATAAATGGGAGAAATATAGAAACGGAGGATCCACCGACAGAGATTAAACAAGATTTTGGTTTCCAGCAAACAGAGGCTGATCTGCCTTCTGTGACTGGTCCTTCAGAGGCTCCCACGAGTGCAAAGAGGCAGGAACAGGCTGCAGATGAGAACATCCAGCTGGCAGAAACTGAGTTATCTTTTGAGTGCAGAAATTAATCAAGCTGCTAAGATTTAAAATTTATACAAGTTTTTCTTTGATAAAATCTGGGCTGAAGTAAAAAATGAAAGACAAGAAACTGGTCACAAAGCTTTAAGAACATTTTCAGGCACTTCTCTTCAAGTTTAGTCGTAGATGAAATGGTGTTTTATGTTATGTCGTTTAAAGGCGAATCAGTTGATTCTGTAATTGTCAGGTGTTTTAAAGAAGAGCTGAAGAAACTCAACAAAAAAACCTGCTAAGTTCCTGACAACACTGACGACAGCCGTTTTTAGGAAAAACAAGATAACCCCATACCAGCATTCAGCCTCCTCTCTGCAGACTGCAGGCACACAGATAGAAAAGCTGAAAACTATGAAATTTCTGTTTAAAAACACACCTGTGCCGAATGATGCAGTTACACCAGTAGAAACGTTTATTTATGACGACCAGTCACCTGAAACTATTCATGTAAAGAGCTCCAAGTCTCAGTAACAGTTACCGGAGAGCCTGATGATAACCATTATTAGCCCTGAAGATCTCCATTTTCTCCCGCTCATGTGAACTTCCACAGGGGAGACGCACAAAGTACCTCCTTCCACCATGAGGTACAAAAAAACTGCAACATAAGGGTTATCTCACAGGAAACCTGATCAAATCATTTCTGTACCTCCTTGTGCTGCAAGATTTTTTTTCTGGGTGCTCCAGTTCACCCCCAACCCAAAATCCTAAAATCCACATGTTACTCTGATGGATCTGCTCAGCTTTTCAGCAATCAGCATTCAAACAGCGTTTGTGCAAGAAATCCAGTTTATCTAGTTAATACAAAAACTGTCCCGTTTCAAGCAACAACCAGAGGAAGTCAAAAAGAAACTACCTGTAAAAAACACATTAGAGAGCAGCATAATGGAGTCCTCCTCTCTTCATTCTGTTGATATAATTTATTATAGCTTATGTCGCTTTGTACTGCATTGTCCTTTTCGATCTCATCACTGTTATATGTATGATCGTCTGTCCTGGCTTTCAGCTGAAGCCAGGCGGAAGTTTCATTGGTTGCTGTTTTTAATTTTCCATCTTATCTAACTACTTTATCAATACCGTTCCAGTCTCAGTACAATGTTCGAAGAGCTCACCAGATTTCATTTGTGGCTCCTCATTTTAAAAAGGAGTCAGGGAAACTGGCTTTTTCTGTTAAAGCTCCAATGGACTGGAACGCATTACCAGTTGATTTAAGGTCTGTTACTTCTTTCCGTTTGCTTAGAACTTCTGTATATGAATATGTAATGCCTGTCTGCAATTGTTTTTGATTTTTGTTGTGGATAAGTGTTAATGCTTTTACAATAACCTTTACTTGATCTATACATTCCTTTGTGCTATTTACTGTTTTTTATAAATGCACTGACCTTTTGTCTAGATGCCCATGACAGGATTTTTGTTTATTTTATTATTATTATTTATTTTGTTATCGTTATTTTGTTGTTTTGGTTTGTGATCGGTGTTTCGGATTTATTTATTTGACTGCTGACTCTGTTGTCTTGCTTTTTATTTTTGTTGTAAGATAAGAGGACCCGCTCAAAAACGAGATGGCTCATCTCAAGCGGTTTATCCTCATAAGTTAATAAATAAATAAAAAAATAATAACATTTATCATCCAAACATTTAGGAAAAACATTTGGACCATTAGCCCACATTTGATGGTGCTTGGCAGATGTTTTTATTCTCTATTTTTGTTATGTATGATCGTTTGTCCTGGCCTGCTGAAGGTATTCGGAAACTTCTTTGGTTGCTGTTCATTTTATTTTATTCTTATTTAACCTCTTTATTAATGCCATTCCAGTCCCACTACAATATTCACAGAACTCATCATGTATCATTTGTGGTTCCTCGGTTTAAAAAAGACAGGGAAGCTGGGTTTTTCCATCAAAGCTCTGGACTGGATCAATTTACCAGCTGACCTTAGATCCATTACATCTTTTCATTTATTTAGAACTTTATTATGTGATCATTTAATGCCTGCCTGTAACTGTTTTAAATTTCCTTTGGTTTATTAGTTATGCCTTTACAGTAACTTTCACTTAAAATTTATCTGTTCCATGAGTTTGCTATTTTGAGTGCACTGACTTGTTGCGCTGTTTGTATGTTTAATTATTTATATGTTATTTTATGTTTTTTGTGTGTGTTTCTAATCTTGCTCCATTGACTGTGATGTTTGGACGGACATTGTTATCTTGGTCTTTTTATTTTTCATTGAACCTTTTGATAGAGGACCCACTTGTAAACGAGATGGTTCATCTCAAGTGGTTAATCCTCGTAAAATAACTTCTTTTTTTTCATTTTTAATTACTGAAGGTCACAGTGATAGCCTACTGCCTTTGTGTATTTATTTACCTGCATTAATTTCTCCTATTCTCTGTGTGTTGTCTTAACGAGTGAATTTCACCACTGTGGGATCAATAAAGTCTATTCTATTTCATATTTATTTATACACACACTGTCATTAACCATTTATGATGAAGTCATCTTAATTCTGTTCTCATTACCTGCTGTGCCTTTAAACAAGCTTCCTCTCAGCCTTAATTTTCTTGTGTGAATGAATAAATATTTTTACTGTCACTGAAACAAGATTGTTAGAAAAATAAGACAAGGTGAGACAAAGTTCACAGCAAGCTGCTCATGGCTCTCCCTGATCTTTTGAAGAACTCGCCATTTATTGAAAACACAGAATCATTACACAACTCTAGAAAGCCTGGTCCCTTCCAGCAAACATTTAACATAACACAGAGAGGTTCCACACCGATCAGATATCTCAGCTTCCAGCTACAACACACGCCAGGGCAAAACAACTCAAACTTGTTATATGCTTCACCAACTGGACCCTTAGCAGCCTGGTTGGAAACTTTCCAACATGCACTGACGAGTCACCCACTATAGCATGAGAACAAACAGGTCTCACCTATATTTTTGTGATAATGAAAGTAAGTTAATACATAGAATAAACCAAAGTGGATAAAATAATAAATGACATTCCCTCCTGTTTATCATAAATATATGAACGTAAAATATCAACCTTAATGCTTTATGTAGGAGCGTCATAATTACAATTTGCACATCAAACACAGAATTTTAAACTGCATCATCAACATAACAATCAGAGTGGACGGGAGGATTACAAGAGAGAAATGTATTCTTCAGTCATGGTTTTAGTCATTAATTTAGTAAACATAACATGGAGACATGGTAAAATGCAACAAGCAAATAAACAGAAAAGTAAAAACAACAGTATTTTCTATAAGAGTTGCATCCAATCTCCAGAGAACAACCATGATCTCCATGCAGGAGTATTTGCGTTAACAAAATCTTGAGCTTTATCAACCGCTTTCATTTATTCTATGGCTTGTTGAATTTAATGACCGTCACCTGAATTATCAGAGATCCCCATGAAACACAAATCTAGTGAGGACCCAGAGTAAATCTAGCACAATTCTGTTTTGCACCACCATCATTCTCAGACCAGAGAGCTCCACGTTATTTGTCTCCCACTTACATCATAAATAGCCCTAAACAAGAACTGGTCATTTCTAAATGAAGCATGAGTTTGCAAACACCAAATAGAGGTAATGAGGCCAGGAAAACTTTGTTCCCTGAACTCCAGAGCTTGTGGTCATCTGGCACAATGCATCCCCAAACCGGGTCATGGTTTTACCTCTACCATACGCTTCCTCCTCCTGCTGGACTTTGGTCATTTTCTGTAACAATAGGTTGAATGCCCACAAACCCAGTACACCTGATCTACAGCCTAGGTGCCATTGTGGCTAGGTAGGAAGGTTGAAGAGGATAAGTTGCAGTTGTAGTCGGTGCCTGTAGTAAAATTGTATGTTTTATTTGATTTAAAGGTTGATGAATTTGGTGATGGGACAACCTCATTTATGTTTGATCTAAATGGAGACCAAAGGAGTGTTTTACACTGTAAGGAGGTCAGATTCCCGAGGAAACTAGATTGAAGGTAGGGTAAAGGAATTCCCGTGAGCCTGGACTGTGAGAATGATGGTGGCATATAGGAACAGACAAAACAATTAGATAGGTGTTTTTCTTGAGCTATCATTTCAGCACAGTAGTACCAGGTATTCATATGATAAACATGGTCATAGGTTTCTCTTCCAGCTGTAAGATTGATCCATCTTTTCATGTGGAGTATGGATGGAGTGGTAGATGAGGCTGGTGTGTGTGTGTGTGTCATGAGGCATAGGGTAGAACCATGTGAGCCATATCAGTGTAGCAACAGGTGTGAGCAGGAAGAATGTGGCAAATAAAATTCTGACGGTCATCTTTCTATCTTGACCCACAGGAGAGGTTACTAGCACGTCACTCTGTGGTGGAAACTAACGGTGTTCTTTTCCTGTGCTTGGCAGATGTGACGAGGAAAGGATGTGAAGCTGCAGCAGGATGTCTTTAGGAGTCCGGTGTATTTAAAACCACTTCAACACTAGTAAAATAATAACTTAGCAAGATTAAACTTCAAAGAAAAAAACATTAATTCATGTTTTGTGTACTTAGAAAATGACTCTAGAACCTGGTCTCAGGTTGTTAAGCGTCTCTGAGTCTGACGTGATCTTATAAGGTTCTGTTGGACAAAATCCACTCAGAACCAAGTTCTTAACTCTGTCCCCGTGAGTCGGGACCGGCTTTGTTTCAGGTCAAGTAACCAGATCAGGTTTTTATTTCCACACCTCAGACAGAGCTCGACTAACTTTCTATAATCTGAGTCAGGGTTGGATCCTGGGATTATCTCCAGAGCTCAGTAATCAGATTAGCTGTCATTGTGTCCTTGTGAACTGAGTGTTTGTCTGGAGTCACGTCTCCACAGGTGTGATGATGTGGGTCAGAACCTGAAGCCTCAGTCTAACTGAGTCATCATCACAATTCTATTTTATCATCCAAGTGGTTAATCTGAAAAATAACAGCTGGAGTTTGACATTTCTGCATTTTCTCTGGTGGAATTAGCAAACAAAAAGAGAAACATGTTACTGATTCTTAGAGGCTGCAAAATGTCAGTATCTTTCCTCTGTGATCTCTACAAATGGTCACTCTCCTAGGATTTTGTTTAAAACCATTAACTCTGTTTTAAATCCTGGTTCAGCAAGTCCTGAATATGTGTTGGATACTGTTTGTGAGGACTTCCTGAACTTTTTTATTGATAAAGTGTGATCTGTTCAGCAAAAAATCGGTCTCCCTGGTAATGTAGGTTCAGTATTATCTTCTTTACCTGTTGCTACATTCGATGAGTTTTCACCAGTCTCTCTCACTACTTTAACTAACATGGTGGAAAAAATGAAACCCTCAGGTAGTCCCTTAGATGTCATTCCTGCAAAAATGATGAAGGAGGTTTTCACCGTTATTGGGAGTTCTCTGCTCACTATTTTCACCACCTGTCTAAATTCAGGTATGGTCCCAGCTGTATTTAAACATGCTGTTGTCAGACCACTTTTAAAAAAACACAATTTGGACCCCTCTATAGACCAGTCTCACATCCATCATTTTTATCAAATGTTTTGGAGAAAATTGTTCTAAATCAACTGCTGCCATTTTTGGAAGACAACTCCATCCTTGAAAACTTTCAATCTGGTTTTAGATCTCGACATAGCACAGAATCTGCCTTATTAAAGGTCCACATCATGTTAGCAGTTGATGAAGGGTCTCCTGTTGTTCTGGTCCTGTTAGATCTCATGGCAGCATTCGATACGATAGATCATGAAATTCTCATCTCTCGTTTAGAAAATGTTGGAATTTATGGCACTGCATTGACCTGCTTCAGATTCTTTTTGTCAAACAGAAGTTTCTCTGTCATGATCGGAAACACCTATTCATCCAGAGCAAGTCTCCCATTTGGTGTACCCCAAGGATCTATTCTAGGGTCTATACTCTTCTCTCTTTCAGGGTTCGTACGGGTGCTTGAAATCCTTGAAAATGCTTGAATTTCAATAACGTGTTTTCAAGTTATGGAAAGTGCTTGATTTCTGTATTGAGTCCTGGAAAATGCTTGAAAAACAAACTGCACGGTTTTGTTTAAGATCACCCAAGTTAGTTTGATGAAAAAACTCAATTTGTTATTTTTGTTAACGTTAAAAACTAGAGAGCGATTATTTCGCTTTTAGTAAACACGGCTGCGGCTGCTCTCAGAGGGTCCGCTCCTTTCTGTCACACCGGTCTGTTAGCAGCAGGCTCCTCCTACTATAGAGACCAGCCGCTGGACCGGCGGTGTACGCTGGCTTCGCTATGAAGCAGACCTACTTTACCGATGAGACTTTTATGCTAGTAGCCTCGTGTGTGAGAGCGCTGCTTTGGGTCTGGGATCCAGCGGGTCCTTCTGTGATAATGAAACCAAGACTGGAGTAGAGCAGGGAACAAAAAAAAAAACGGTAAGAAATATCTTTTTCGGTGCTAAAAAGTCTGTTATGAACCGCAAAGCCCCGTTCCTCCTGCTGCAGCTAGCCTACGTCAGACGTCGGCTGCATCATTCACAAACTTTGTTTACAAAACACCTCCGAGTTCACGAACTAATAAAATACCGAAAAAAATCAAAGTTTTGACTGCATCTGGGAAAGTAAACAGCAGCAGAGCTAACTGTGTTCAGGTTTGTCACTAAACATGTAAATACCAGTAATTTAATGAAGCACCTTGTCGTTCATGGCATCTATGTGTGAGCAGAAGCATGGACCGTGTTTGGCTGAGAAAGCAGACCCGAGTTCACGTGGCAAGCCATTTTATCATTTAATCAACAGCTAGTAATTCCTATTTTACATAGAAACAATATAATTAATCCTAGTCCAGGTCATATTCTTTCTAGTCACAATTCAAACTAAATATATCAACAGCTATTTTTACTAGCAGAAATACCCCTATTTGTTCATCAAGTATAATTATTTATTTTCATCAATTAATGGTTCTGCAGATGGAGGGAGGGTTGTGATCAGATATTTCAGTAATGGGTGGTAATAGTCAGAAATTTAGCAGGAGCAGGATTTTAAACACAGCTTCTATAAGAGCTGCAAAAGTAGGAGCAAACCTTGACCTTAGACACATTTCAAAATGTAAAATGTGATGTTTTTATTTACTTTGTCCCTGCTTTGTGGAATATTACAAGATAATATTTATAATTATGTTCTGATCACATTTTTTTTGCCCCCGATCCATGTCATAGGATTTTGATACCAAGTCCCAATCCAACACCTCAGCAATGCATTCAGTTAATAAGAAGAAAGTAGAAAACATCCAAGTTGTCCTTTCAGATTTATTTATTTGTAACTTGGAATATAATAGAATACTTTATTTGTCTTAAACCAAACAGTAACAGAAATTTGTCTTTTAACAGGGCTCAACTTCCTGTTTTCATGTCATTTCCTCAGATTAGCTGCCAAAAACATCACTCTGTCAGGAAGAACATTGATAAGAAATGTGTTAATATTAGGAATATGTTTTATAATAGCCTCATTGCTCATAATTCAAATTGTTTAAATAGTATGTGGCAGTGTTTTGCAATAAGCATTACTATGACTGTATCCATGTTACAGCCCGCAGGCTCGCTCTTCCTTGCACAACACGGCTCATATCGTGGCTCTAGGAGACTGCAAAAACCAACGTTTGCAACCAGAGAGTCATACAGTGTGATATGGCTATCTTGGCTGTGTTTTTGCTGTCAGTAGACAGTTTCTCTTTGTCTTTTAGTGTATCTTGAGTGTCAGATGGCTGTGTGTTTTTGTCCGAGTTGCTGCTGTGAACTGGGAGAGCAGGGTGTTTGGTTTTAAGGTAACAGTCTAGAACTAAAAGCAGACAGGTTAAAATTAAAACTAAGTCATTGTCATTTCGTTTGAAAATTTCTATCTGAGGATAAATTAAGGTCACGCTAGTTGCTTTATAAGGTTATAGCTAATCTTTTTCACCTGATTCCAGTAATTTAAAATCACGTGATCAGGCCTGATTTTTGATCCTGTGATCGGATAAGATCATCTCTATTATATAACAGTAATAAATTCATATGATAGTGAGGTGAAACTGTCTTCTTGAGTCCTAATGTAGTGTTTTGTCTTTGCCGTGTGGTGCTTGAAAAGTTTGAAAATTTACCTTGAAAATGCTTGAAAAGTGCTTGAATCTGTCAGTGGAAAAAGTGTAAGAACCCTGCTCTTTACATGTTACCGCTTGGAAACGTCATTAAAAAACATAATCTGTCTTTCCATTGTTATACTGATGACGTTCAAATGTATCTACCGGTAAAGCCCAGACATGGTGCTACAATATCTTCACTATTACACTGCATGCAGGACCTAGAGCTTTGGTTGTCAGAAAACGTCTTACACCTCAACAGTGACAAAACTGAGTGTATTCTTTTTTCCTCACCAAACATGCAAAACCACACACTGTCACTTTTTGGTTGTTTAGCCTCAAGTTTTAAACATCAGGTCAGAAATGTAGGTGTCATATTTGATAGCAGCATGAATTTTGATAAGCACATTGACTCGGTCGTCAAGACTAGCTTCTTTCAGCTCCGTCTTTTAACTAAAGTAAAACCAATTTTAAATCGCAGTGAGCTAAAAAGAGCCGTACATGCTTTTATCAGCTCCCGTTTGGACTACTGCAATGCTCTGTATACAGGTCTAGCACAGAAACATCTTGCCAGGCTGCAACTAGTTCAAAACGCAGCTGCACGTCTGCTCACCAACATCCCTAGGCGTGAACACATCACTCCAGTTCTCTCATCACTTCATTGGCTCCCTGTTAGATTCAGAATTAAATTCAAGGTCATAATGTTTGCATTTAAAGGTATTCATGGGCTCGCACCATCCTACATCTGTGACAGTCTTTCATTTCAAAAGCAAGGCAGAGAAACAAGGTCTTCTGGGAAATTTTACTTACATGTTCCAAGATCTAAATACAGGCAGTGGGGGATCGTTCTTTTTCAGTGGTAGCCCTGAAGCTATGGAACAAACTCCCACTTGACCTACAGATGACTACTGATGTCACTTTATTTAAGTCTGGATTAAAGACACACCTCTTTCGCATGGCTTTTGAAAATGCTGGAGTGTTGTAAACTGTGTAATTTAGCTATTTTGCCACCTTAAAATGTTGATATATTTTTTATTATTTTATAGTGGCTTTTAATGACTTTTTAAAAAGCTCTGCTTTTTATTTCCTTTATAGCAGTTCTAAATTGTTTTATCTGGCTTTGATTTTTATGTTTTTACAGTGATTCTCAAATATTTTATTGTTGATTTTTTTTTATTGTTAAGCACTTTGGTCACCCTCTGGGTTGTGTAAAGCGCTATATAAATAAACATTGATTGATTGATCTAGGGATTAACCCAATTTGTAACCTTTTTCCGGAGCAGTCCTTGAAGGCATCATAACAGTTAATTTAGTTCCTTGGCTCATTCTTTTTTTTCTGTAGAATATATCCTGTAAATGTACTTGAACAAATATCAGAAACAGTTCTAGGTTCAGAGAGAGGACGAGACCATGGCAGATCAACCCGGTTCTCCACACGAAGATGAGAAGTCTTTGTATTTGACGCAGATTCAGTATTTAACCCAGCAGTTGGAACGGTAAACAGCCTTTTCTGTAAAAAATGTATTTGAAGTTCTAAAAAAATAAGAACTATTTTTAGTTTATTTCGTTTGGATGAACTACTGTTTTTAAAACTACTTTTATGTGTGTTTTTGCCTTTTATACTGAGATGCTAAGTAGCTTAGCTACCCAGCTAGCATGATAGTTAATGTTAGCTGCAAACTGTCAACAGGTGTTACATACACCAGACATATTTATGAGGGGCCGTGTAAGCCATAATTTATTCTGTTACTCTCACATGCATATATTCTCCTCACACACGCATACATTCTTCTCATACATACACACATTCCACACTCATACACACATATATTCTTTACACACACACATATATTCTCTGCACACACACATATATTCTCTGCATACACACATATATTCTCTGCACACACACATATATTCTCTGCACACACACATATATTCTCTACATACACATACATATATTCTCTGCACACACACATATATTCTCTACATACACATACATATATTCTCTGCACACACACCTATATTCTTTACACACACACATATATTCTCTACATACACATACATATATTCTCTGCACACACACATATATTCTCTACATACACATACATATATTCTCTGCACACACACCTATATTCTTTACACACACACACACATGCTCTCCACACACACATATATTCTCTGCATACACACATATATTCTCTGCACACACACATATATTCTCTGCACACACACATATATATTCTACATACACACACATATATTCTCTGCACACACACATATATTCTCTGCATACACACATATATTCTCTGCACACACACATATATTCTCTACATACACATACATATATTCTCTGCACACACACCTATATTCTTTACACACACACACACATGTTTTCCACACACACACTTATATTGTCCACTTACACACATATACATACTCTTCACATTCACATACATTCTCCCCCTCCCTCCCTCTCTCTCTCTCTCTCTCTCTCTCTCTCTCTCTCTCACACACACACACACACGTTCTGGTTTGACATTATAAGAATATCAGTGAAAAAATATATATAAATGTGAAAATGAAGAAAGAAATGTGTGTGTGTGTAAAGAATATAGGTGTGTGTGCAGAGAATATATGTATGTGTGTGTAGAGAATATATGTGTGTGTGCAGAGAATATATGTGTGTGTGTAAAGAATATATATGTGTATGAGTGTGGAATGTGTGTATGTATGAGAAGAATGTATGCGTGTGTGAGGAGAATATATGTATGTGTGTGTAGAGAATATATGTGTGTGTGTGTAGAGAATATATGTGTGTGTGCAGAGAATATATGTATGTGTATGTAGAGAATATATGTGTGTGTGCAGAGAATATATGTATGTGTGCAGAGAATATATGTGTGTGTGCAGAGAATATATGTGTGTGTGTAAAGAATATATATGTGTATGAGTGTGGAATGTGTGTATGTATGAGAAGAATGTATGCGTGTGTGAGGAGAATATATGTATGTGTGTGTAGAGAATATATGTGTGTGTGTGTAGAGAATATATGTGTGTGTGCAGAGAATATATGTATGTGTATGTAGAGAATATATGTGTGTGTGCAGAGAATATATGTATGTGTGCAGAGAATATATGTGTGTGTGCAGAGAATATATGTGTGTGTGCAGAGAATATATGTGTGTGTGTAAAGAATATATATGTGTATGAGTGTGGAATGTGTGTATGTATGAGAAGAATGTATGCGTGTGGAGAGAATATATGTATGTGTATGTAGAGTATATGTGTGTGTGTGCAGAGAATATATGTGTGTGTGCAGAGAATATATGTGTGTGTGCAGAGAATATATGTGTGTGTGTAAAGAATATATATGTGTATGAGTGTGGAATGTGTGTATGTATGAGAAGAATGTATGCGTGTGTGAGGAGAATATATGTATGTGTGTGTAGAGAATATATGTGTGTGTGCAGAGAATATATGTATGTGTATGTAGAGAATATATGTGTGTGTGCAGAGAATATATGTGTGTGTGTAAAGAATATATATGTGTATGAGTGTGGAATGTGTGTATGTATGAGAAGAATGTATGCGTGTGTGAGGAGAATATATGTATGTGTGTGTAAGTGGACAATATAAGTGTGTGTGTGTGGAAAACGTGTGTGTGTGTGTGTGTGTGTGTGTGTAAAGAATATAGGTGTGTGTGCAGAGAATATATGTGTGTGTGTAGAGAATATATGTGTGTGTGCAGAGAATATATGTGTGTGTGTAAAGAATATATATGTGTATGAGTGTGGAATGTGTGTATGTATGAGAAGAATGTATGCGTGTGTGAGGAGAATATATGCATGTGAGAGTAACAGAATAAATTATGGCTTACACGGCCCCTCATACATATTCCCTCATATTGTGCCCTCCTTGCAAAATGTTGGCTACTTGTCGATGCTTCATACACACACAGCGCGCGCGCGCGCGCACACACACACACACACACACACACACACACAACGGTCACTTTATTAGGTACACCTTGCTAGTACCGGGTTGGACCCCTTTTGCCTTCAGAACTGCCTTAATCCTTCGTGGCATAGATTCAACAAGGTACTAGAAACAATCCTCAGAGGTTTTGGTCCATATTGACATGATGGCATCACGCAGTTGCTGCAGATTTGTCAGCTGCACATCCATGATGAATCACCCGTTCCACCACATCCCAAAGGTGCTCTATTGGATTGAGATCTGGTGACTGTGGAGGCCATGTGAGTACAGTGAACTCATTGTTATGTTCTAGAAACCAGTCTGAGATGATTCCAGCTTTATGACATGGAGCATTATCCTGCTGGAAGTAGCATCAGAAGATGGGTACACTGTGGTCATAAAGGGATGGACATGGTCATGTAGCATGATGGATGCCACTACACATTTATTGAATGATTGAAATGATGTAATATTCCATTTAAATATGAATTATCAATCTTATTGATCTTTGAATGTTGATTTAATCGTACCTTAGATTATTTGTGGGAACCTCACACTATAGAATAATTCAGACAGAGTCCAGAATGTAGTTTTAAAGATTAATTTAATTCTATATTTTAACTAATGAGGACACAGGACAAATTATGATGAATGATGGTTAAAACAAGATAACTGAGACCATTAATTAGCCTTTCGCCAGCCCCGCCCCCAGAACGGCTATTGTCCAATCACACATCATAGCAACTGTTACTATCCGACAACTCCAAACAAAATGATGAAGCTAAGCCTAATTTACTTGTAAGCATTAGCCTCGATAGTAGTCGTGTCTCCTTCATTTCCCTTCAGAACCTCCTCATCGAGCTCAACCAGCAACAGCCAAGCATGAGTGCTCCCCCCGCCCGCGGCTGGGCGGAGGTCCGCCTCCCAGACTATCCAAGACCCTTTATTAGACACACCGTGCCGGCAAATCAGTGTAATATTACCTCAACCGTGTGTCTTATAAATGCACATTAAGCCTTGGCGCAACAGCGGGTGGTGTCGTGATCACGTGATGAATTAATGCCGAGCTCCGGCCGGGAACTAAAAATGAAAGTAAACACGGGCATAAAAAGTTACATTTTATTAACAGACTCAGCTGAGATGATCAACTGAGCGATGCAGAGCGCCGGGAGCTTTTCTCCGTTAGAGCTGCCTGCAGCTCAGATCATCTGACATCTGACAGCTCACAGGGACACCGCATCGCCGCCCACCGCTCCTCGGATCCACGAGTCCCCGGACGCCGGACCTTCTCCCAAACTCCTTGTTCCCTGTTATGCTTCGCTCAGCGGAGCCGACACTAATATATCCCTCCACTGCATACTGTAACCCTTTTGCCTCGATCTGGATGAAATGGAGGAGAAATTGCTCCAAAAAATGTCGCTGACACACATCTGTCTACTTCTTTCCATCACGGAAATCTGTGGAGCTGCAGTATTTGATCCACTTATTGTCGGAGTTGGCAACAGTAACTAAGGGGGGCGGGGCTCGGCGAAAGGCTAATTGCATGATGAAATGTAAGCTTAGATGTTGTGTAGCAGAACCTACATCTTGTGATGTCTGGGTTAAATCAACCATCTGACACCAGAGTGCAGAGTCTACGAACCCATGTGTGTGGAGGTCCTCATGTGATCCAGGGGTCAGAGAAGTCGGTACGGACAGACTGTCGGTGGCGTTGACCTCTGAGTATTGAAGCCGTAGATCTGCTCCAAATACGGACCCTTCTAGTCTGGGGTACCTCCCAGGTGACTGCAGGAAGCTGGTGGATCTATTTGGTATCTGATGCAGCTCGCAAAGAAGGTTTTGACCTTGAGGTCAAAAAGGGAGAATGGTTCCTTAGGCTTTACTGACCCAGTCGGTCGAACCGGGTTGCTAGCTAGAAATCTTAGAGTCTCTTAGGAACTGTTTCAAACTTTTAGAACTGCATTGTTCAGAACTTCCAAGAAACTGGAACTGAATTGACCTTTCGCCGAGCCCCGCCCCCCTTAGTTACTGTTGCCAACTCCGACAATAAGTGGATCAAATACTGCAGCTCCACAGATTTCCGCGATGGAAAGAAGTAGACAGATGTGTGTCAGCAACATTTTTTGGAGCAATTCCTCCTCAATATCATCCAGATCGAGGCAAAAGGGTTACAGTATGCAGTGGAGGGATACATTAGTGTTGGCTCCGCTGAGCGAAGCGTAGCAGGGAACAAGGAGTTGGGAGTTTGGGAGAAGGTCCGGCATCCGGGAACGCGTGGATCCGAGGAGCGTTGGCGGCGATGAGGTGTCCCTGTGAGCTGTCAGATGATCTGAGCTGCAGGCAGCTCTAACGGAGAAAAGCTCCAGGCGCTCTGCATCGCTCAGTTGATCATCTCAGCTGAGTCTGTTTATACAATGTAACTTTTTATGCCCGTGTTTACTTTCATTTTCAATAGTTCCCGGCCGGAGCTCGGCATTAATTCATCACGTGATCATGACACCACCCGCTGTTGCGCCAAGGTTTAATGTGCGTTTATAAGACACACGGTTGAGGTAATATTACGCTGATTTGCCGGCACTGTGTGTCTTATCTAAATGGTCTTGGATAGTCTGGGAGGCGGACCTCAGCCCAGCCGCGGGCGGGGGAGCACTCATGCTTGGCTGTTGCTGGTTGAGCTCGATGAGGAGGTTCTGAAGGGAAACGAAGGAGACACGACTACTATCGAGGCTAATGCTTAGTAGAAAATTAGGCTTAGCTTCATCATTTTGTTTGGAGTTGTTGGATAGAAACGGTTGCTATGATGTGTGATTGGACAATAGCCGTTCTGGGGGCGGGGCCGGCGAAAGGCTAATTGTTTAGGGAGTGAACTCGTTTTTATCAACTATTGCTTATCAATTTCGGACAAACCAGAATTTGGCATGTTAAAGTGGGCGTTATCAAAAATACCTCAGACATCACTCCTTTCTACAATGCTTAAGAGAGGTTATTCTTAATGTGGAGTAAATCTTATTTAACCTTAATGTGAAGTAAATATGTTACACATCATCATAATAATATTATTAATGTGTGAATATTCTGCTAGATTTAACATTAACTTCAACAAATACTAGTCTGGTGTAATTTAAGATCTGTAATACATCCTTACAGGAATAAACGTTCATGTTAAGTAAGTAAATATTATTTGTATAGCACTTATCACAGAAAAAGAATCACAAAGTGCTTCACAAAGATCAACAAAACAAAAGATAAAGTCATCATAAAATGAAACAACAGAATATAAAATCAATAAAAATCGAAAAACAAAGTCATAAAATGATAAAACAAATGAAAGATTATAAATACTAGTTAAAAAAGGGATAAAACATAAAAGATTTAAAGCCCCAGTATGTAATATTTTTACCTGTTTACTACCAAATTCTGTGCATCCAGTGGACAAACTTGTCCTTTTTCATTAATATTCACCAACATCAATTCTAAATATTCCTCTCAGCTTCAAATTTTTCATTTTTTATACATAAATTGTGGTCGACGCTTCATGGTCATCCTCCATCTTGAAATATGGTAGCTAGCTATTTAGGGACATGTGAGCTCCACGTTATGCACTATGACTGTAACCTGAAAGAAACAGCAGAGGGCAGCAGTGTGCCCTGGAAGCATGGCGTCTGACAATTCAACTAAGAAGAGACGAGACTAGCTGCTACACCGTTGCTGTAACTTTGTTAGTTTGAATAACAAACAATGAAATCAAAAGACACATCAAATATGTCAGGTCTTATTGATTTCCAACACTCAGCAGCCTCATATGATGAGAACCCCGCCTGCAACAGCTAGACACCAGCCTCCAAGTGTTGTTCCTGACTCACCTCAGCTGATCATTTCTTTTCTTCATAATAAAGCTCCCAATCCGGTCCCAAAGTATCAGTTCCAAAGTCCTTCTTCAAGAAAGTTCCTTCTATTAAAGTCTCCTCTCTTACCGCAGCCTGCCGTGTCTCTCCCAACACGCTTCAGCGGTCGTCCGCTAGCCGGTGGCTATGTTAGCATTAGTTACTTTATTTCCACAGCGTGTCCCCGGCTCCAGCCAAACCTCATCGGCTATCCGATCGCTAAACAGCCAGTGGTTGATGTTAGCTCCATCTCGATCTTCACTGCGGTTCACACCGTGTGCCACGATCAGCTGATGGCTAACCGGCAGACTCTTGTTTACTCCGCTGCTCTGATCCACATGACACCGGACGCCACAGCTGATGCCACCCCTCCTCCATGTGTGAATCGTGACAGCTATGCTAGCTTCCTTCAGGACTGGTAGGTTGATATAACAGCTAACAGCAGTGTTTCCCCTAGAAATGTTTACAGCCGTGATGCTTGTTGACTGCGGCGGGGTGAGGGGGGGGGGGGGGGGGGGGGGGTGTGCGTGTGGCATTATGCATTAAGACTAAACAGTCATTAAAAAATGTTTTTTAACTGGTGGAGTAGTTATATGCTTTGTGTGGGTTAGGCTACAGTGATTGGAAATAAATCAATCTCATGCTTTTCATAAAAAAATGAACCAGATGGCTGGAGTGAACGCTGGAGTTGTTGCCTTTTTGAGTGGGCCACCGTAGCTGCAATACTTACTCTGAACTGCTTGGCGCTAAAGAGTTGCAATTTTTACCATGATTTCTATGAATATCCCACATGGGGCCTTTAAGTAAAAGTAGTTTTAAATAAAAGGGTCTTCAGCTGCTTTCTAAAGGTGACCAGACTGTCACTAACAAGGATAAATGTTAATCCATTATTCATTATTATAGAGTATTAGACACATTATTAAAACGCTTTAGACTTAAACATATTGTCCATTCAGCAAAACATGATTTTATATATATATATATAACTTATAAAGTCATTTTGAGGCAGAAGAGATGAGCTTTATTCAAAGAAGATAGATAAGAAGTCATCCCTGGTGTCCAGATGTCTTGTGATATACCACAGGATAAGTTAGGAATATGGGTCAAGATTATGGATATTGGGTCAAGAGCATAGAGTTCATGTCTCTGCACCACAATGTCAGAGTGGTCTGACCGTGTGATCATGCCTGTAAGTTAAAAGCTAACTTCTTTCATGTTGATGAAATAAACATGGCCTTTAGGAACATTACAGTCGGCAACAATACTCAGGTAGGCTGTGGCGTTGCAACGATGATCAATTAGTACTAAGGGGCCCAAAGTGTGCCAAGAAAATGTCCCCCACACCAGTACACCACCTCCACCAGCCTGAACCGTTGATACAAGGCAGGATGGATCAATGCTTTCATGTTGTTGACGCCAAATTCTGACCCTACCATCTGAATGTCACAGCAGAAATGGAGACTCATCAGACCAGGCAACATTTTTCCAATCTTCTATAGGAGGATCTTTGTTGACATATTTCTTCATCATTGTGCGCATGCGCGAGTGGCTGTGTGGCAGAAGACGGCCTGTTATCAATACGCAACGTACACTTTCACGCGAGTTTACGGGCGAAATCCCCAAAATATAAACACTTTAATGTCTAAAGACAGGAGGAGGGTTAGAGAGAAGCTTACATTCTGTAATGAAGACAAAAATAAAGTTATTTAAAGCCTGTTTGAGCTCTGGGATGACAGAAAACGTTGGTCTGATTCGCCGGTGTTTTCTCCACGCTGCTGCTGGGGAGACGTTTATTATTCAACAGAAAGCCCTGGACCCTTCATTCATGAACAGTTAAAGGCTTTCAAACGTCTGGAGGTCTACGATTATGGTGTTTCAAGGAAAGTTTGGCTGAACTATTCTGCAAAACAGGAAGCCGTGACTTCGGTAAAGCCGTGGTTGTGCTGAAGTCGGCACTACCGGCTAGCGGAGTCAGCATGATTCACATCACCTGTGGGTGGATAAATCCTCACGGCGACTGCAAACCTGGGTAAGTCTTTATTAATCAGTGTTGTTATTTTTTACTTATTCATTTATTTATTATAACGATCGCGGGCTGAGACACCTGAATCAGAACGTGAAAACTAAATGACTCTGGATATAAAACTACACGAAGATGAAAATTTTAAAAAGCATCTTCTCTTATTAACAAATACTTAGTTACAAGCACTTTCCATGAACAAATGAGCCACACAAACTCCGTTGCTGCAGGAATCCGGGCTTTCTTCAGACAGTCGGGTCACCCGCAATCATCTATTTCGTATTTCGCACTCCTTTACGGAGGAAATTCTAATAAAACTTTTTATCAAGCCTCCCACGGGCCAAACGATCAACCACACAGCAAGAATGATCCATCTGCATCGCTAAATCCTCCTCTAAGCATGCCAAACAATTGAATTATAGGCTAAATACGCTGTTTGTTGCCACCCAGGTCCCATGATGCAATGCGAAAAACATAAGCATTGACGTCACATAAGATCCTCCTATTGTCTAGTGTTGGTGAGCTGACAGGAGTGGCACCCGGTGTGGTCTTCTGCTGCTGTAGCCCAACTGCCTCAAGGTTCCACGTGTTGTGTGTTCAGAGATGCTCTTCTGCATACCTTGGTTGTAACGAGTGGTTATTTGAGTTACTGTTGCCTTTCTATCAGCTCCAACCAGTCTGGCCATTCTCCTCTGACCTCTGGCATCAACAAGGCCTTTTCACTCACAGAACCGCCGCTCACTGGATGTTTTCCCTTTTTTGGACCATTCTCTCTAAACCCTAGAGATGGTGCCGTCTGGCACCAACAACCATGCCACGTTCAGAGTCACTTAAATCACCTTTCTTCCTCGTTCTGAAGCTCGGTTTGAACTGCAGCGGATCGTCTTGACCATGTCAACATGCCTAGATGCATTGATTTGCCACCATGTGATTGGCTGATTAGTCATTTGTGTTAACGAGGAGTTGGAGAAGTGTACCCAATAAAGTGGCCAGTGTGTGTCTGTGTGTGTGTATACAATATGCACAATGTCTGGGTCTCCCACACACCATTTAGATGATAGCAGAGATGCTAAAGCACCTGGTGTGTGTTATGACTGAATAGAGTGTTAGCAGGGAGGTGGATGTTATTATATCATTTCAGTATTCATCACTAATGTTGCAATCTGAATTTTTAACATTTTGCAGCCTTACTTATGATCAGAAACCTGAATTTACTAAAACACACATGCTATGTCTGCTGCAGATGTCAGCTTACATTTGAGGAGCTGGAAAAGGAGAACGATCGGCTCGTCTCTGAGCACGACGCTTTTGAGAACAAAAACAAAGACAAGGTTGAACAGCTGAGATGCCAAGTTGCTGTAAAGCGTGAAAAAGTGTTGGAGATGTTTGAACGGCTGGAGGGTCTGCGGCTCGACCAACGTGAGCAAAGCCTTGTGTCAGAAGAAGACCGTCAGCGGACACAGGAGCTGCGTAAACTAGCGAATCAACTCCACTCACAAAAGGTCAAACTGGGTGAGAACTCCTCTTTTAGCTGCCTTGACTTTCATTAAGGGGCAGTGGATTTCTCTTTTAAATAACCTCTATATGTTTAGCGTTATTCTGACAACTTTAATGGTGTTTTTGAGTAATTTTTCACTAAATCATCTAAATGTAAACTCATGATTGGAGATGCTGATTGTTACAGATGAAAAGAAGGTAAGTGAGAAGTTAAATAGAATGCTAAAAGTCACATTTGTGGGTTTTATTGTTACATTTTTTAAATAATTTTAAATGTTTCTGTTTAAAGGGACACTTGGCAGTTTTGGCATGTTAGCGTCCGTTTGAAGTCGGTGTCGTAAAACTAACTCCCCGCTGTGCGCCTGTGCTTTCAAACCATCCATCCATCCATCCATTTTCTGCCGCTTATCCGGAGTCGGGTCGCGGGGGCAGCATCCTAAGGAGGGAAGCCCAGACCTCCCTCTCTCCAGCCACTTGGGCCAGCTCCTCCGGGGGGATCCCAAGGCGTTCCCAGGCCAGCTGAGAGACATAATCTCTCCAGCGTGTCCTGGGTCTTCCTTTGGGTCTCCTCCCGGTTGGACGTGCCCGGAAAACCTCACCAGGGAGGCGTCCAGGAGGCATCCTAATCAGATGCCCGAGCCACCTCAACTGGCTCCTCTCGATGTGGAGGAGCAGCGGGTCTACTCCGAGCCCCTCCCGGATGACCGAGCTTCTCACCCTATCTCTAAGGGAGAGTCCAGCCACCCTGCGAAGAAAACTCATTTCGGCCGCTTGTATCCGCGATCTCGTTCTTTCGGTCACTACCCAAAGCTCGTGACCATAGGTGAGGGTAGGAACGTAGATCGACCGGTAAATTGAGAGCTTCGCCTTTCGGCTCAGCTCTCTCTTCACCACGACAGACCGGTACAACGCCCGCATCACTGCAGACGCAGCACCAATCCGCCTATCGATCTCACGCTCCACCCTTCCCTCACTCGTGAACAAGACCCCGAGATACTTAAACTCCTCCACTTGGGGCAGGACCTCGTCCCTGACCTGGAGAAGGCATTCTACCCTTTTCCGACTCAAGACCATGGTCTCGGCTTTCAAACCAGCTGACCACAAATACTGCAAACAAACCCTGCTGCAGTGAAATGAGCAGGGTTTGTTATTTTTAAGCTAGCTTGTCAGATTCATAGCTGAACACAGCTCTATCTTGTCTACCACGTTAAATTCTCAGTTTGCACACATTACAAGTGGCTTTCGCTGTCTGGTTTAAAATACATCCAAACCAGACATTTCCTCTTTCCTGAGGAGACACGTTAGTTAGCTCATTGTTAGCCTGCTAGCTAACAGCTACATGTTATGGTGTTTGAATCATAGATATCATATATATATCACTAGATGCCTTAACTGGGAGTCGACAGCGTCCCTACACGGCGGCCATCTTACCTCGGACAGCTTATGTTCCGTTCTCAATAGCAGATGGAAGGTGAGTGAACAACTTAAACAAAAACACTCTTAACTCGATTAAATATTAACGGATTTACAAGCGGGTTGCATTATTACAAACCTTATAGCACATAGGCTTGATAGGACATACTTTCACATTTCTAAATTAATGGGCCAAATCCGTCATATCGTAAATCCTCTAATACAGGCCCCGGCCTTTATTTACTCAAGCGCATCCTGGTTCAGGCCTTTATTGGAAGGAGGCCAGTATTAGAGGCAGGCCTATATTTCAATTTGAGCAAAATAAACTACCAGTAGAATGAATTAAAACAAGATTTTGTGTCTATTTGAGCGGTGACTGAAGTCTCACGTGCAAATCAAAAGTGATTGGTGGGTTTCACTCACGTGACCCTGTCGCCGCGCTGAACTCAAACAGTGGACAGGAAGTGTTGCTCTACTATAAAACACAGCGTGACGGATGAAAGTGAGTGTTTTAAACGAGCTGGCACAGACACGATATCTTCCTTTAGGTTATGACTCATTTAATTTTAAAAGTTGGACTTTTAATACACGCTGGAGGATTTACCCAACGCTGAAGCGATCAACACAACAAACTATCTTGTGTGGCAAATCTCATATTACACTGCAAACCAAAAGCCTTTTATGAGTCTGAAAGCCTATTTTATTTCAGGTTGGTTAACAGTTTAGAGATCCGGAGAAGCTTTAAATAACCGTTGTCTTGTTTATGCTCGTGAGATGTGCTATTTTAGTTACGTAATTAACTCATAATGATAGCTAATGCTAACGGTGAGTACGTGCTAGGATCTACTTATAACTAACGTTTTAAGCCTTTTTAAATCCACATTTCTGGTACATTTTTTTGATTTTATTAAGGTATTAATGCCACACTACAACACTGAGCTAACTGCTAAAAACATTAGCACTCTAAAAGCTATTTGCGGAGAGGACACATGAAAACAGTATCAAACTGTTTACCTGCTGTGTTTTGTAGCTGCGTTTCTAAATAACTGTTCAATAAAACGCCATAAAAAACCTTTAGTAAGCCCTTACCTGTGATGAAGTGATCACTGCAAACTAGCATTTTCCGTTCTGTTTCTGCTCATCTTGCAGCCGGAGATTATGATCCACTAGTCCGCTGTTACCGTAAAACTTGGTATACGTGCGCCTCAAAAAATCAAGTGTGAGGGCTCACTTTACCGATCACCGAAAAAACACACACACACACACACACACACACACACACACACACACACACACGCTGTTTCTAATAGTAGCCCTGGCCACTATTAGAGACCAGCCTTTATTTACCCCCGCTGACAGCGAGACCGGCTAATATAGGAGACCCGGCCGGTAATGGAATACAGGCCAATATTAGAGGATTTACGGTATTTTACAGCCACATCTCTGGCGTTTATAACAAACCAAACCGTTTGAAATTCGGTTGAAAATTGAGCAAGTTAGAGTTATTTAAATAGTACATGCACCATTGACACCAATGTTTAACGAAAGGGGGCAGCTGTCCGAGGTAAGATGGCCGCCGCGTAGGGACGTTCGTCCAATCGACGAAGAGCGCGGGTAAGGCATCTAGTGATATATATGATATCTATGGTTTGAATCACAGACCTCATCTACGCTGAGGACCAGGGTTGAGAAACTTTGCTTTACAGGGTTAATGAAAGGCCACCCAGCACCTGTCGCCCCCTGTAGCCAGAATGTTCCACTTGCAACTTCACAGTTGACGGTCTGGTCTTTGTTGGGACTTAAAAAATTTTGAGCTTGACCTACCTAGATCTGCAGTCTGCTTCCAGCATGTTTCCTGCATGTTTTAGATCATGAACACAGCTGATTTGTTTGATTTAGTGATGAACCGCTCCTGTAGACACTAATGAAGGCTGAGGAGACATTTCAGTTGTTAGATTAAGGTGTTAAAAAGACCAGCGCACAGCGAGGAGATAAGTTTCACTTTCGGTTCTACTAAAACGGACACTAGGGGGTGCTAAAAGCAAGCCAAATCTGACTAGTGTCCCTTTAACAACGTTCTAACATAGAAAAGCTATAAATATGTTGTGGAGATAAACAAAATAAATAAATAAAAAGGTTCTCTCACATTTGTCTAAAATCCTCCACCAATAACACGTTTCAGACCAGAACAAACCACTGGACCATCTGGTTGTCAGTCTCACCGAACCGCCGCACTTCCCTGGGTCCTCCACTCATTCCACACGTATTTATCAACAGAACACCACTGGTGTGAGAGGTTCTCCACTCAATAACATCAGAGAAGGAGAAACAGCCGGCTGCTACCACTTCAACTTTAGGACAAACTACCAGAGTGATTACTTTCGACGCGGAGGAGCTTCCTACTCGAGTCAAGTTGGGTTTCCCTAGTTACACGGTCCGGCTGTACGAGGAACCTCCTTTGCAGTGTTTTCGGTGTCAGGACTTTGGTCATGTGGCCGGTGCCTGTGTGGTAAGGGTGCGGTGTCGGAGGTGCGGGGGTGACCGCGAGGGCAGGAGTTGTGCTCTATCGCTCCGCTGTTGTGGGAACCATCAAGCGGCTTATAGGGGTTGTGAGGCATATAGGACGGCGGTGGAGGTGGCGAAGTTTCAGGCTGAGCAAGAGGTGTCTTATGCTGAGGCGGTGCGTTGTGTGGGGGTACCGACTGGTGGAGACTGCGGGCCTTGTACTGTGCCTCTGTCCACTGGTGGTGGGGATAAGGGGGCGGGTGTGGTGGTGGTGCAGGATAAGCAGACGTTTTTGGCGTTTCTGGTAGAGGTCTTGTGGAGGGTGAAGAATGGGGCGTCTAACAAGTCCGATGTGGCCCGTGAGGTGGCGGTAGTGGCGGGGACCTTGTTGGGGTTTTCTGGTGTGTCTCCCGAGGAGGTTTGGATGCGCGGGGTGGGGAGGTTCGTGTGCTTGTTGTGAGCGGAGGGATGGGTTGGCTGGGTGTGTTGGTTGATGTGGCAGCAATGCGCCTTTTTGGTGTCCAGTCTGCCTAATTTAGTGAAGAAGAAGAAGAGTCCCAAAAAGAAAAACACCATTTGAAGTCACGGACAACAAAAGATGTTTGGACCTAGAAAACAGAGACTGGTGTTTATCTTGTTTCCTCTGGCATCGCGGGTTTCTGGTTCTGGCAGAAGCGTCTCAGAGAAGATTCCTGAGGGGAGGGGGAGTGTTCCTTGACCGTGTTTGTGTTCAGAACCTAGCTTGTTCTGTAGATTCGCTATAGCAGCTTTAAATTCTGGGACGTTACAGTGTCGTCGTCGTCGTCTGTGAAACAATGAATACTGATGTAGAAGAACTTGTTGAAATTTAAACTAAACATTGTTATTCTGTTTGAAAACCTCTGGATTAGGGCTGCACAATATTAGGAAAACCTGTGATATGCGATAACAGTGCTTAATATTACGATATCGATATTACTTGCGATAAATGAACAAATACTTAAATCTGCAGTTTTTGTATATATACTTTAGACACACCACTCCATCCTCTATCATTAGTATTAATACAGTAACAGTGTTTGCGAAAACTTTTCAGCCACGCCTGCCAAACTGGTAGACGTGAGAGCGTCTCACGCAGGACATTTTTGAACCACGTAGGACAAAATCCTCGCGGGCTTCAGACTTGTATCTATTTAACAGTGGGTATTGTAGTGACCTCTGACCTTTACATATTATACATATTTTTATTGTGACAATAATCTGTTGACATAATTTGAAAAAAGAACCATCAATGTGATTTTCTGCCAAATTCATAAAATGAGGATTAACAGAATTTATTAGGAAATTAATAGAGATCATATAATTATTATAAATGATTATGAAACACCAGAAACAACATATTATATATGAAAATATTTCTAAATATTGTAATGATCCATAAAGGCTTTCTGTGACTGATGTTGTAGCCTGGTGTTACTGTTCCTTTAAGAGACGCTGTGGCTGGTTGAGGTGAAACTGGAAGTTGGAGATGCGGGTTTATTTCAGCTGTTTGTTAAACTACTCTAATAAACTGCTGTTAAGGACAAAATGTCATTCTGTCTGATGATTTAGTTCATCACAAATATCACAATATGAAGAAATTATCTCTTTTTTTTTTGGGGGGGGGGTTGCACTGTGCCGTGGTCCCCGAAATGCCTAGAAACGGCCCTGGGTGTGGGACTGAGTTTTGAAGGTGATCTGAATTGTATCAAATAAATAAATATTACATGCTTATAAATTATTATTATTATAAAATTACGTGTAGTGGACATATCTGCCTACATTTTTTTTTTCAAACACTGTTTTGTTTTTTATGCGACTATTTCCTGTCCTGCTGTCTCTTAGCTGCATCTCCTCTCAATCCTCCAGAAAAACTGCTGCCTGGCTTCTTACTTTTCACCTCACAAGTTACTTTTGAAATTAGCCGATCAAAAAGATCCGTCGACCGCAAAAATAGCGGAATGTGCGGCCGCGCCAGTGAGGTGACGTCACCGATGCACGGGAGATGATCCCTGCAGCAGCATAGCGCGTCAGGCACAATGAAAGAGAGTATGAGCAAACGTGAACGATCTCGTGTTAATTATGTTTTTTTTTTGGGTGGCGCCACTTTGTGAATGTTACTGTGGCCGTGCGCACGACGCAGCTGCCCGGCGGAGCGCATCAGTAATCAGCGCTCTGCCGCTGTCCATCCTCTCCGCCCAAAAGAAGACCCGCTACGCTGAGAGTCCAAATAAATAATGAAATATATGTAGAAACTAGATCTTTTGAGGGGGAAGTCAACAAACAGTCTGCAGTTTTCAGGAAGTTTATTTTATTTTGGCACGTTCAGAGTAGACGCACGGCGTCGGTCATAATGTCCGACGATGTGAAGTTTTTCGTCGGACAATATTAAATCACGTCGGTAATGTCCGACTGTCCGACGTGTTTTCGCAAACACTGCAGTAACAAAATGAAATCATGCAAGTTCACATTACATTTCTAGAGCCCAGTATATAGATCTTTATGGTTGTGTTGGAGGTGACAACGGATATTTGTCATGTTTCCCCTCATGGTTGCCACAAGTGTTTGGCATGTCTTGTAAAGTACTTGTGTTTGTTGAACACAAGTACTTTGAAATAATAGTCATGCTGTTTGAATTATGAGTTCTTTCTCGCTAACATTTTTCACACGTCTCACCCTCAGTCATTGCGACGCTCTCTAAGCTAACTCAGGTGTTTGCTAGCCATCCAAATGAAGTGCCGTCCACCTAGGCACCAAGGCATCTAACCTGTAAGAACCCAACCGATTGGCCAAATGGGTGAAGGGCTCTAATTGATTTGTCAAAAACTTCATGCTTCCATTTGATTGACAAAATGCATTATGTGTAACAAAAATCTGAGATGACCATTAATTGCGATATTTTTCTGTTCTTTGCGATATGCCTATTGCGCATGCTGATATTGCGATAACGATACATTTTTAATATATTGTGCAGCCCTACTCTGGATGAATTTAAAAAGGCATGTTTGTTGTTTTATACGGTTATAGCCGATCTTCTCCACCTGATTCTGGATCCTTTGAAAATCACGAGATCAGATCAGATCAGAGCTTAAGCGTTACTGCTTCTTGGGAGGTACGTGACTTTGTGAGACTTCAGTTCAGCGGTCCGGAGAGTCTCAAGTTGCAAATGTGTTATTCTGCCCTCAAGAGACGGGGCAGGCTTAGAGACTATTCATTCATGAAAAAGTGTTTCAGTGTTCTCAAAGAGCTGGAACACAGCTATTTTCCCTCCCGAGATGTTCTATCAGGTTCTAGTCTGCTCTGGCTGGACCACTGTCCTGGATCTGTTATGGTGTGTGAGGAACACTCCTGCACATGACACATCAGGACACTAGGTGTCAGCATTATGTCAGTCCAATGATCTTGAATCTATGCTTGTGAAAGTTTTTCTGGTGTACCTGCAGGTGACACCAAGCATTAGTTATCCCTACTGGCCATATCTTTTTTGGAGACTTAAAAGCTTCAAAGCGAAGTTTTAGAAAAAGAAGAAGAAGAAACGATCTTTTGTACAGCGCCTCTCAAGATAAAAATCACGAGGCGCTTCACAAAAACAAAAAGTAAAATAAAAATTTAAAAATGATAAAAAAAAAAATCAAAAAAGGGAAAAGTAAAAATTGTGATTAAAAAAGGATGTGAAAAAAGGCAGAAGGGAAATGAATAAGGAAAGGGTGCTCAGTGGATCATGGGAAAGGCAGAAATGATAGACAGAGCAGAATGAAGAGAAGGTAGCAAAGAAGAATCAACCAAAGGTCACTCAAAAGCCACCTGAACAGGTGAGTTTCTAAAGGAGACCACTGAGTCCACTAATCTCAGGCTCAGGGGGAGAGAGTTCCAGAGTCTGGGGGCCACAGCAGCAAATGATCTGTCACCTTTGGTCTTTAGCCTGGTGCGCTGCACAACCAGTAGGCTTTGATCACTGGACCTCAGGGACCTGCTGGGGGTGTAGGGACTGAGAAGATCACCAATGTATGATGGTGCTTGTCCATGTAAGGCCCTACGAACCTGTTTTATTAGCAAACCCATCAGGAGTTGTAGTCACCACCAGTCAGCTTTCACCACTTAAGAGGGGATGGGACCTCAGTGAGTCGCTTCAATCGTTACACATGAAAAAAACATTAGTAGTGAAAATAATAACAGTTCACCTTCACCCTAAACCTGTCGCTGGGGTCAGCAGATTACCACCACCTGTTAAAATGTTATGAATGTTTTTGTGTAAACCAGATGCTCTTCTTTCTCTTCCCTTAGACACATATTTGGAAGCTGTACGCAAGGAGCTGACTCTCCTGCATCAGCAGGAGTCTGAACAGAGGCGTGTGCAGGAGCTGGAGCGAGAACCGACCACAGGTGTCACCAGGTGAGGATTATCATTAAACATACCTTTACTGGAGAAGTGTATTGTCTCTCTGAATTTGTTGATTTAAAGTTTTTAACATACATTAAATATTTCCTGTTCTTCAACCACAGTCAGGATGAAGATCTGCTGCAGCGTTTGGAGCGTTGTGAAGAGGCCAAACTAAAGGATCTGAAGAAACTGGAGCTGATTGTTAAAGAGGAAAATGAGCTACAGCTTCTGCAGAAAAAGATGATGGTCCTGCATCAAGAAAAAACTGCTCTGAGTGACGACATAAGTGATTCAGACGCCACCCAGAGAGACCTGGAGAACGAGATGAAGACGCTGAAACAGGAGATGGTGTTCCTCGACAAGGTGAAAGAACAGCATCATAACATTGGCTCAAGCACCACGAACTTGATTGCCTGAGATAATTCAGTACATATCTTTATTGGTTCAATGCAAGAAAAATTCTGAGTCAGAGCTTTTTCAAGTCTGAGTGTTTTATAAAAAATCAGTCTTGTATATATATGTTCCTGTTTTATATAGAAACAACAGTGCTTAACTCACCCAAGCCAAGTCAGCTGTATGAGATTGTTTTGAGAGAAAACACCCACTTTTACTTTCTTCTCTCTCCATCTCAAGGAGTTGGGCACACTCGACCAGGTGTTTCGAAGGCTTCAAGCAGAGAGAGACGAATATTCCAACAAGCTACAGAGTGCAAAGAATGACTCTGACGCTCTCAGGTAGATATTCTATCTCTTTACTGTTGAAACATAAGCACATGTGATTGTGTGTGTGTGTGTGTGTGTGTGTGTGTGTGTGTGTGTGTGTGTGTGTGTGTGTGTGTTAGAAAAATATCTCGTGAGCTGTTGGAGGGATTTTAAAGACCAAGTTCACTTGTTTTTTCAACACATCTGCAGTGGTCTCTAGTATAAATGAATGCTTGGTGAGTTGACCTTTGTGAGGGGAAAAGCTCTGGCGCTCCTGTTTCAGCAAGTAGAAGTGAGCCAGAGGAGTGGGGAGCTTCAGACGACAGGATCTGGAGTCTTACTTCCAGATATGTGGACATCTCTCCTCTGATTGGCTAACAGCAACACGACTCTACCACTGACTCTGTTCTGCAATGTTGATGTTTTATCTCCACAAATAACACAAGCCTGGAGGAGTTCTGCTGTGTGGTGGAGTTGCTAATGCTAACGGTTAGCTTCTGCTAGCCCAGACGTTCTCTGCTGTTTCCTAAACCAACAACAGCCTTCCCCGTCGTGAGTCAAGATGGGCGAGTCCATGAATGTTAAGTGACAGTGTGACGTAGATCTGTCAGGCTTTTCTAATCCTAGAGTTTCACCATCTATTTTCTATCAGAAGCTAATGCAGGAGCTAGGGACTCAGCAATGTTCCTGAGATGGAAGAAGGAAGAGCAAACAAGAGAACAAAGTGACTGATTGTATTTCAAACATAACCAGTAGAAACAGTTTGTCAGTGAGCTTGGCCTTTGATAAAAATGCAGCTAATTCCTGGATGCACATTTACAACTGTTGGAGTTAATTTGATGCAAGATCATTTCTGTCACAGTTAATCAATATGAGCAAACACAACAACGGCTCTAACACTGCAGCAGATACTGAACTGATATTAAAGGTGGTAGAACTGGAAAGTCCTCATAACGCGTATTACATAAATGCCTGTTCTGTACGGAGGGTTGCAGGTTCGAGTCCCGCTCAGTCTATCGTAGTAGTTGTGTCCTTGGGCCAGACACTTCACCCTCCTTGCGTGATGGAGGTGGTCAGAGGGAGCGGTGGTGCTTGTGTTCGGCAGCCTGTGTGCTCCATGGCAGCTGTGGCTAAGATGTAGCCCTGGTACTGAAGAACATGAGTACCTGTACCGTTACAGCCCCAATAATGATACAGATAGATTTTTCATCATGCAAATTAAAAAAAGTTCCTTGACTTATCAGTCTGCTTGGCCCAGTGTACAGTTGAATACTGGTGCAGTGACTTGTCTCTGCTGTGGTTCAGGCAGGAGTTTGACAAGGTCTCTGAAGTTTATCATCAAAGAGTGGCTAAGAGGGAACGCCTACAGGCGGAGCTTCAGGAGGAGATGACCAGGAGACGGCAGCTGGAGGGGCTGAAGCAGGAGGCAGCTGTTGTCCTCAGACACATCCTAACGGTAACAACAGCCCTGATAGTCTGTGAAGCAGAGACCTGGAGTTCACATCATATTTATTGTATCAGTTACACTTCCTGTTCCGTAAGAAACAAAGAATCTTTTTTATGGTCCATCCTAATCAAAACAAAAACTTTATATCAGTAGATTTGGACTCTTAAAGGCGCCGTCTGCGTTCTTGGAAAAATCCATTCAAGCAAACTACATTTTGGGGAGAAAAAAAAAACAATTCAAAGGTTCGACCCGTTATTCAGACTCCCCCCTACAGTCACAGAATCTCATGGCTGCAGAAAATGGTACAACACTGGTTGTGACATACAGGAGCAGACACGCAGCCCTGCTGAGCTGCTTAGGTCACAGTTTCCAGAACCAAACCAAAAACTGAACCTCCTCCCACTCGCGCCCCACCCCCCAGTCTGGTATGCAGATATAGTGGCTGCACAGCAAATTCAGCATGCTCAAATTAACACCATCAGAGTTGATTTCAACACTTTTAAAGTGTCTATATGGGTCCACACCAGAAAGAGTTAATTTAACTCTTTTTGGAGAGTTGGTACTTTAACTCTGATTTAGTGTTAAAAAATCAACTCTTGTGGAGTTGACAATTTAACACCGGTGTTAGAGTTAATATAGTAACTCTTAACACTGAAGTTGACAATTTAACACCAGTGTTGGAGTTAATATAGTAACTCTTAACTCTGGAGTTACATTTTTAACTCCAGAAGAGTTAATTTTTGACACTAAATCAGAGTTAAAGTACCAACTCTCCAAAAAGAGTTAAATTAACTCCTACTGGTGTGGACCCATATAGACACTTTAGAAGTGTTGAAATCAACTCTGACAGTGTTAATTGGAGCATGTTGTTGTGTAACAGCCACACTGAAAAACACCAGCTAACTCATGCTCTGTACCCCTCATGACTGTGGACAGTCAGTGAGAGAGGAACACAAGGAGCAGAGTTCTGAGCATTTAGTGTGAACCATGCTCCACTTCTTTATTGTGACAGTGGAACGGCACAGGAGTCCCATTCCTGTGACCAGCCTCCTCACTTATGGTGCCAACATGACACAACATGTAACACCACATTTGCAACAGTGAACAAAGTAGTAACTAAGAACAACACAACTCCCCCCCAAAAAACATGCATAAACACCCCAAAATAGAACAAATTACCTAAAAACATGACTCCCACAATGCACCTCGCCCACTGCAGCTCTCTGCAGCCAATCAGTCACTACCAGTCCAACGTTTAGAATAAATGGGTGGAGTCTGCGAATTAACTCTGCAGGTGTTATAGCCACTGTGGGAGTTCAGAGTTAGCTTTTCAGGAGTTATTTTGTCCAAAATGACTCCTACTGAGTTGATTAGGAAACATTCCTTTTTAACACTTGGGTTTAACTCTCATGTCAGTGTTACATATCAACAATGTAACTGTTTTAGTGTTAAATTAAATATTTTTAGTGTTAAAATAACTATTCTTAGTGTTAAATTGGACCAACACCCAAAAATTAACACTTTTAAATTTGCTGTGTGGTGTTTTTATGGTTAAAAAACGGGCAGTTTTTAATTTTCTTGTTTTTTTCTTAACTTCAAAATCACGAGAGCTCAGCGACAATCTGGGGAAGTCCCACCACTAAAAACCTCGCGGCGACACGTGTGTGCACACATACACACGAACAGCAGACTTTTGCAGAGAAAAACTCCATCACCTAAACGTTTCCCAACAAAAACAGAACCAGACTCTAAACAGAAGATGTACAACAAGTCCTTAAATGAGGTTTGCCAACAGAGCGGGACATTCTGTCCGTGACACGAGGCAGCTCACCTGGTGTGACTTTCTGTTCTGCTGCTGCACCGAGAACGAGCGTTTCTGCACACAGAGGGTGTTAATGTGCAGCAGGGTGAGGAGCAGTTTGATGGATGGGTTATGAGCCAGTCATTAAGAACGGGACATGCACAATGACTGAATGGGCTTTTTCCAGGATTGAACGTTTCAGAGGAGATTAAATATTTTCTATTTCTTAACAAAACATTTGATTTAATGGTTGCCATTGGTATGTGACGAGCATTTCAAACAATATGGCGAAAAATGTCACAGAAAAACATCTCAGACTGTACCTTTAATGACATCTTTCTTATTACGGTGAATTCAATTTTAAAATCAGCAGAGTTTGGTATTTTTGACTGACGTTGCTGTAAGTTAGTTTAATCACTGATAATATTAAAGAGGAGCTAAGATGTAAAGCAACATGTTCCTTGTTGTGGAATAAGACAGCTTGGGTGGTCAACAGCAGCATGCCAGAAAGTCAAAGTCGTGTTTAACCTACTTTTTATGTAAATTAGAAAGTTGAAAAAGGAGAGAGAAAACCTCCTGTTCTGAGAAAACCTTCCTTAACACGTCATAAAGGGGAGCCACGCCTCCTCAAACCTGCATGTCTCCAGTGTCTGAGGCCTTCTGGGGAAACCAACCAATCAGCAAGCAGCTCATTATCATATTCATATCCTGGCCGAGTGGGAGGGGCAAACAGCTCTATTCACAGCAAGGCTGGTTTAGGGGGTTTAGAATGGCCTGTATCAGGGCTCCTGGGACAGATGAAAGCCAAAAGAACATTTCTGATGCTTTTTAGAGGCTCAAAGCTGTTTTAGGTTGTTGATTAACTGCATTCTAGGACCTTTTTAAAATATAAAACATTGACAAAAGTCAATGTTGAGACTTTCTGTAGTTACATTTATTGTGTTTGATGTTTTAAAACTAATAGCGTGTTTCTTTCAGCTCCATTTACAGTTTTTGGATGAAATATGGCTGATCAAAGCTCCTCGCTGTCAGACATCTTTATTTTAGATTGCTCGTTTAAATTAGAGAAGCAAGTTTCCACTGTTGTAAAACTTATGGCTCCACTTAGTTTACCCTGTTTTTAATATGCTGTAGAAATGAATCTGACACTGACTTTTGCTTAGTTGTTGTGTTTACAAATCCCGGTGCTTCTTCCTCCACTGCAGAATCCACGGGAACCGTCTAAAGCTCAGTGGAAGACACAGAAGGTCCTGGAAGGAGGAGCAGAAGCAGGTGTGACTTTTACCAACTCCACTGAACAGAGCTGCACACGTTCGGTTATAGAGCACCCCACCACAGGTTCTGGATGCTAGCTAAACACACTCAGTGGTGCTGCTGGGTCCAGAGGCCTCTTCTTGTGTAGGGAAGGAAAATGTTTATTTAATTTATTGATTTAACCGTTAGGTTGACTCAGCACCAGGCCAAGACCCGGCCAAGAGGAGCTACAAGGGTGGATTATATAAAAACAATCATTCATAATAGTTAATGGTAAATGTCCTGTATTAGCACCTTCTAGTCCTAAAACCCCCCAAGGTGCTTTACAACACACCAGTCATTCACCCCTTCACACACTGGTGGTGATAAGCTACATCGTAGCCACAGCTGCTGAACACAGGCACCACCGGTCCCTCTGACCACCACTAGCAGGCAAGGAGGGTGAAGTGTCTTGCTCAAGGACACAACAACTGTGACAGACTACAAACCTGCAACCCTCTGGTTATGGGGTGGGCACATAAAGACTGTCTAACCCCTTGGACGTGTCTTTAGTCCATCACAGGGACAAACAACACATACTAACTCCATGCAGAAAACTCACAGCCAAGATTCAAACCTTTTAACTGTTTCAGTGTAAATCTTTTAGATGCGTTAGTGTTTCATGTAATCCTTTTGTTTTTTGTGTTTGTGTCACTCAGAAAAGGGTTGTGAGGATGAATCCTTCCTCGTCCACCCGGCTGACCCATGACCCATCAGCATGCTGGTCCTCAGGCACGAGCCTCCTCTGCTCCACACAGCTGAACTGTTTAGTTTGCTGTAGGTTTCTAACAAAGGTGTTTTGGGTTTATTCTTGATCCTGATGGGATTTCATGGGTTTACGCTTGCTGTTATATCTTATTCTAAGCATTCCTATTGGCATGATTAAAAAACTTAATTTTCAAAACTTTGAATGTTTCTGGAAGCCACGAGACAAAATGGCAGCATGGCGCTGCGCTACAATTAGTACCCCCTTAATTTGTGCATGTTAGAACCCCATGTTGATTAATAACACGCTGTAGGTGTGTCATGGCGTCGAAGAGGGAGCAGTCTTCTAGGACACAGGAGGTAAATAAGCAGCTTCCTCCAGTCGTGCCATCGGAGAAACTAGCTATGCTATTTCATTTTTTGTGGTTCTTCAGCACAGAACAAATAGAGCTTGTCTTTACCTTTGCTGAGATATTTTGGCGTCCACATCTCAGCAAAGGTAAAGACAAGCTCTATTTGTTCTGTGCTGAAGAACCACAGAAAATGAAATAGCATAGAAAACACAGAACAAACATAACAAATAAGCTAGCTATGCTAATCAGGCAAACATGGCCGAAGAAATGGTGGCTTTTCGAGACGACCTCTCTCAGATGGTGCAGGATTTAATTGAAAAAGCCACATCTGTGGAAAACGGCGACTTGTTGAAATCATTGGCAGACCTGCTTTTAATCGAATGGTTGGTTCTGTGAACTCATTATGAAAAGATCAGTAACTCCCAGACAAGAGGCACTTCAAGCAGATAAAAATGGGATTATCGCTGCAGTGTTTACAAAATGTTAGTTTCAGCCAAGGCCAAAGGTTGGATTGGTCAACCCAAACGCTCGTATACTTTGAACTGTCGCCACCGTTTAAAAATCAGTGAATCTCACAGTGAGGAGAGGCGGGGCTTGTGCCGACAGAGGATAACAGACGCCGTGGGAGAAGACTGGACACACACGGTGGAGACGAACATCTGCAGCCTTCATACTCTCACACCATGGAGCTCTATCTGGACCTGATCTCTCCACCCTGTCGCTCCGTCTACCTGTTTGCCAGAGCTGTTGGGATCCCCTTTGAGTTTAAGTTGGTGGAGCTCCTAGAAGGTAAGACTACAGAGAAGCTATTTAAACTCATCCATCAGTGATTTGGATGTAACAGGAAGTATTTCAGCTCATATACGACATTAGGGTGAACAGACAGTTCACAGATTTAAAATGAAATGCAGACTTGGGAGCTTACCTGTCCTGCACACATCTGACGTTCTTTAAATCCACTATAATTAAAGTTCATGTCTGGAACCGTTTAACCTCCATCAGGCTTTGACCCGGTTCTGTAGCACTGGCAAAAATAATAAACGTAAATCTGTTTACGTCTCACCCAGAAAACTCACCTCTCCGTGTCATGTCCTGTGTCCTCGTCTCCCCAGTCCCTTCCATATCCCATCTTCCTTGTCTCCGGTCCCCTCTATTATCATTCAGGTTTTTATTTTATTTTTCTCTTTTCATCAGTTCTGCCATGTCCATTCTCCAGCCCATTAGTGTTTTATTTCTCTTTAGTTTTCCTTTCCTCTTGGTTGAGTAGTTTATTGTCAGGGTCCTGTTTGGTTAGCCACCTTTTGTATCAGTGACCTTTGACCCCTGTGTTCCTCTTAGCTGTTTCTCCCCATATTAGTTATCTTTCATTGTCCTCTTGTATTTAGTTCATCCCTCCAGTTAGCTGTTGTCCTTGTGTCCCCTTAGTCATCCTGTTCCTCTTAGGTTTAGTGTTTTAGTCTTCAATCAGTTTGGTGTTATTCATTCTCATTGTTTCCTTCCTGTGTTCCCCTCTGTTAGCTGCTTCTTGTATTTTGTTTATTAGTTCAGTGAATTTATTTATTATCATTAGCCTGTATTCTGTTTATTCATTTTAGTATATTAGCATTTAGTTTTAGTGTTTTAGGTTTCTCTCTTTATCTGGCTCAGTTCAGTCCTCTTGTGTTTTGCATCCTCAGTTAATTAGTCACACCTGTCCATCATCAATCAGTAATCATCTTACCTGTTTACTCATCACCTCAGTCTATTTAAACCTAGTCATGTTCATAGCTCCTGGTCGGTTCCATGTGTTTATCTGTGTGTGTTTATTGTATCTGTTGCTCTTGATGTTTTGCCTGCCTTCCTGCTCCTGCTCTAGACCACAGCATTCAATAAAACATTTTTGATCCATACCTGGCTGCCTCCTGGATTACCTATATTTTGGGTCCTTCACAAACCTCCAATCCTTGACACTCCGTGTGAGTTGGGTTTACTTTCCCACCACTTAGATGATGTTTTACTCAGAGAATAAAGTTAGAAGTGTTAGGAGTGTTTCAGAGCACATATAAAGATTATTTATTAACTCTTATGCTAAAAACTTACTTTGGAATTAAGGACAATAAATATTTTGAACTTGAAACAGCTATTCAGTTATAAAATATCAAAAAGTTTGTACTTTTTTCATGAAGTTCTGTTTGATTCATAGCTACGTTTCATAAACACAGTTATACCCGTTCCTTTTTGGTGCCGGTTTGTATCATATACCAATAAAAACTTTAGTTTTTAAAATAGACTATTATTGAAAATTATCTACAGCAAATGTAATTATTAGTAGTAGTAGTAAGAAGGAAAGAGAGGATTTTTTATATGGCGCCTCAAGATAAAAATCAAAAGGCGCTTCACCAGAACAATAATAAAAAAATAAACACTGGATCAACCATCTCAATAATTATTGAGGTGATTCAGTTTGAGTCTTTTTGTGTAATCAGATTAAAAAAAACTTATGATTTTAAATTCCTTTAAAATAGTAAAAAATAAAAAAATAAACATTTTTCTAAAGTTTTTTTTTATTTATTTATTTTAAATGGGACAATTTTGTGAATGACTTTTACAAACCCTTGAGTCAAAAGTGTGTTAGTAATGGACGTCTAGAGTAGATACCAGCTCAGCTTTACTAATCCCTCTGGGAACATTCCTCTGGGAAATTCTGGTTACGCCATTTTCAACAAGAAAAATAAATATATAAATATGGAAAAGATCAATAATTAAATAAATTTCATTAAAACTTTAGTTACAAATTTAATATGTTAAAAAAACATGAGGTATTCATCTTACCAAAAGAAGAATCTACAATCCCTGTAACCAAACAGGAAAGGAGTAGTCTGAAGCCGAGGCTTATTAATTGCCTATCCTAAAATAAAAAAGCCTAGAAGGCACGCGCTTCTAGGCTTGTTTGTCTTTTATTAGATTATGTGAAGGTTTTAGAATGACATGTGATTTTTGTTCTTTGACTTGAGTACAGTCTGATTTCTCTCATTGACACCCATTTGTTGTATTCACATTGGTTCCTGATCACCTTTATATCATGTGACCAGAAGTTCCCTATTGAGGGACACCTGTGTGATGTAATTTATGCCCTGAAGAAGGTCGTACGTGACCGAAACGCGTCGGCTAATCCTGGCACAATAAAAGATTCTTACACCAATCAGAGAGCCTCGGATCGCCATTCTTTTCTTCCTTACTCACATGGGATTTTATTTGAATAGCGTATTCTACAGCTAAAAATAGATTGTAACGTAATGTCGCAATGCATTGTGGGATGTAGCCCTAGACAAGCAAATGTGTATTTTGCATGGGTGCTTTTGGGTCTGAGTCGCTCCACTTGTCTCATAGTTGTAGTTTCATCTCCTAAAGATGTTCAAACAGGAAGGACCTAAGCACCGCTAATGGGGGAGATGCTAATCGGACTCTTGATACCCTGATCAGATGTCAAATGGGAGATTCTTTATCTGTTGTCCAAAGCTGGGTTAGGCCTGCGACCACATTAAACAGCTGGAAAGATAAACGGGCCAAGCTAAGGACAGACAAAGAAAAGCGGTATTTAGGTGGACAAGCAGATTTTTACAGTGTGGAGCAGATCAAGGAGTGTGCGTATATTTGTTCCATACATTTTGCCAGTTCAGTTCAATTCAGTTAGTTTATTATCCCGGCAGCGCTAGCGCCCAGCAGCGCTAGCACCCAGCAGCACTAGCGGTGTGATTTCAACTGTAGATTACACTATTGGGGACAGTGCCTCCCTAGATAGAGTAAAGCTTTAACCCCGTCTAAAAAGCTCAGAACTGTACCAAACTTGCTTGGCGTCATCACACAACTGCACTCAACACATGTTGTCATTTGTTCAAATCACTTAAAGCCGGATGGGTAAACACTTGCAAGATGTGATTAACGCCCATCTAAGAAGAAATGATCTTTTTAAACTTAAGAACAGCTCAGTGGGATTTTAGTTGTATGAAGACAGCACCCCCTAGATAGATTGAAACTTGACTAACTTCAACAAACAAGGTCTTGACCATGCCAAACTTGCTGTGTCTTCATACAACAGCAGTAAACAGGTTCAAGTGCTCAAATATTAAAATCGCTTTAGTTCTGCCGACATGTTGGCTCTCTATGACACATGCGTAATCTGATTTGCACCAAACACCACAAATGATCTTTGTCAACCTATGAACACCCAATGGGATTAAATTAGATTTTAAGAGATCGCCCCCTATGATTTTCCATCCAGCTGTATCTCTCTGATGGATCGTCAGATCCACACCAGATGTTGTGGGCTTACTCATGGATGACTGCACCCACATAGCAAAATTTGTCCGGCCCATCTCTGGCCCACATCCTTACCTAAATACTGACCCACTGTTGGCTGGGCCCTCACCCCAATAATGGCTCACTCACAGAAAAATGACACAAGATGGCTTTGGCCCAGGTCTGGCCCATACACTGTAAGATGACTCATTATTGTTTATATTGGCCCTGTACTGGCCCACACTCAGTGAGCCATACTTGAACGTTGGCTGAGAGCTGGCTTAACACCTGGCCCAGCATTGGCCCACACACTGAAATTTGTCTGGCCCATCTCTGGGCCATACCCTTGCCTAAATACTGGCTCACTGCTGGCTGGGTGTTTAACCCATTGGTGTGGTAAGTTTATAGCATAACCCCTCTGTTGGGAGCTGATCAGAGAATTACAGACTATTTCATAGATGCTTGCCCTGTAATGGTGAAATGCAGAATTAATTGGTGGGCTTGAAGGGGACGTTGAGTTGGGATGAGTTGGCGATGAGGTGGTGGTGCACAATCTCCGTGGTCGCGACACAAGGCCAGAGCAGCGCTGAGCTGCAAGGGCCGAATGATTGATTCTGTTTCCAGCTTTAATTTATTTTGTTTTCAGGGCAGCAGTACAGCGAAGAATTCGGAAAACTCAACATTGTGAGGAAGATTCCTGTTATGAAGGATGGCAACTTCATCCTGACTGAAAGGTATGCAAACAAGGCATTTGTTTTATTTGAGTAAAATGGATCAGTCCATCTTTATCCAGGATGAGTACAGCCTGATGTATACTTCTCCGTCAGCTCAGGTGCAGACTGAGTCGTGCACACGCTTTCCTTTCAGACTTCTTCGTTGCCTGCAGTGACTAGAAATACTGGCCAAACCCCACCCATACATTTCTGTGGGGCTTATTTAAAGCCAAATGGGAAGTTCCGATCACCACCATCTTGGCTTTGTCACACATCTCATCACGCCCAGACAATCCAAAAATGGGAAAAGAGGTGGAGCTGAGAGCGGAACTATGAGGTTCTGACTCAGTCATTGTTCCCCAGCTACAAGCTAACCAAAGCTAACGGAGGTTTACAGAAAAACGCGGTTGAGTGACTCTAACTTGAAGCACCCATCAGCTCACTGACCTGTGGCATTTCTATGGTCTTCCTCAGAGAGCTCGACAGGCACAGCCTCAGACCGCAGCGATCAGATTCAGGCCATGTGAGCCCACGCTCCACTCCTCCCCAGTGGTGGGAGATCAGCGGGGCTGCTGCCACCACGGTTCTGGCCACGAGTCTCCCAGCCCTTCCAACACGTTATATTTCACCTCATTTTGACCAAGCAGTGTTATGTTAAACACGCAGCATTTTCTTCCATTCAACCAGCAAATAAAGTACAGAAATATAAGTTTACTTACCGATAAGAAGAAGCAGAGACTTCTTGGATGGTACCACAGCTTGCCCTCTTTGTCCAATAATTCCATGATTAACATCCAAACACGAACACACAGAGGACACAACTAAAGTTCAGAGTCAAAATGGCCTAACATCTATTAACGTGAGGCTGAGGTCTACGCCGAAGGTGTGATTTGGAATCATAGGATGGCCAAGGAAGATCCCCCCTTTCTCGCCTCTGATTGGCTAGAAGGGCTCTCCTACGATTGGCTATTTCATTTAGCAGCAAACCGTCTTCCCTCGCTAAGTGCAGACTGTCTTCCTGCCACCAACAGAGCAGCTGTTTTGGGGAGTTTTGTAAAGAAAATGCAAATTTAGTGATATAATAACCTTTTTGTTCTGTTTTGAAAAAGTTTTTTCTGTTCCTTTTATTAAAAAAAACAGCAATGCATTAAATGTGAACTTATGTGAACAAGATTTATTACAAGTTCACATTTGACATTTTTCAGGTTCTTTTATAAAATAAACTGAAATTGGTTTGTTGTAAAACAGGACAGAATGGTTATTATAGAGCTAAGTTCACATGTTCTTCAAAAAAAGCCTTCTCAAGATCTGTCTGCAGACAGAAAAACCTGCAGCGAGGGAAGACGGTTTGCTGTTACATGAAATAGCCGATCGTAGGAGAGCCCTTCCAGCCAATCAGAGGCAAGAAAGGCGGGACCTTCCTTGGCCATCCTACGATTCCAAATCACGCTCCCCGAAGGTAGCCGCTAGGGCTAGCTCTGACCCTCATGCTAGCTGACAATCAAGTCTAATTATTCATGATTTCAAGCATTTAATTATATCTAAACGGAAGAGTTACAAAAACAGTCACCCCCCTCAGAGTTGTCATGACTGTAAACTAGACCTATTAAAGCTGAAATGTTTTTTTGAACCAGCCTGTAAACATGTTTATTTCTGCTGTGAAGTTGGCATTTTTAACCTGGGAGTCAATGAGGATTTGCTCACTTCTGGTGCCAGTCCCTAGTGGATGAGGGTGGAACTGCACTTTTTGTCACTTCCGGGTTGGGTTCAGGAAAATCAGACAAAGAATGCCCCTTGGTTGCCTGGGGAGTGTTGCAAAGAAGTCGCTTCCTGACCAATCACAAGCTTGCAGTCTCCATCACTGTAATTTGACAGTTAAAAAAAAAAAGGTCATGTCTCCATCAACCTCTGCAGACCTGCCGCAGAGCTCTTGCGTCGACGCGTCATGGCGTTGCGTGTCTTCGTACCTACGCAGACGGAGAAGTATAAATCAGGCTCAAGTGTAGAGGGACATTTCTTGTTAGGTTTAAACATTTAGACTACAAAAACCAGGAGGTGAATAAAGTTCAGAGGAAATGACATGAGCCAGACAGGAAGTGAGATGTGTTTTGGCAAAATGCATTCAGTATATTTCAAATTAAATACAGTTTAAATCTTATGTCAAATTTCTAATAATTTGGTATCTGGAAGATATCCGGAGATACTCAGCTCACAAACCGCAGTCAGTGTGAATGGCTGTCCGTCCGGAAGCTGTACAGAAACTGGACCGCCTCCGCCGTACCACATTTGGTGTAAAACATTAGGATTCCCCCGGAGGAGGTGGCCGGGGAGAAGGAAGTCTGGGCCTCTCTGCTTAGACTGCTGCCCCGCGACCCGACCCCGGATAAGCTGAGGAAAATTGATGGATGGCACCATACCATACTACATTTATTTTCAGAGCCATCTGCTACATCAAAAGCAAGTGAATAAAAGTACGTTTTTAAACGAGTTTTGAAAATGTGGAGTGAGGCAGCCAGTCTGACCTGATTGAGGCGATAAATGCTGTTATTATTTGTCTCTACAAGTCCAACCGAAGACTCGGTTTGCAGATTAGTCTTTGGCTAGAAAACCTCTGTTTTGATTTATTTATATGTATTTTTACATCATAATTTTTAGTCTTTATTCTTCCTGCTCGTGCGTAATTCACGTATGTTTAGCTTTTGTTCAAGTTCTTTTCTGTCATTGCTTTGGTCATTTGTGGGGTTTTTTCAACATGTTTCATAAAGCTGACATGATTGTAAAGGTCGTGAGAGTATTTATTTATATTGGACTAGTTTTTGAAAGAAAAAACACAAAACTTCTAATGCTTCAGTAAAAGCAGTTAGAATTAAAAACTGCTTTTTCACTTTTCAAAAAGTCACTCGTTCTTTTAAATGCTGAATGCTTTTTATTTAGAACTGAGTCTGGAGAACAGAATCCAGTTTCTCTGTAAAGTGACTTTTTGTGGACCCAAACAAACCCTCTCATACGGATGCATTGGTCTGGATCCTGATCTGTGTGTTGCAGCACGGCCATCCTGATGTACCTGGTGCAGAAATGTTCGTCAGCAGTGGCAGACCACTGGTTTCCAGTCGACCTGCAGCAGCGCGCTCGTGTTAATGAATACTTGTCCTGGCAGCACCTGAACCTCAGACTTCACTGTGCAAAGGTCTTCTTGCTCAAGGTTGGTGTCCCAAAATGTCTGCCGACTCCCTCATTACAACACTTTTTATCAGTTCATATGTTCCTTTTTGATGTGCTAACATTTACAGCCTCTGTTTTCTGCACAAGGTGCAAAGAAAACGAGCAAAAACTGAAACCAGAATAACGGTTTGTGAGATAAAATGATGAAAACTTCAAAACAAACCTAATCATGAATATCAGAAAATATTCTGTATGATCAGAAAGAAGACGAGTCACTAAAAGCAGCTCATTACCTGTGGAAGGCACAGTAGGTAACTTTAGAATGTGTCATTAAATCATTCAAAAAGGAAACGCATAAAGAATCGATTATAAATGACTGAATGTGTCAAAAATATTTCTCAAAATCATGACCTCATTTATTTACTAGTGTGTTGCCGTACACGAGGGGTTTATTTTATCTGTCATGCTTTAGGAATCTTTAATGAAATAAAAAATGTATTTATGACATATTTCAACTTCATACATATTGTGTGTGTGCTCGTGCATGAGCAGACTCTGTATCCATTCGCCATGGGCTCTGAGGTCCCGAAGGAGAAGATGGACGCTGCTCTGGATGATATGAAACAATCCCTGGACCTGCTGGAGGAAAAGTTCCTCCAGGACAAACCGTTCATTCTCGGCAGTAAGATCTCTCTGGCTGATCTGGTAGCTGTAGTGGAGCTCATGCAGGTAAACTGTTTACCTCAGTCAGCAAATTGAGGTCTAAATAAAGTCCAGATAACTACTGGAATGAATTTGGTCTAAGTTGAGAAATCTTATTTTACTGAAACTTTGCTTTTCAGCCTCTTGGGACGGGTGTGAACAGCTTCGAAGGACGGCCGAAGCTGATGGCCTGGAGAGAGCGAGTGAAGAAGGAGCTCGGAGAAAAGCTGTTTGATCAAACTCACCAGAAGCTTCTGGAAGCTAAAGGTCTGCAGCAGGAGATCCAGAACAGCCCGCATCTGCAGAAGCTTCAGTCAGTGTTTGTGAAGTTGTTCCGCTGAGGAGATTTCTGGGCCCAAACATTAAAGAGTTTGGAAAACAGTGTGAGTGATTCTTACTGTGTTCTAATTTATGAAGATTGCATCAAATAAATTCCTAGTTTCATCCATTAACTTTTAATAAACCTGTATCAGTGCCATTCTACACCGTCCAGAGCAAAGACGGGCACAACAAATGGTAAAATGTTACCGTTGGCACTATGGAGATGTCATTGTTTATGAAGTTATTTTGTGAGCATGGAAATAAGATGCTTGAAATTGAATAAACAACCCCACCACCCCACCCACACACACACACACACACACCCATGTTAATTCCACAATAGTACACAGCTGCAGACCCGGAGAATACAGATTAACGTCGACGTGTCCCACTCAGCCCTGCCCCTAGATCATTTTTGGTTGGCGGATCAGACACACACACCACTTAAATGGGGAAAAGGCAGCTGGGATGAATCAGTCCCAGTCCCCCCCTGACGCTTGTACACAAAACTTTATAACCATTCAGCTAGCGGTTAGCATTTGGTTGTACCCACCGCCCTGGCCTCTCCATGGAGTGGTTTTAATGTTGGAATGGTGCTGGTCTGAAGAAGTAATCCATCTGAAAACCCACTCCGGTACTGGCACAAGTTTAACAAGCAGTCTGTGAAGTCACGGTCACATCGGGGCTGCCAATTTTTTAGTCATCCATGTATGAGAGCTGGGGGGGGCACTCGTGTTGACCGCTCCTCTGTCCGTGAGGGTGGGGGGAGATTGCTCTTTCAGCGTGAGAAATTGGAGGTGTGTGAGAGTGTGTGAAGGGGGTCAGATGAATGAGTTGGCAGCCCTGCGGTCACATTCTGGCTCCTTTAATGAGAGCTTCTGAAGATAGGATCGAAACGTTTCAGCTGACTGAACTCTTTTTCTTTTTTTTTTTGGGGGGGGGGGGGGGGGGGGGGGGGGGATGCTGAAACAAATTTCTGTATCTCTCAAAGCCAAAAATCCTTTTTGGGGTTCTAGGCATTAAAATGCAGACTAGATGAATAGGAGAATGGCTTCTTCACAACTGTGGAGATTACACTTCCTGCTAGCAACAAGGAGCGAGTGGGCATTAGTGTTTACAGTCCAGGGGAGGACCTGGATGGGGAGGAGCGGGTCGTGATGACGCGGCAACAGCACATCCAGCTAGCTTAGCAAAAATGTGCAGAGCTGAAGGAAAAGAAATGAGGATATAACAATAAAACATGGTCAAAAGCTCCAAACAGCGGATTTTGCATGATATAGGACCTTTAAAGGGCTTTTCATTTGTGCCCAAAATAGAAATTTAAATAAGAAATTTCACTTGTAACCAAAAAAGACATTTAAGAGTAATAATTGTGACCAGACAACCGGTTTATCCATGAAGATGAAGTCCTTAGAGCAACATAAATAATAAATCAAAAGTCTGAACAGTTTACTACAGATGTGGTTTATTACCGGTAGTTCACTTTTAAATGAAAAATTCCAACCATCCAGTGGAAAGTTTGGACCCCTTCTTTGTTTTAGCCTCTTGAATTTTTATTGTAGAATTTTTTCACCTTAGATTTATACAGTGGATTTAAACCGACATCAGCTCACAATGAGCCTTTTCCCACACTGTTTAGTAGTATTTGGTATTTACTTCTCTTTCCTAGTGAAAGATTGATTTTAGAAAGATGTAAATTTGATCTGGTAACCCTGTACTAAGTGAAGTTTGATGCAGATATTTGTCAGAAATATTCCAGTTTCACTCTTGATTTGATCATTTTCTCCTCAGACCTGTTCTGCTGCACACAATAAGCCTTTTTTATGGGTGACAAACAACTAGAGGAAGAGTTTTGGTATTTATCTGTCAACCTGCTCATTAAAGCTATTGGGAGGGGCTCGATTGCTTAGGTCTGAATTTAATCTTCAGACTTGGCACATCCCTTTATGGAGGGTTGACGAGATATTAAACAGAGTTCAGACTTTGCTGCCATCTAGTGGCTTAAACGTTTTTGAAAATAATTTACACATTCTTAAAAGTAGTAAAATATATAAAAGAAAAGTAAAAACGAGAAGTTGTGTTTATTGATAGAAAACATTAATTCTCGTATTTTTAACTATAAATCTAATGTTTAAACGGTTGTCAAAAATAAAGTTAGTTTATTTTTCACAATTATTATTTATTTATTAAAGCACGTGAAATGAGAAGCATTAAAGCAGAGAGGGTGTTAAAGTTATGCAGCTGCAGGAGGAACTGTGTGTGGGATGCTGCAGCTGCCGCGGGACACGTGACCTTCCTTCCACACAGGAAGACTCGGTTCCTCCCGTCCTGCGGTCCGAACAGAACAGAACAACATGCCGTTCTGCGACGTGCTCGGCCTGTGTCAGTACCAAACCAACAAACTGGTCCGGATCCAAAGCGTCCGGCTCGGATCTCTCAAATGGAGCCTAAACGGAACCATCCTGCTGATTATCTGGTGAGTGGAGGTCCGACTTTCCGTTAGGGCGAGAATTTCTTCAGAATGAGCAGATTTACGGAAAGCCATTCTGCTCAAAATATTCAGTAGTCACTGAAAAAGCCCCCCCCCCACCAAACAAAAATAGAATCAGATCACCAGATTCAGCTGCAGCCGTGATGCTCTTGGAAGCGCGTCCATAGGTGGCGCTATAGGGCTCCGCCCTCCCTGAAGTGAAGGGAGAAAAAATCTAAAAAGTAAATAAAACTACAATGTATATCTATTTATTATAATGTGTCGATTTAGCTTAATTGTGAGTGCCCACATGCAATCAGAATTGTTTACTCATCATTTTCACCAGCGCAGTCTCTCACTAAACAAAGAATTTCCTCCAAAGGACTCGCTCAAATCTGGGAAAAGCGCCTCTTAGCTGACGATAAACAGCCAATCACGTTTGGCTTCTAGAGAGAACTGGAGAATTTTGGGCCAATTGGCATCTGTGAATTTAATTCCTCTGCCGACAGCCCCTGATACCACAGACATATATACGTAGACGCCTGGTGGACTGGAGCTGCCAATGGGAGCTGCCGTAGTGGTCGGCCGCCATCTTAGGTGGGTCTCCATTGCCTCCAGTGCATTAATTTCTACTGAGGAAGGTGCTTACCCAGCTAAAAACACATTTTATCGAGCTTTTTCACAAAATCAGACACGTGCTATGGCATGATAATTAAAATATAAACATAATTAAACAAAACAAATTAAGATAAATTAAAATATAAAATCCCATCAGGTAGGCTAGAGACGTCAGTAGTAATGGTGCGTTCGATTTACCTCGTCGGAACTCGGAACTAGGAATGATGTCACACCCGAGTTAACAGCGTTCTGGTTTCCGTAGTCGGAGAAGTTGGAATACCAATTATTCAGTTTAACTTTTTTATTTTTATTTTATTTTATTTTTTACTTTTTTATCAGGTCAAATAGGTAAAAAACAAACACGAATGATGGACTGTTGGTGCGTTTGATTTGTCTGTTTATTTTACAAGACACACATATAAGAGTGTGTTTAAAAGAAAAGTTACATGTAGCGCTTGCATCTCTAATTTGAACAAACTAAAAGTGTTGTTTATTAGTCGTATGTGTTCGTTGAGAGCTACCTAAACAGCAGTTTTCGAGGGCGCTGCCATCTTGGATTTCGAGGTCGGAGTTCTGAAAAACTTCCGAGTTTCCGACTGGAAGTTCCGACTTTGCGGGGCGTTTTATTTGATTTTTCCTACTTGGAAGTCGGGATTTCCGAGTTCCAAGGACAAATCGAACGCACCATAATCCCACGTGATCTGTTTTCAATAGTACACCGGTTGTTGCAACTGTAGGCTGCACAAAAACGGGTATAGTTGCCCACTCTGTGTAGACTTTGGAGAATGAGGAGACCCATCCAATATGACGGCGGCGCTGTTACACTCTCCAGCGCCCAATGAAGTGTCTACGTATGCATGTCTATGCCTGATACAGCTAGCTAGCATGCTAGAAGGTGCTGGATCTGCTTCCCTCTTTCTTATTCCTTCATTTACACAAAAACACTGTTGATTTATAAAGATAGAGCTGGAATTGTATATGCAGATGATACAATAAAATGTGTTTATTTGTTCTCATTTATATCATAATGTTTAAAACAGGATATCTACTTCAATTTCTATTTGTGTTTGTGCCACCTACTGGTAGAGCTGAGCATTGCTCTATGAGGGTCGCATGAGTTGAGCAGATGATTGAGACACAGGCTGCTGGAGACTAAAAACACAAGCTGGAAAACAAACTAATGTCAATAAATAATGTGAATGAAGACAAAAATTGAAATAATGGAATTTGAGTATTATTACTATTATAGTCCAATTTATCTGTAAATTTGATAATTGATTATCTGTAAAACTGCTTATTTGGAGAAGGAAAATTATTGATTGTTTTGGAATTGTCGTCATTTTCCAACTGTTAACTCTGATACTTATAATAGTAAATGTATTTGATATAGCGCCTTCTAGAGTCCTTGAACCCCCCAAGGCACTTTACAACACAGTCATTCACCCATTTACACCTTAATAGTGCTAATGAGCTACATCATAGCCACAGCTGCCCTGGGGCAAACTGAAAGAGGCGAGGCATGGGAGCACAGGCACCACCGGTTCCTCCGACCACCACCAGCAGGCAATGTGGTTTAAGTGTCTTGCCCAAGGACTCAACAGCAGCTTTCTCTGCTAGGAGCCGGGATCAATCCTACAACCTTCCAATTATTGGACAATTTGCTTTTCCTCCTGAGCTGCTGCCCCATAATAATGGACTAAGAAGGGAAATATTTCACTCATCGCCTCACCAGTCGCCACTGACTCTTTTATTTTCTTTGTCATGTCAGCATCATGATGCTGTGGAACCAGGAGTACGAGGAGTTTGACCTGGTGGTGAGCTCTGTCACCACCAAGCTGAAGGGTGTAGCTCAGACCAACCTGCCTGGGATTGGAGATGTGGTCTGGGATGTTGTGGACTACAGTGGACCCCCACAGGTAGTAGCTCAGTTCTCGAGCTGTGCCGGCTTTAGCGGGAACACTAAATATATTTTTTTCTTTTTTTAGGACAAGAACTCCTTCTTTGTGGTGACTAATGTGATCATAACGAAGAACCAGAAGCAAGGAAAATGCCCAGAGGTACTTTCATCAGTTTGAACTAGCTAGCAGCGAGGATCACGGGTTGTATTGTTCGTCAGTGTGGACTGAAGCGCAGGGGGGGTTTCCCGCCGGTGTCTGTCGACGCAGATTGACGGCGGGGGTGGGGGTGGGTCGGTCAGGGGCTGTCTGATCACCTGAGGTAAAGCTCTGTGAGAAGGGGTTGTCCGATTTTCTTTACAGTCAGTCGAGGCCTCCCGGGGGAGCCCATCACCCTTTCGGGGGAGCCGGTTTCCCCTAGCTGTCCCGTAATTCGAATCCTGCATGCAGGTCAAGTTAACTTGAGACTGAATTGTCCCTAGGTGTGAGTGTTTGTCTTTGTGATGGACTTGAGACCTGTCCAAGGTGACACCAGCTCCCCGAGACCTTAATGAGAAGTTAATAATAATGAATGGATAAAGGAATAAATGCAGATAAAAGTGTTTCTATTCCAGGTTCCCTCTAAAGGCAGACTGTGTCGGACTGATAAGGACTGTGAGAAAGGTGCCTGGGACCAGCAGAGTCACGGTAACACCAACCGGATTGTTATTCTACTGATTCTAGAAATCTTTTATTCGTTGCTTGAGACCAATGAAAGATCCTTTTGTTGGGTGAATATTCCCAAGATTTAAAATAAAATATTAAAAACTTTCTAGACTTTTTAAAACAAACCAGAGTTTTGGATGTCTAAATTAAATTTTCAACATACAGGTGGATCTTGGTTGTGATCCTCATCGATGGTCATGAGCTTTGGATAATGACTGATGACTGTGCATATGAGATTCAGTTCAATTCAGTTTATTTATAGCACCAAATCACAACGACTGAGTTCACTTGTATATGCTAATTAGTTCAACGTTTCCTATGTAAGAAAACCCATCTAATTGCATTGAGTCACTGACTCGTTGACGGACGAACCCAGCCTCTGTGCTGTCACCCGTAGGTTTCTGAAGCCCAGTGGGCGGTTCTCACCACTTGGCTGTGTCCAGCGTTTCATCACTCCCGGAAAAAACAAAAATGGAGCTGAGAGCGGGGCTATGAGGGTGGGGGCAGATGATTAACACCCATTAAAGTTTAAACTCTGAGTCGATGTAGCTATGAGCTAACCGAAGGTAACGGAGGTTGGTGGGGGCGCTTTCAGCCAGAAAACTGCGATTGAGCGACTCTGCTACCCTCTGCCTTCTAGGGGAACTGCAGTTTTTGTCACTTGTGTTAGGCTGAGTTTGCCCCTTGGTAAACACCAACAGAAACGGGACTGAGAATAAAACCAGCTAAAACAGGTGGTCTGCCTTATAACGGAGGGGGAGGAGCTCGGAGTAGAGCTGCTGCTCCTCCATGTCGAGAGGAGTCAGCTGAGGCGGTTTAGGCTTTTGGACAAGACACCTCTTATGGGAGGTGTTTCAGGCCTGTCCTTTGGGCTGGACCCAGGCTGGAATGACTTGGGAACGCCACGGGATCCCGCCAGTGGATGTCACTGATCCTTTAGAAGACTGGAATGTCTTGTGTTGCAGCTTTAGCTCGGCTGCTGTGACTGCTTGGGCTGGGTTGACTGTTTTCTCCTGTTCTGAAGGGATTCAGACTGGATTGTGTGTGAAGTTTGATGTGTTGAAGAAGACCTGTGAGGTTTCTGCGTGGTGTCCCATAGAGACAAAGACATCTTCTCCACGGTGAGTGAGCATTAATACTAAGAACTGTATTCCTGAAAATAAAAAGAGCAGACAAAAACATGGAAATGATGGAAACACGAGCCATCCGATCTTCAGAAAACCTGAAGAACCTAAAGAAACGAGGGATGATTCTGAGCTTCTGCTCAGTATTTCACTTAATAATTAGATTTTCTTTGTGATGCAGACCAGCTCTTCTGGTAGCAGCTGAGAACTTCACCGTCCTCATCAAAAACAACATCAGATTTCCCGCCTTTGGCTTTATCAGGTAATGCTGCAGCGTTCATCTGCAGCGTGAAAAGAACAAGGAGCTTATTAAAACGACACTCTGTGGGACAGAAATCCTGACTCACTGATGTGTTCTGCAGACGGAACATCCTCCCTCAGATGAACGGCGCCTACCTGAGAAGCTGCGACAGAGGAAATGACTCGCTGTGTCCCATCTTCCGACTTGGAGATATCGTTCGAGAAGCCGGGGAGACGTTCTCAGACATGGCGGTGGAGGCAAGAGCGTCTCGTTCTGCTGTCTTTCTCTTGCAGCTTTCCTCTTGTTTTGCCAGGTTTTTCCAGAAAATGTGGGTTGTCTGAATGTTTGCTTTTTGAGTCATTTGTTGTCCTGAGAGAAATGAAACTGAGCTAAAAGTGAAACCTGGGAAGTAACTTTCTTAGCATTGGACACAGATTCAGCATTTGTACCAAACATGTTCCGCTTTTTCCTCCTAAGAACAACTTCCTAATTGCTTTATATCCTGTTAAAGCCATCCTATACAACTTTTTCATATTTTAAATCATGTTCTTGAGCCAGTTTGTGCTAAAATGACCTTTACAGGGTTAATGAAATATCACTCAGACCCCCACCGCCCTCTGTGGCCAGAATACCGCACTTGCAACTTCAGAGTGGCGGTCCGGTCCCTGTTGGACTTAGTAAAAGGAGCTGACATGCCTGGCGCTGCAGTCTGCTTCCAGCATGTTTCCTGCATGTTTTAGATCATGAACACAGCTGATGTGTTTGATTTAGTGATGAACCGCTCCTGTAGACACTAATGAAGGCTGAGGAGACATTTCAGCTGTTAGCTTAAGGTGTTAAAAAGACCAACGCACAGCGAGGAGATAGGTTTCACTTTTGGTTTCACTAACGGACACTAGGGGGTGCTAAAAACAAGCCAAAACTGCCAAGTGTGCCTTTAAAGTGCTGCAGTGCGGTCTTGTGTTTCCACTGTCGGACACAGGGGGGCGTTATTGGCATTCAGATCAAATGGGACTGCAACCTGGACCGCTTCATGCAGCGCTGCCTCCCCCGTTACTCCTTCAGGCGTCTGGATGAGAAAGAGAGCAACAGGACGCTTTACCCAGGCCTGAACTACAGGTGAGCAGGGTCAAAGGTCAACTCCAGATGTGCTTCACTGACCTCTGCTCAGTTTTCATCTAAGAAATCTGCTGTTCTCTGGTCAGATTTACAAAGTACCACATGGTGAACGGCGTGGAGGAGCGGACGCTGTACAAAGCCTTTGGGATCAGATTTGATGTGATGGTGTTCGGGCGGGTAGGTTCTGCTCATCATCGTCTTTCTTCACTTCCATCCAAAACTTTTCATCTTAGATTGCTGAGTAGGAACATCATTCTACTCCAAGTAGTTTTATTATTATAATCTGGAAAATGGGATTTATTTAAAATAATAAAGGGATAATCTGCCTGATGGCTGCACAGAGGAGCCACGTGGGACTGAAACGTTTTAGATTTGATCTCTTTTGAATGTTTTATTGTGTTTGTGAAGCGCCCTGTGATTTTTATCTGGAACAGCTGGAAGTTCTTTTAGATTTGGTGTTAGCAGGCCATGCTTTGCCTTTAGCTTTAGAAGAACCTCAGTGTTTCGGAATCTCCTTTAGCTCTAAAGGAGAAAAACTTCTGGTTTCCTTGTGAAAAATACAATATCACATTCCACTGTTTTGCTGATGATCTTCAGATTTACTTCCCTCTTAAACCAGACAACATTGTTTCTTTATTTCACTGCTTGAGCGAGGTTAAGCAATGGATGTCCATCAACTTCTTGAAGTTAAATGACTCAAAGATGGAGATTTTACTCTGTGGTGATCAGAATCTTCTGGATGATGTGGTCAGTCCTCTCGGTCCTTGCTCATCCTTGGTAAAGTCCTGTGTGGAAAATCTTGGAGTCTTTCTTGATGGTTCTTTCGGGCTGAAGAGACAGGTGAGTTCAGTAGTCCAATCAGGTTTCTATCATCTAAGACTGTTAGCAAAGGTTAAACAATATCTTCCTGCTGACGTTTTTGAGCATGTCATTCATCTGTTTGTTTCCTGTCGTTTGGACTACTGCAACTCACTTTACTTGGGCCTGGATCAGTCATCTTTAAATAGACTCCAGCTGGTCCAAAATGCAGCGGCACGCTTACTGACTGGCACCAGAAAGCGTGACCATATAACCCCAGTATTGGCATCTCTTCATTGGATCCCTGTGTACTACAGGATTCATTTCAAAGTCCTCCTCTTTGTCTTTAAATCTCTTCATGGCTTGGCTCCACCATACATCAGCAAGTTATTGTCCATCTACACTCCCGTCAGAAACATGAGATCTAGCTCGCAGTTGTTCTTAATTGTTCCAAAAACATGTTTAAAACCTCGGGGGACAAGGCTTTGTCTGTGGCTGGTCCTAGGCTGTGGATCTAAGAACCACACAAAACATAGAGCATTTAAAGCATTACTTAAAACATACCTGTTTGATCTGGCTTTTAGTGCAGGTTGACTCGAGTAGGTAACTTCTGTTTTTAATTGATTTGCGTTTCTTATCTTTATTCTTTAGCATTAAATGCATTTGTTTCATAAATTTGAACCTTGATTTTAACCGTAATTTGTTCTTGATTGTGTTTATTTTTAATTTATTGATTATTTTTATTCTTGTTCAGCACTTTGGGGTTGCCTGTGTGACTGTAAATGTGCTATAGAAATAAACTTGACCTTTGACCTTGGTTTTGTTTTTCAGGCTGGAAGGTTCAGCTTGGTGCAGCTCATCATTTACATCGGTTCGACGCTGTCGTACTACGCTCTGGTGAGAAAAGCTGTCCGCCCTCGGCCTGAACACAAACTGAAAAATTTCCTTCATGTGCAGAAAAACGGAAATATTTCATCACAGAAGAGTCGTAATTCTCCAGATGTTTGGGTTCCTCTAGCTGCTTTGCTTCGTCATGTGATCTAAACTGATTCTAAGTCCAGATGAATCGATTCCAGAAACAAAATAATGATTTGTTTGAGTTTTAGTTACAGAGCCAGAAAGGATCTTCCGTTCTATTTGGTATAGACTTCACCCAGAAAGCTGCAACGGCAAATTTGGAAAACAAATTAGCTTAAAACATTTTTTCATGCCTTTTAACAACGTTCTAACATCATATAGCTTAGGGCTGGGTATATTACTACTTAGGGCACGGTATATTGAGGAGTTCGCTTCGATAACCATAAATGGACGATAACTACATGTATGAGCAGAAACAAAAGTTGTCCACTAGATGGGGCTGTCACAGGTATTATGTTGAGTCACGCTGTCATGTGACTCGAGGTGGTACAGCTTCTTAAAGAGACATGAACACTGCCAACCTACACACATCTTTTCATTTTTTTATTACCAAATTTATTGACTTGGGAAAAATGATATCGGTTAGAGTCAGAGATTTTGATAACCATGAATTTTCCATTTATCGCCCAGCCCTAGTGTAGCTAGAAATATGTTGTGGAAATAAAAATAATGAATAAAGAGGTTCTCTCACATTTGTCTAAAAACCTCCACCAATAACACGTTTCAGACCAGAACCAACCACTAGACCATCCGGTTGAACCGCCGCACTTCCCTGGGTCCTCCACTCATTCCACACTCACATTTATCAACAGAACACCACTGGTGTGAGAGGTTCTCCACTCAATAATATCAGATAAAAAGAAACAGCCGGCTGCTACCACTTCAACTTTAGGACAAACTACCAGAGTCCCTAAAAGAAAAACACCATTTGAAGTCACGGACAACAAAAGATGTTTGGAACTAGAAAACAGTGACTGGTGTTTAGCGATCTCATTTCCTCTGGCAATGTGGGTTTCTGGTTCTGGCAGAAGTATCTCAGGGAAGATACCTGAGGGGAGGGGGAGTGTTCTGTGACCGTGTTTGCGTTTATAACCTAGCTTGTTCTTTAGATTCACAATAACAGCTTTAAGGCACTATTGGGTAATATCCCTTCCTTTTAACCAATCACTGAAGAACTTTAATACATGCCTGCCTACTGGGCAGGCCCCAGTCTGGTGTAATAGGGAGACTGGACCAGGAATCTGCTCCCATTTTCTCTTCAAGCAACTAATTCACGAAGAGCTGAAGAATTTTCCACCTATACTCAGAATCTGGGGTCACAATATGTAACCATGTTTCAAACATCTGAAACCATCAGATCCTTCATAGGAGGAACCTCCTTCAGACCAAAGTAATCATCAGAAGATTAACCACGTCCTCTAAGTTTGATTAGCAGGACTGATGGAAACATTTACAGGTGGAAATGAGTTCAGTGATAAAACAGTTGAACTTGTAGTTTAATGTTCAAAACTCTGTGTGCCTCCAGACGACGCTGGTCATCGACTGGCTGATCCAAACCAGCTGTTACTCTGCAGAAGCCGGACAAAACTACTCCGAGAGGAAAGTGGAATCTGTCCAGGACAAGCAGCAGGTGATAAATGGCTCATGGAGAATGGGTCCAGGGGGTCCGTACAGGAGGTCTATCAGCATTTAAAGGAATGCAATTAATCAACAATCTAAAACAGAGCTTTGAGCCTCCAAAAAGCATAAGAAAAGGTTTTTTGGCTTTCATCTGTCCCAGGAGCCCTGATACAGGCCTTTCTAAACCCCCTTACTCAGGCCTTCAGTGAAAAGAGCTGTTGACCCCTCCCACTCGGCCAGGACATGCTGATTGGTTGGTTTCCCCAGAAGGCCTCAGACACATGCAGGTTTGAGGAGGCGTGGCTCCCCCTTATGACGTGTTAAGGAAGGCTTTCTCAGAACAGGAGGTTTTCTCTCACCTTTTCAACTTTCTAATTTACATAAAAAGTAGGTCACACACGGCTTTGACTTTTTGGCATGCTACTGTTGACCACCCAAGCTGTCTTATTCAACAACAACAAGGAACATGTTGGTTTACATTCTAGGTCCCCTTTAACAAAAAGCTGTGTTACAGTGCATCCTCTGTGTGTCCTACGTCGATGAGAGAAAGCTTCGGCTGGTGAAGAAATCACTCAAGAAAAGGCTTCAAGATCTCAAATCGATGTCTGTTCAGCCATACAAGGTGACCTGGCACACACACATACACACACACATACGCACACACACACACTCTCGCTCAGGCGCACACATACACACACATATACACACACACACACACGCACATACACACACACACACACTCGCACAGGCACACACATACACACACACACACACATACACACACACACATTCATGCTTAACTAGGATCAATCTGAAATCTTTAAGAACTCATTCTTATTTATGTTCCACTGATCAGAAACCCCGTAAAGATCACCCTAACCCCCGAATCTGTGTTTGATCAAGTCCCGACGTTTCCCTGTAAACCATAAAGTCATCAGTGAAAATAGATCTGATAAACAGGGACTAAAGCAGAACGCTAAACTTTAGTAAGTTTAAAAGCTGCTCTGTCATACCTGGATACTTTGCTGTGACAACACTGAATTAGTCAAACTGCAGATTCACTGAACAGATGTTTTTGTCCCATCAGGACGACTCAGGACACCTGAGGGCCGTCCTCTGTCTCCTACAGCAGGATGTGGGCGACACTCCAGCTCCGCCCATTCAGCAGCCAGGCCTGAGTCTGAAACGTCAGCGTCCAGCCTGGTGTAAATGTGACTGCTGCTCCACCTCCTCCCTCCCTCAGGAGGAGCTGTGCTGCAGGCGGAGTGACGGTGCCTGCATCACCTCCTCTGCTCTCTTCCAGCAGCTGGTGTTGCGTCGTTCGTTGCTGGAGGCCGTCCTCCTGCACCAGGACCCTCTATCTCCTCCAGTAGGTGGGGTCCAGACCACCGCGCTACGTCACTGCGCATACAGACTATACATCAGCTGGAGGTTTGGAACTCCTCCTCCTGACACACATCCAGCCATCCCCAGCTGCAGCGTTTGGAGAATCAGGAATGAGTATCCAAGCTCAGATGGACAGTACAGCGGTTTCACACCCGCCAGAATGACCCCAACCACCTAGAGCTTTGAGAAGACGTGTCCACATTACAGAGAGACACCCTCCCTGCCTGACCTACTAACAAGACCTGTTAATGCTGCATAACGTCCAGAAATGAGACCGCTTTACTCCATTTGGCCAAGGAAGTGAGTGCATCAGCTTGTGTTTGGTTCAAAGGCTTAACCTTGGTGGCCAACATCATCTGAGCTGAAACCAGGCTGCTCCGCTACAGGTCAGCTCACTTTGTGCCTTTAAAGGAAAGAAAAAGGGATTTTTCTTTTAAGATTTATTTCATCGAGTCGGTGACTCGGAATGTTTACTTAGTGAAGTGCCTTGAGACGACGCTTGTCGTGATTTTGGCGCTATAGAAATAAACTGAACTGAATAGAATTTTTTGTTCTACTTGCTTCTGTGTAAATGTGCTCAGAAGCCTCGCCTCTGTCAGTGCGCCCCAGGGCAGCTGTGACAGCGTCTGATACAGGCCATTTACCATTTACCAGCATAAATTGACCTTGATTATGAGATTGCAACAAAAGCATTACTCTGGTAATCTAAACATTAAGGGTGTTTGGGCAGTGCTTAATGCTTTGGTTAGAGGTTGCAGCACTACCAGTTTGTCATTAAAAATGATGAAAATCTAATTACTGAAAGCACAGAGGCAATCACTGATGAGTTTAATGATGCATGTAGCAAACTTAGCATTTTACTGTGAAATCAACAAAAAAAAGATATAAGGCTACAAACTGGTTTGTTTAGACGAGCTTCACAGTTTCAACGTGTGTAAACAGTTTTTCTGCTGTCCATCATAGCGAAGGGGGCGGTCCCATGACATCACATTTAATTGAAGGGCTGCTGACTTTGTGGTTATGAATGGTGTTCTTAAACTGAGATCATTTATTCAACATAAAAACTCCCATTGGTTCAGCGTTCCCAAAGCAATTTTTCAAAAACTTTGGAGGCATAGATTTATTGTAGCTGTGATTCTGATATTAGCAAACTACCTGTAAAATGATCAGACTACCACAAGCAGGTCCTCTACTGCAACCTGACATTCCTCAAATGACTTTTAGGGGTTCTGTGGTTCACTTTAGGGGTGAAGAATGACCTAAATCGCCTATGTTGACCATGAATTCCAAAAATAAGCATAAAATGTGGATCACTGACACCCCAACTAATGTCATTGGTGTAACGCCATCCCTGCACTTTTGAAACCAAAACCATTTGCTTGAATGAATGACTAACCTACATGCAAGCAAAAACCACAGTTAGCTGCATTCAAAGGGTTAGAATCATGATTAGAAATAATAAAGAACAGCAGTCACTTTTTTATTGTACAGGTCTGACATGATTTTGTTATGATGACGCAGTGTTTCTAGTGCACGTTAGGGGGCGCTGTTGTACCACTGGTAACTGCGTCCACCGCAGCATGTCGTGTCCAGTCAGCTGTTACATAAGGTTTGATTCATAAATTCCAAATATAATTCATTTTTGTAGGTCACAAGCCAGAGCTGGACTATTTATGTCACATCTTGTGAGAGGACTTTAGGTGAATTGTGACTGTTAGCCTGAGGAGAGAGGAGCACAAATTCACCTTTGATGTCAGAACAAAAATATAAAATAAGGTTTTTAACACAACGGCAGAAGAAATACAATTAAAAACTAAAGTAGCATAAACATACAAAAACCCTTACTGTAACCCTGAAAAAACACATGTAAGAACAAAAAACACTTTCGATTTTCCAGGAGTTTGTTTACTTGATCTATGTCGACCACGTGTCTGCAATGCGGCCACGCATGCGCAGTTCAGTGTTGTGTTTTTGGCATGCGTCACTATCAAAGACTGTATATATAAGTATATATAAGTCACATATATACACAGTATATATATATATATATATATATATACACACACTGCTCACAAAAATGAAAGGAACACTTTTTTTATTGGGCCTGGCATGAAATCAATGAAACCTGTCTGATAATTTTCTGGTTGATTAAGCAGCTGAGGGCATTGTTAATCACTTTCAGCTGTATTGGTGTTCATGGACTTAATGACAGGTGCACTAAAGTGGCAACAATTACAAAACCCTCAAAACAGGACTGGTTTAACATGTGGAGGCCATTTCAAGTTTCTCCCTCTTGATCGTTTTTAGCTGGTTTTCCACTCGTGCTAGTTTTGGCTTGAGTAATTATCTCTACTGGCAGCATGAGGCGATTCCTTAACCCTACAGAAGTTGCACAGGTTGTCCAACTTCTCCAGGATGGCACATCCACACGTGCTGCAGCAAGAAGGTTTAATGTGTCTCCCAGCACAATCTCCAGAACATGGAGGAGATTTCAGGAGACCTGATGCACGACAATGCCCGGCCTCATGTGGCAAGAGTATGCAGGCAGTACCTGGAGGATGAAGGAATTGAAACAATTGAATGGCCTTCACCATCCCCTGACTTAAACCCAATAGAACATCTGTGGGACATTATGTTTGGGTCCATTAGGCGGCGCCAGGGTTGCTCCTCAGACTGTACAAGAGCTCAGGGATGCCCTCACACAGATCTGGGAGGAAATGCCACAAGACACCATCCGTTGTCTCATTAGGAGCATGCCCCGACGTTGTCAAGCATGCACACAAGCTCGTGGGGGCCACACAAGATACTGAAAAGCATTTTGAGTTGCAGAAATTAAGTTTTTGAAATAATGGACTAGCCTGCCACATCTTCATTTCACTCTGATTTTAGGGTGTCTACACAATTGAGCCCTCTGTAGGCTGAAAACTTTTATTTCCATTAAAAGACTTGGCATCCTTTTGTTCCTAAGACATTGCCCTGTCGTTATTTGTATAGATATCCAACTTCATATTGAGATCTGATGTATCTAATGTGTTTCTTTAAAGTGTTCCTTTAATATTTGTGAGCAGTGTATATATATATATATATATATATATATATATATATATATATATATATATATATATATACATGGTGTGAGGAAAACAACCCTAACCTCTCAATGCAGACAAAACCAAAGAGTGCTTCTCAATGTCAAGGCACCACGAGGACACTGTCCTTCCTTGGTCAAAGGAAACGGTTAAATGGAACAGGCTTACCTCACGTGACCGAGGCTGGCCAGAGCCCGCCCTCTGCTTACGCGCTCTGTTTAAGTCCCACCCATCATAGTAGCGTTAAGTTTCAATATAGATGTACAGGTCCTTCTCAAAAAATGAGCATATTGTGATAAAGTTCATTATTTTCTGTAATGTACTGATAAACATTAGACTTTCATATATTTTAGATTCATTACACACAACTGAAGTAGTTCAAGCCGTTTATGGTTTTAATATTGATGATTTTGGCATACAGCTCATGCCAATTTCATTATCATGAATATGTAGAGTGCCCCAGTAAAATAAATGCAATTTAACAATTCTACTTAAAGTAGGAACATTTAAACCTGTGGCCAGAACGCACTCTCACCTTCTTCTGCTCTACCTGAACTGGTCACCTGCTGGTGCGTGATCAGATGTCTCTAGAATGCTGAGAAGGCTAAAGTCATGATGAGGTTCTGGACTTTTACCACAGACTCATGGCTGTTTTATGTTGTTCTGGCTGAATCCGCGCTCCGCTGCCACACGCTGTGATGATGAGCGGTGAGGTTCATGACTGGAGGCACTACTGACTGCTCTGGAGTCCGACTTCCAAATATATGATCCCATAAATAGAAGCTTATATTTTAATTTGGACATTGAATGAAAGACTTTGTTAAAAACCTCTTAATTATACTTTAATCACGGACGAGGCAACGCTCATCTGTGTCTTCAGTGTGATGGCACATTGTCGGTCTTTTGGCGCAGCATGCGCTCTGATTTTTTATTAGGCCCGCCCGAAAATTAGTTTCTGCCTACGCCACTGGCTAAAATGAAAGGACAACTGGCTGAGTACAGATGTAATAGGCAACAAAGTAAAGGGAAACGCCATCAAAAGGAGCCAGCTGCACCGGGAGCAGCAGGATTGGCAGCGGCCGCCCGGGCACCACGATGCTCAATGTTGACTGACGAGCCGTCTGTTGTGGCACGCGCACAAAAAAAAACTACCGGAAATTAGAATAAAACATAAGTACGAACACTAAGCTAATTTTCTCTATGAATTCCGTTAGTTTTGTTAACGCTCATTACAGTTTCAGTTAGTTTCAGTTTTTAAAAAATTCCTTTTATTTTTATCTCAGTTAACGAATTTTATTTTTAATTCTAGTTTTCGTTATTTCGTTAGTTTTCGTTTACGATAATAACCCTGGTTAGAACACACCCTGCAGTCCCCCTTTTAAAATAGGGGGACCACCACCCCGGTCTGCCAATCCAGTGGAACTGCCCCTGATGTCCACGCGATATTGCAGAGCCACGTCAACCAACACAGCCCCACAACATCCAGAGCCTTAAGGAACCCCAGGCGGATCTCATCCACCCCCGGGCCTTGTCACTGAGGAGTTTCTGACCACCTCAGTGACCTCAGCAGCAGAGATTGGAGAGCCCAACCCAAAGTCCCCAGACTCAACTTCCACACTTAAAGACCTGACGATGGGATGAAGGAGGTCTTTGAAGTACTCCGCCCACCAATCCACGTCTGAGTCAAGGTCAGCATCACACCGTCCCAAATATTTCATCTTTTGTATAATTTTTTCTGCATCATGTTATTCCACAGTGAGACTAGATTGTGTTACATTCTGGTGCAACAGCCACATAAAACTGTCGACGAGGACCACGCGGTTACATAATTAAACCGTTGGCCGAGCCTGTAACGACCAACTGTTACAGCGTTGCTTCAGATGGAAATGAAAGTGCTTTTGACAACGTGCAGAAATAGGAAGTGGTGAGAAATAATGTGTGTGAGAAGTGGTCACATGTTCTGTTGATCATTACAGCTTCGTCCCTGCAGGGTTTTTCCTGGTTTTAACTCTTTTATGACTCGCTGAAGCCAGAGGGCTTTAGCACGGCTGCTGCAGTTTTAAATCTAAATTAGTTTCATTTCCAAACAAAAGGAATCAAAATTCCTCGTTAACGGCTAGAGGGACTCGGGCAAGGACAACAATCCAACAGAACTGTCTCTAATCTTCTTAACGCAGCTCAGTAATCAACACCAAAATGCAAGCTGGCTTTTCCATTCTCACTTAAGAGGTAATCTGTTGAGTATGTTTCTCTTTTGAAAGAGAAGTGATGTTTGAAACAGACCGTGTCTATTTCCCTCTCCATGTGCTCTTCCTTTCCATGAGCTGCCAGCTTCCTGTGTGTTTTTTTTTGTGTGCATCCGGGGCACAGTCTGCAATACAACTTCTGACCTCCATTGTAAGCTACACTCCAAACAAATGACTCTGAAGGACATCCTGACATATAACCGAGATGGTTGTCCAGATGTTTCAGACGAAGCCTCTTGAGACTCTAGATAAGATGTCAGGAATCCTCTTCTGGAAAATCTGTTTAGTTTTGTTCCTGTTCATGAATGTGTCCCCAAATCACAGCGAGTCCATTACCTCATACGAGCATAAAGGCAGAAAAGAAAAGCAGAACTTGAGGTTCACGTTTAAGATGCAGGATGCTGGTTAGACCTCTGGATTAGGGCCTACAATAATGTCCTACACAGAAAACAACATTCAGTTTATCA
>SSNS01000116.1:1082066-1112490 GCA_006937985.1 Aphyosemion australe
TATACAAGAGATTTTGGACGTCTTTATTCTGCTGTAATATATTTGCCATATGAGAATTTTTAAAAGCATGTCATTTTGACATATAAACAGAGGAAAAAATATATCGCAATATATATCGTTATCGCACATGCTTCAGATTATATCGCAATATAGATTTGAGGCCATATCACCCAGCCCCACCTCGATGATAGACTCTGTGGGTAACACCTGCATGAATCATTAACAAACTTAATCATGGGCAAATAAATAGATAAACAAATCGCCTCTTGCCTCTTACCATTGAACGGCTCAGCCCATCATAGGTGGTCGAATAATTCATCAAAACGCTCAACAACCCACTTCTACTCCTCCACTTCTTTTCCCATTTTTGAATTGTCTGGGCGTGACGAGACGTGACATGGCCAAGATGGCGGTGATAGGAACCGCCCAGATTTAGATTTAGAGAAATGAGAGAAATGGGTGGTGCTACATCCAGTATATATGTCTATCTTCGCAGGTCATGGGTCTTACAACAGGACAAAGACCCAAAACACACAGCTAAACACACCCAAGAATGGCTAAGAGGAAAACATTGGACTGTTCTAAAGTGGCCTTCTATGAGCCCTGACCTCAATCCTATTGAGCATCTTTGGACGGAGTTGAAACATGCCGTCTGGTAAAGGTGCCCTTCAGACCTGAGACAACTGGAGCAGTTTGCTCATGAGGAGTGGGCCAAAATACCTGCTGAGAGGAGCAGAAGTCTCACTGACAGTTACAGGAATCGTTTGATTGCCTCAAAAGGTTGTGCAACAAAATATTAAGTTAGGGGTACCATCATTTCTGTCCGGGCCTGTTCCATGAGCGTCCAGGAGGCATCCTAACCAGATGCCCGAGCCACCTCAACTGGCTCCTCTCGATGTGGAGGAGCAGCGGGTCTACTCCGAGCCCCTCCTGGATGACCGAGCTTCTCACCCTATCTCTAAGGGAGAGCCCAGACACCCTGCGGAGAAAGCTCATTTCGGCCGCTTGTATCCGCGATCTCGTTCTTTCGGTCACTACCCAAAGCTCGTGACCATAGGTGAGGGTAGGAACGTAGATCAACCGGTAAATTGAGAGCTTCGCTTTTCGGCTCAGCTCTCTCTTCACCACGACAGACCGGTATAACACCCCCATCACTGCAGATGCAGCACCAATCTGCCTATCGATCTCACGCTCCACCCTTCCCTCACTCGTGAACAAGACCCCCGAGATACTCCTCCACTTGGGGCAGGACCTCGTCCCTGACCTGGAGAAGGCATTCTACCCTTTTCCGACTCAAGACCATGGTCTCGGATTTAGAGGAGCTGATTCTCATCCCAGCTGCTTCACACCCGGCTGCGAACTGCTCCAGCGAAAGCCGGAGATCACGTTCTGACGAAGCCAACAGGACCACATAATCTGCAAAAAGCAGAGACCTGATCCTTAGGCCACCAAAACGGATCCCCCCACCACCTTGGTTGCACCTAGAAATTCTGTCCATAAAAGTTATGAACAGAATCGGTGACAAAGGGCAGCCTTGGCGGAGTCCAACTCTCACCGGAAACGAGCCTGACTTACTGCTGGCAATGCGGACCAAGCTCTGACACTGGTTGTACAGGGACCTAACAGCCCGTATCAAGGGGCCTGGTACCCCATACTCTCAGAGTAGCCCCCACAGGGCCTCCCGAGGGACGCGGTCGAACGCCTTCTCCAAATCCACAAAACACATGTAGATTGGTTGGGCGAACTCCCACGCACCCTCCAGGACCCCCCCAAGGGTATAGAGCTGGTCCAGTGTTCCACGGCCAGGACGAAAACCACATTGCTCCTCCTGAATCTGAGGTTCGACTATCCGACGGACCCTCCTCTCCAGAACCCCTGAATAGACCTTACCAGGGAGGCTCAGGAGTGTGATCCCCTGTAGTTGGAACACACCCTGCGGTCCCCCTTTTTAAATAGGGGGACCACCACCCCGGTCTGTCAGTCCAGTGGAACTGCCCCCGATGTCCACGCGATATTGCAGAGCCGCGTCAACCAACACAGCCCCACAGCATCCAGGGCCTTAAGGAAATCCGGGCGGATCTCATCCACCCCCGGAGCCTTTCCACTGAGGAGTTTTTTGACCACCTCAGTGACCTCTGCTCCAGAGATTGGAGAGCCCAACCCAAAATCCCCAGACTCTGCTTCCACACTGGAAGACGTGCCGGTGGGATTGAGGAGGTCTTCGAAGTACTCGGCCCACCGATTCACAACGTCCCGAGTCGAGGTCAGCAGCACACCCTCCCCACTGTAAACAGTGTTGGTAGTGCACTGCTTTCCCCTCCTGAGGCGCCGGATGGTGGACCAGAATCTCTTCGAAGCCGTACGAAAGTCTTGTTCCATGGTCTCACCGAACTCCTCCCATGCCCGGGTTTTTGCCTCCGCGACCACCCGAGCCGCATTCCGCTTGGACTGCCGGTACCTATCAGTTGCCTCCGGAGTCCCACAGGCTAAAAAGACCTGATAGGACTCTTTCTTCAGCCTGACAGCATCCCTAACCACTGGTGTCCACCAGCGGGTTCGGGGATTGCCGCCACGACAGGCACCAACCACCCTGTGGCCACAGCTGTGGTCAGCCGCCTCAACAATGGAGTCACGGAACATGGCCCATTCGGACTCTATGTCCCCCGCCTCCCCTGTAAAAGGATTTCTGAGTGCCGTTTCATAGACAATTTAGTTTGTTTTCTGCTAACAGGAGGCAGATGAATACTATTAGCTTTGTTTGACTTCCCCTTAGAGTTTGATAAATGTGTGTGGCCGGATGAGCTTGACCTGTTGTTTCAGAGAAACCAAGGTGAAGAGGAGTCAACAGCTAAAAATAAAGAGACAGACGACACAGCAAACAATGGAGTCTGCAGATACTGGGACTTACCTTTCTGACTGTAGCACCACACCTTTGTGTTAGAACACTGAGTTTACTCAACCCACGCCACACACACACACACACACACACACACACACACACACACACACACACACACACTTGAGATACATAAGAACACACACACACACACAACCTTCATCTTGAACCAGGAGCGGCTGTCAGACTTCTTTATAAATTCTGAAATGACTAAAATAAGCTCTTCATCTAGATGAGTTTTTTCAAACAAATTCTAAATCTTTAAATTAATAGTGTGTGAAAGAAACGACAGAACAGCAAGCAGAGACTCTCTAAGAGAATGTTTACATTTTTCTACATCGTCAGAAAAAGTCTGCCCTCTTCACGAAGGTAAGAGACCGAGCCAACAGCCTCTGAGAGGTTTGTGTCTGCTGAGCATTAGGTGTGTGTGTGTGTGTGTGTGCGTGTGTGCATGCATGTGTGTGTGTGTGTGTAAATGATGGAAGTGAGTGAGTACACCAAGTAAACCAGACATGGAGATCTCCGCTCATGGAGCCAGAGGAGAGCAGTTCCTATGCAGATGCACACTGACCTGGAACCAGCGTCCCCAGCTGCCCATGACTGTTATTTCTACAATGGAATCTTGTCTGAACTGTTTCAACGTGTGGAAAAGTGAGCTACAAATATTCTCTTACTGTGAACTTATGGGCTAGTGCACTTTTATCACCGTTAGGCTGCTAACAGACCAGTGGCTACAGTTCTGAAAAAACTGGCTTATTAAGTTTATTCCTCATGAAAAACATACAAACATCAAGTTTCATCACAACAATGAACCATAATAACCTCCCACTTATCCTGACACCAAGTGGCAGCACAAGTAGAACTGCCACATTGATAGAAAACACTTTACAAACAAGATATCAAGAGAATTCAGCTGGCTTACTCATCAACAATATAAGTGACCATCTCACCGTTTTCAGTGTCTTTCATTAAACATCACACTATACCCAAAACTCAGAGACAGTCTCCCAGCAACCGGCCCGACACACAATACCTGAAGACATGGCTGATCCAGCAATATAATGTTAAAAACCAACTAAAGTAGATAGGCCATGGATTACACATGGTATACTAAAAAAAAAAACCTTGACAGAAAATATATTAAACAAAGAACTAAAGTTGCAGAAGAAAAAATGTATATATAATGTCAAATGTCAAAAATTATAATCAAAAAGGATTAGGACAACATCAAAATAATACTTTAGGAACATGGAAAGTACTAAACGGTATAATTAGGAATGGGGGAAAGCCAATGCATTTCCACATGACTTCATTAAAAATAAATATTAAAAAACAGACATTAAGGAAATTGCCAACGCTGTCAATCACCTTTTTGTAAAGGCAGGACCACTATTGGCCTGTGAAATCGAAGTAAATCAAACAAAAATAGTATAACAGAACTAATCAGAACTTCAGCTCTCTCTTTTTAAGAGGTGTTAATAGGGGTGTCTAATTATCGCATTAATTGAGATTAATTAATCACAGCCACATTTAGTGCACTATTTTTTTTGTTTTTTAATCGAGTTAATCTCATTTTTAATCTATAACTTTACTGGGACTTTTCTAGCCTACCTGTTGGGATCTTTTATTTAATTTTATTTATTTTATATTTAACTATCATGCCATACCACATGTCAGATTTTGTGAAAAAGCATAATATTGTGTGATAAACTGTCAGTGTTGATATGCTAACTTACAGCACTGTAATAACAGGTCTATTTTAATTTTAGATCAATGTTTTAGTAACAGGTTCTGTGATCACTATTTGCATTGCTCAAAAAAAGCGTTCCTTGATGTGTTAACTTAGATTATTCTATATGGACCTGATGTTTTATTTTTAATGTCTAATTATTTAAGACTGACAAAAGAGCACAGTATTATTCTGCCTTGGTGATGTAAAAGGAAAGTTTAGAAGTCTGTTAAACAATAAATGACTTTTTAAAGACAGTTTTTTTGTTATAATAATCTTTTAGTCTGCCACAATAATGTAATGAATTTAAATAAAAATACATCAAAATGAGGGATTTTCTCACCATTAGTAGGTGAGATTAAAAAAGAGATTAATTAGATTAATTAATTACAGGTCAGAATTAATTAATCTCAAAAGTTTTTTTTAATGGAGTTGGGGCACGCTGGCGAGCGCCTGGTGGCCGGGCTTTCACCCATGGAGCCCGGCCGGGCACAGCCCGAAGAGGAGACGTGGGTCCCCCTTCCCATGGGCCCACCACCCATGGGAGGGGCCAAAGGGGTCGGGTGCAATGTGGAAAGGGTGGTAGCCGAGGGCGGGGACGTTGGCGGTCTGATCCTCGGCTACAGAAGCTGGCTCTAGGTACGTGGAATGTCACCTCTCTGGTGGGGAAAGAGCCGGAGTTGGTGTGTGAGGTTGAGAGGTTCGGACTAGATATAGTTGGACTCACCTCAACGCATGGCTCTGGCTCTGGAACCAGTTTCCTCGAGAGGGGTTGGACTCTCTACCACTCTGGAGTTGCTCCCACTGAGAGGCGCCGAGCAGGGGTGGGCATACTTCTTGCCCCCCATCTTGGTGCCTGTACGTTGGGGTTTACCCCGGTGAGCGAGAGGGTAGCCTCCCTCCGTCTTCGGGTGGGGGGACGGGTCCTGACTGTGGTTTGTGCTTATGCACCAAACTGCAGCTCAGACTACCCACCCTTTTTGGAGTCCCTGGAGGGGGTACTGGAAAGCGCTCCTTCAGGTGACTCCCTCGTTCTGCTGGGGGACTTCAATGCTCACGTGGGCAACGACAGTGAGACCTGGAGAGGTGTGGTTGGGAGGAATGGCCCCCCTGATCTGAATTCGAGTGGTGTTCTGTTATTAGACTTCTGTGCTCGTCATGGATTGTCTATAACGAACACCATGTTCAAGCATAAAGGTGTCCATATGTGCTCTTGGCACCAGGATACCTTAGGCCGCAGGTCGATGATCGATTTTGTTATCGTTTCATCTGATCTGCGGTCGCATGTCTTGGACACTCGGGTGAAGAGAGGGGCGGAGCTGTCAACTGACCACTACCTGGTGGTGAGTTGGCTTCGATGGTGGGGGAAGATGCCGGTCAGACCTGGCAGACCCAAACGTGTTGTGAGGGTCTGCTGGGAACGTCTGGCAGAGTCTCCTGTCAGAAGGAGCTTCAATTCCCACCTCCGACAGAACTTTGAACGTGTCCCGGGGGAGTCAGGGGACATTGAGTCCGAATGGGCCATGTTTCGTGACTCCATTGTCGAGGCGGCTGACCGCAGCTGTGGCCGCAGGGTGGTCGGTGCCTGTCGTGGCGGCAACCCCCGAACCCGCTGGTGGACACCAGTGGTTAGGGATGCTGTCAAGCTGAAGAAAGAGTCCTATCAGGTCTTTTTGGCCTGTGGGACTCCGGAGGCAGCTGATAGGTACCGGCAGTCCAAGCGGAATGCGGCTCGGGTGGTCGCGGAGGCAAAAACCCGGGCATGGGAGGAGTTCGGTGAGACCATGGAACAAGACTTCCGTACGGCTTCGAGGAGATTCTGGTCCACCATCCGGCGCCTCAGGAGGGGAAAGCAGTGCACTACCAACACTGTTTACAGTGGGGAGGGTGTGCTGCTGACCTCGACTCGGGACGTTGTGAATCGGTGGGCCGAGTACTTCGAAGACCTCCTCAATCCCACCGGCACGTCTTCCAGTGTGGAAGCAGAGTCTGGGGACTTTGGGTTGGGCTCTCCAATCTCTGGAGCCGAGGTCACTGAGGTGGTCAAAAAACTCCTCAGTGGAAAGGCTCCGGGGGTGGATGAGATCCGCCCGGATTTCCTTAAGGCCCTGGATGTTGTGGGGCTGTGTTGGTTGACGCGGCTCTGCAATATCGCGTGGACATCGGGGGCAGTTCCACTGGACTGGCAGACCGGGGTGGTGGTCCCCCTATTTAAAAAGGGGGACCGCAGGGTGTGTTCCAACTACAGGGGATCACACTCCTGAGCCTCCCTGGTAAGGTCTATTCAGGGGTTCTGGAGAGGAGGGTCCGTCGGATAGTCGAACCTCGGATCCAGGAGGAGCAATGCGGTTTTCGTCCTGGCCGTGGAACACTGGACCAGCTCTATACCCTTGGGGGAGTCCTGGAGGGTGCGTGGGAGTTCGCCCAACCAATCTACATGTGTTTTGTGGATTTGGAGAAGGCGTTCGACCGCGTCCCTCGGGGGGCCCTGTGGGGGGTACTCTGGGAGTATGGGGTACAAGGCCCCTTGATACGGGCTGTTAGGTCCCTGTACGACCAGTGTCAGAGCTTGGTCCGCATTGCCGGCAGTAAGTCGGGCTCGTTTGCGGTGAGAGTTGGACTCCGCCAAGGCTGCCCTTTGTCACCGATTCTGTTCATAACTTTTATGGACAGGATTTCTAGGTGCAGCCAAGGTGGTGAGGGGATCCGTTTTGGTGGCCTAAGGATCAGGTCTCTGCTTTTTGCAGATTATGTGGTCCTGTTGGCTTCGTCAGAACGTGATCTCCGGCTTTCGCTGGAGCAGTTCGCAGCCGGGTGTGAAGCAGCTGGGATGAGAATCAGCTCCTCTAAATCCGAGACCATGGTCTTGAGTCGGAAAAGGGTAGAATGCCTTCTCCAGGTCAGGGACGAGGTCCTGTCCCAAGTGGAGGAGTTTAAGTATCTCGGGGTCTTGTTCACGAGTGAGGGAAGGGTGGAGCGTGAGATCGATAGGCGGATTGGTGCTGCGTCTGCAGTGATGCGGGTGTTGTACCGGTCTGTCGTGGTGAAGAGAGAGCTGAGCCGAAAGGCGAAGCTCTCAATTTACCGGTCGATCTACGTTCCTACCCTCACCTATGGTCACGAGCTTTGGGTAGTGACCGAAAGAACGAGATCGCGGATACAAGCGGCAGAAATGAGTTTTCTTCGCAGGGTGGCTGGACTCTCCCTTAGAGATAGGGTGAGAAGCTCGGCCCTCCGGGAGGGGCTCGGAGTAGACCCGCTGCTCCTCCACATCGAGAGGAGCCAGTTGAGGTGGCTCGGGCATCTGATTAGGATGCCTCCTGGACGCCTCCCTGGTGAGGTTTTCCGGGCACGTCCAACCGGGAGGAGACCCAAAGGAAGACCCAGGACACGCTGGAGAGATTATGTCTCTCGGCTGGCCTGGGAACGCCTTGGGATCCCCCCGGAGGAGCTGGCCCAAGTGGCTGGGGAGAGGGAGGTCTGGGCTTCCCTCCTTAGGATGCTGCCCCCGCGACCCGACTCCGGATAAGCGGCAGAAAATGGATGGATGGATGGATGGATGGAAGTTTTTAATCTCATGACAGAAGTAGGTGTTAGTTACCTAATGATAAGTATTGTACCTACGTTTTTTAAAACGAAAGGTCAACAGATTGTAAGAAAAGTATTAATCACATTATCACACCCTATAAATACATTTAGAATCAGGTTTTTAGTACTGGCATTTTCCCAAGTAAAATAAAAACAGCAAAACACTGTAATAAAAGACAGCCTCACAAAGTTGTTTCAGTTTATTTTTACCGTTTCACTCAAGTTTCCCTGTTAAGTTTTGTTAAACTCAATTTTGTGTTTTGATAACAAAAACTTAAATTTGCTTTTAATTTCAACAAATTGTTATATTTTCCTCATTCTCATTCATTCGGTCAACTTAAAACTGCAATTTAACTTTAAACTGTGGAAGGACTATGAAGGTCAATATGTTACAAAATGCACAAAATTGTAGATCTGATGTGTTTGTACAACATGTGAGCTTGAAAATTGTGTGTGTGTGTGTGTGTGTGTGTGTGTGTGTGTGTGTGTGTGTGTGTGTGTGTGTGTGTGTGTGTGTGTGTGTGTGTGTGTGTGTGTGTGTGTGTGTGTGTGTGTGTGTGTGTGTGTGTGTGTGCAGTCGAATGTGAGAAGCTGCACATCAACACATGTAAACTTGTAAAGATAAATATGTACTTGTAATAAAAACTCACATACATGTGAAATAAAATAAAGTTGTGTGTAACATTTTCAACTCCAAGTTCATGAACACGTCATGCTCAGCTCTTCTCTCACACGTCTGAGTTCTGAAACAATTCTCACAATCAGTGTGTTTCAAAATGGATGAGCTTGTAGATCTGTTGTGTGTGTCTGTACAACACTACAGGTAAACAATTATTGCACTTTCTGTAAATCCTATAAACTTTGTTTCACTTCTCAAATATCACTGTGTGTCTCCTATATGAGATATTTAACTGAACAACAAAATCATGACGATTAACAAGGCTGCCCAAACTTTCACATCCCACTGTGTGCCAGCTCCATGGCTGATTGGTCTGGTTCTGGTTCTAATGTTTTGCCCTGAGTCCAGTGCAACAGAGGAGATGATGGAGACAGGTTTCTATTATTAATTACATCAATTAACAGCAGAGCAGAAGCAGGGTTTTGCTGCAGCCGAAGTGAAGCTGACGAAATATGTTAATGCACCTGCACATCCCGCAGTAATAGCTACATGTACTTGCATTAGTCTAGTCACATAACATTCTAAGACGCGTTTCATCTCACAGGTTTTCTCAAGTTTTTCCTCAGTTATATGGTCAGCAGCATATACATTTCAAAGAGATAAAAAGATAACCTAAAATAGGCACAGCGGTCTCATTCCTTTGACTGGTCTCCTCACTTATGGTGCCAACATGACATAACAAGTAATGTCACATTTGCAACAGTGAATAAAGTAATAAATAACACTACAACCCCCCTCCAAAATAAACACGCATTAACACCCCAAAATAGAACAAAATGACTAGGAACATGACTACCCACAATGCACCTTGCTCACTGCTGCTCCCGTGGGTGCTCAAGTGCAAATCCTATTTGACTCAAATTAAAATTATTATTTGCTGTACATGAAAAGAAATTTACGTTTTGAGAGAAATCAAAAACTTTGTCCTGTGTGCTTCGAATGGATATTTAGTTCCATACAAAAAGAGTTTCACAATCAAATCAATGATTTTATTCCGTTTTGAATAGCAGTTATTAGACTGAATGAAAGACTGCATGTTAGACTTTTTCAGTGAAGATTCTAAGCAGGTGTGCAACAGCCGCAGCTTAGACATCTCATGGGGCTTAAAGGAGATGTACAGTTGGATGTCATCTGCGTAAAGATGGTAGGAGATTCCTTTAAAAGAGCTCAGGATGTGCTGGAGACGGAGCAGATAGAGGAGGGAAAGTAGAGGGCCCAGCACAGAACCTTGTGGGACACCATGGGTGAGGGAGGTGGAGGAGGACCGAAACTTGGAGATGGCCACAGAGAAGGAATGCTCTGACAGATAAGAGGAGAACCACTCCAGAGCAGTTCCTGAAAGGCCTACCCAGTCTCTCAGCCTATCCAGCAGCAGGTGATGGTCAACAGTGTCAAAAGCTGCAGAACCAGAACAGAACAGTCCCCTGCATCAGTGTGAGTCAGAAGGTCATTAGAGACCCTGAGAAGAGCTGTTTCAGTAGAATGAGCTCTACGGAAACCTGACTGGAAACATCAAGAGCAGCTGTGAGTTGTTTAGCCACAACCTTTTCCAAGATCTTGGAGATGAACGGTAGTTTAGAGATGGGTCTGAAGCTGCTATGGAGAGATAGGTCAAGATTGGGTTTTTAAAGAAGCGAGTGGATTACAGCGTTCTTAAAATAAGCAGGGACCTGACATCCCAGGGAAGCATTAATTACAGAGAGCACACTGGGACCGATGGACTGAAACATTTTTAAACAAAGATGAGGGTCAGATGTCGAGGGGGCAGGGCCGGGTTGGAGTCTGAGGAGGCAGAGATGAGGCTGAAGGAGAGATGCTAGCTTTAACCTTATTGACGTCCACAAAGTAAGACAAGTCCTTCATTGTCCAGTTTAACCAGTTATGTACACTGATTTTGAACGACTTGGCACCACTTTCTACCAGAAGCTCTAGGCCCAATTCAGAACGGTGGATCACTGATGCTGTTAAGTCAGCTAGGCATGAATGTAGAAGAGCAGAAAGAAAATGGAAAAAAGATAGATTTCAAGTCTCCTTGGATTGGTTCAGAGAGAAGCTGAGATGCTATAATGATGCTGTTAAAAAAGCAAGAAATGATTATTTCTCAAACATTATCTCTTCAGCAGCAGGTGATCAGCGTATTCTCTTTAGGACTTTAAGCTCTGTCCTTGATCCTGGCTCTGGTACCAATGGCATGGAGCCATCAGTGGGAGACTGTGAGGAGTTTGTATCTTACTTTCTAGAAAAAGTTGAAGTTGCGAGGTCGGCAATCCTCTCAGATCTTAGCTGATAATGTGCCTGCTCCTTCTCGCCCCTCTGCGTTTTTAAGCTCTTTTACACAGGTAACCTTGCCTGAGCTGGAGAGGATTGTCTCACGGCTAAAACCTGCTGGCTTTTTCTGCTCTTGCACCCCCTGTTTTAACTATAATCAATAGCAGTTTAACTTCCGGCACAGTACCAAGGGAGTTTAAACATGCTGTTGTGCGGCCACTATTAAAGAAACCGGGGAGTGACACTGAAATTTGTTCCAACTATAGGCCAATTTCAAATCTACCATTTTGTGCTAATATACTTGAGCGTGTTGTGTATTTGCAGCTTCAGTCCTTCTTCGCCCAGAATGAAATCTTGGAACCATTTCAGTCTGGCTTCAGGACTGGGCACAGCACTGAAACTGCCCTCTTAAAAATTTTAAATGATGTGTTTTTAGCAACTGATGCTGGTGAGGCAGTGGTTCTGCTGCTGTTGGACTTGACAGCGGCATTTGATACTGTTGGTCATCAGATCTTGCTGAATCGCTTGGAACATTGGGTGGGGCTCTCTGGTTCTGTGTTAGAGTGGATGAGGTCCTATCTTATGGATAGGACTTTTTCTGTTTCCCTTGGTTCTTATTCATCAAGAGATGTTGAGCTTAGGTGGGGTGTTCCCCAGGGCTCTGTTCTGGGTCCCCTGCTGTTCTCACTCTACTTGTTACCATTGGGACTGTTGTTTGAGAAACATAAAATTAGCTTCCATCTCTATGCTGATGATTGTCAACTTTATTTACCAATCCAGCAAGGGACCAGGGGTAGCATACAGCAGCTGGTGACTTGCTTACAGGATGTGACTCAATGGATGGGGTCCAATTTCTTGACTTTAAATGAGGGCAAAACTGAAATAATAGTTTTTACCCCAAATAACAACCAGCCCCATAGATTGGACCTTTTATCGCTGCTACCCTATGAGAAGTCTGTAATTACGGATTTGGGTGTTAAAATAGATTCTGGTTTACGGTTTGATGCTCAGGTAAATTCTGTTGTTCGTTCATGTTTTTACCAGTTGAGGCGCTTATCTAAGATTAAGTCAATCCTCACACAACAGGAATTAAAAACTGTGACCAATGCCTTTGTCATCTCTAGATTAAATTATTGCAGCTCCCTGTATGCTGGGCTGAGCCAGTCCTTATTAACTCGACTGCAGCTGGTCCAGAACGCTGTGGCTAGGTTTCTTTTTGGAGCACGGAAGTGGGACCATGTCACGCCCCTTCTAGCTGCTTTGGACTGGTTACCGGTGAAATGTTGTATCCTCCACAAGATTTTGGTCTTTGTTTTTAACTCTTTGTCAGGAACTGCCCCACCATATTTAACTTCGCTGCTGACCCGTTATGTTCCCTCAAGATCGCTACGTTCGGGTCAGTGACCTCCTAGTGGTACCGCGGTCAAAGCGCAAGTCCAGAGGTGATCGTGCCTTTTCGGTTTTGGGTCCTCGGCTTTGGAACCAATTGCCACTAGAAATAAGAAAGTCCACATCGTTGCCCACTTTTAAAGCCAAGCTTAAGGTTCACCTTAGATCAGTTTCTTAGTTTTTTACTTGTGTTTTAATTTTTTGATCATTGTTTTTTTTGTTTTTAACTCTTTTATCTTTTAATGTTTTATTTTTATTTTATCTTGGAATGTTTTATTTTTGTATTTTATTGCACAGTTGTTTTATTGTGTCTTAGATGTTTTTAAATTATGTTCAGCACCTTGGGCCCCCTTGATTGGGGGTAGGAAGGGGCTTTACAAATAAAATTGAATTGAATTGAATTATAAAGGCTTGAGTTGACATTTAGAAATGCTTAAATAACGATTAAACATTTACAACCACTCATTAACACATTAGGTAATGTTATATATAACTTTCTAAAGTCACAATAGTCATCAGTTATATATAAGATGATGATGCACCAGTGATTTATAAATGATTAACTAAACATTTTTAAAGGAACATGGGGCAGGATCTTTAAAAAATCTGTAAAAATTTAAACATGTATGTTCATTTTTTCAAAGCTAATGGGTGATGAAGCGTTATAAACCAAAAAGAATGAGGCCACCCATGTATCGTTCCATTTTCTTGAACAGGCTGTTTGCTGCAAAATGCGCTGCAGTTCGGTCACGAATTTCCCGCGCTGCCCTACGGATGTGGCGTCAATTGACACTGCTTGCGCGTTCACGACAGCTTCAAAACAGAAAGAAAATGTGTTCGACACTGCAGATCGGTAGGTGGCGCTATTGCACCTTAAGTTGCTTGCCAACCGCCAAACTCCAAAAGAAGAACTGTGGGAATGGATTCTACTGCAACTAGCAAACACAGGAAGAGCATCATAAGGAGAGCCGGATGGATTCAAGCCAGAGACCAAATCCTCTAGCTCAGTAAGTGACACTGGCTGAAAAGAGTCAAACATGACCACAGGGGGTATCAATTCTACTGGGTCATGAGGAGATGCAATGATCCCAGCCCTAATGGTTGCAACCTTATTAACAAAAAAATGGAGGAAGTCATTACAGTTAGCCACAGGTAACTGAAAGAATGCAGAGCAATACGCATTTAAAACAGTGTTTAAGGTTTTAAACAGAACACGTGGGTTTCTAGAGTTTGAATTAATGAGGATTGTCTGGGCGTGACGAGACGTGTGACACGACCAATATGGCGGAGGTGGGAACCACCCATTTGGTTTCATAATCGTCTTTAGAGAGAAATGGACGGGCTTTGTCCAGGTATATCTATGTCTATGCTCCAAACCCATGTTTCCTGTCATTTTCCTGACATGAATGAAAAGTCTGCTGGCTATCTTTGTGCTCCTTCAGTCATGGTTGTATTAAAGTCCAGTGTCAGTGTCTTTTTATCAATCCTCATACTAAGCAAGCATGTAGCGACAGTGGAGAGGAAAACTCCCTTTTAACAGGAAGAAACCTCCAACAGACCCTGGATCAGTATGAGCAGCCTGTCACGGCTCACTGGGGTTTGAGAAGACAGAGCACACACGCACGCACGCACGCACGCACACACACACACACACACACAACATATAGTGTTTCTATGGCTACATTATGATTTCTTAGATATTCTGTCTAGTACGAGAGAAACTTTATTGTCTTTATCAGAGTGAATCTATAAGGTGAACTAGTAGTAGCACATTCTATGTTTAAGTCAATGTTATTATCAGGAGAGGGAGAATGTTAAGTGGTTGGCAGCTGTGTGCCAGCTGATGGCCCCCTAGTGGTTTGTGGAGCTCTATCCACCTTCATAGTCTGCATCTATCCAGAAACAGCTCTGAGAGTTACACACATTCTAATTCTAATGAGAATAGGAAACGTGTGACTTCAGGCCGTTCAGCCACCAGACATCATTAAAGTAAAAAAATGTTAAAAGTTTTAAACCTACAGGTCATAACAGGGTAAGCAGTCATCTGCAGGATGGATCTATGGGTGGATGAAGAAAGCCTGAACTGTTATCATCAGAATGGAAACTTTCCTCACAACAAGCAGCTGCTCACACACACTGTGTGTACTTTTTCTGAAATGTCACTTAGGCTCTAATAGCACCTTGATTCACTTACATTTAGCTGTATTTGGCCATAGCTATTTATTATCAGTAGCTCTCTGCTGCCAGGACTGTGTGTTTGACCAGCTAATTGTTCAGGTGGACTGTCTAAATTGGATGGTGAGGCAGAAAATCCTGCACTCCTTTAACTATCATGTGAATACTTTTAAAACCTCTCTATCTCCATTTTGTTATGGCCTAATTGAAAAGCAAATAGTACACTTGAGTGCACCCATGAATCACTGAGTGATCTCTCCTTAGCTGCAGGAGGAATGGCTCTCGGAAACCTCCTTGCTGCTCTCCTATTTTCCATTACTGCAGATGAGCTCCCTCACACATCATCTAGTGCACTGTTAGCAGCATTAATGTTTCAATGTGTATCCCTTCACACACACACACACGCACACACACACACACACAGACACACACACAGAGAGATACACACATACACACACAGACACACACACACAGACACACACACAGAGAGATACACACATACACACACAGACACACACACAGAGAGATACACACATACACACACAGACACACACACACACATACACACACAGAGACACACACACACACACACAGAGACACACATACACACACACATACACACACACACATACACACACACACACACGCATACATACACACACACACACACACACACACACAGAGAAACACACACAGACACACACACACACACATAAAGCGCTTTACACTACAGTGAATCACTCATCCATTCACACGCTGGTGGTGATGAGCTACATCGTAGCCACAGCTGTCCTGGAACACACTGACAGAAGTGAGGCTACTAAGCACTGGAGCCACTGGGCTCTCTGACCACCACCAACAGCCAAGGAGGATGAAATGTCTTGCCCAAGGACACAACGACTGACTGGGTTTGAAGGTGCAACCCACTGATTACAGGGCCTATTGCTAACCCCTGAGCCCCCATAATAAATAAATAAATAACAAACCCAGCCAGGTTCAGTGGTATTTAAGGGGCAGCAGCGTAGTACTGAACTTCTAGGGTGTGAATGTAATTCTCCAAATAACAAGGTGCAGAAGCTACTATTGTTCTGAAATAGCGTTTGTCTAAAACCTGTGGAAGAATACAGACAGAGAAGTTATATATTGAAATGCGTAGAAGGCAACCCTGCAACAGGGAACCACGTGCTAGGAGGTGGAAACGAGTTGGTAGCTGAGCACAGCTCTAAGCTAACTCACGCAAAAATGAATCTTTCCATTGATTTTCCTCTCCAGTGTTCACTCTTAGAACAGTAAAATGGATTATTTATGGCAGCTAGACACTTGTGTTTGAATCCTGTCACCATGGAGACCTCTCTGACTCCAGCTGGGTGACTTTTTCTGTGCAGAAGTACAAGCTCCGTCTGGTGAGCTGGGTTTTCTGCACATCTCTAAATTTAACAATGGAGCTGAGAAAATGTCAGAAATGTTGCTCCTTCCACCTACTTACACACCCAGAGCGTCCATTACAGACTGGAGGCTGATGCTACACAGAGCTGCTCAAGGCAGCCAGTTCCTCTGCTACCTGAATTTCTAGAGATGAAATACACCACTGACCACATATACAGTCTGTGACACCTGCTGCTTCTCTTTTCTCTTCTCACAAGCTGGGATAAAGCAAATGTTTTCTTTTTAAGTGGTTTTGCACAGCTGACTCACACTTATTTTGTCATCTAATATGGTTTTAACCAGAAACAGTTTTATTTAAATTAACATTTTAATCAGATAGTTATTATTTACAGTAGTTGTTAGGCTGGAAGCACCATCAGCAGGGTTATAGATGCATGTATAGATCAGCTGTCATTCAGCTCCTTTTCCATCTGACACCAGACCGACTGAAGTTTATAGGACTAAATCCTGGAAACAGTTATATCTCACGCTTTGTTAGAGGAAGCAGATCTGAAGCTATAAGCTAGAGCTGAACCACTGACATCTTTAAGTCTTCATTAGAACAAAAAGTATAGCATCCCTATGCTAGCATGCAGAGAACAGGAAGCTCAAATTATAAACCACATCCTTACACTGATGAGTGAATTATATAAACATTTATTTTTGATGGATCCAATCACATATTTAGTTAATTTATCAATACAAACAAAGAGATTCCCAGAAAGCTGGAAAACTGCAATAATTTCTCCAGTCTATAAATCAGGAGAAAAGGACATAGCAAGTAATTATAGGCCTATTGCCATCCTCCCGATAGTTTCTAAAATCCTAGAAAAGATTGTAACCGAGCAATTAATGGAGCACTTAGAGTCTAACGAACTGCTTTATTCACAGCAGTTTGGCTTCAGACAGAACTACTCCACAGAATCAGCAAACTGTTATTTGATTGAAAAGATCAAAGCTTCTCTGGATAGAGGATGTGTTGTTGGGACAGTGTTTCTAGATTTAAAAAAGGCCTTCGACACAGTTAACCATAGCATTTTACTTAACAAACTAACGAAATTTAAAATATCACTTGATGCTTTGAAATGGTTCAGTTCATATCTGGAGGGTAGACAGCAGTGTGTTCGGGTTAATGGGGTCAAGTCAAGTTTATTGGCAAACAACATGGGTGTACCACAAGGATCCGTGCTTGGTCCATTACTGTTTACAATGTACATAAACGACCTTCCGACGAGCTGCCCAGGCGTCAACTGCCAGATGTATGCTGATGACACCGTCATTTATGTGTCCTCAAAAACACCTAGCCTGGCGGGAGAGTGCCTGACGCAGGCTTTAACCGGCATCTCAGAATGGCTAGAGTCATCTCACCTAACTCTTAATGTTAAAAAAACTGCGTCCATCTGCTTCTCCGTGAGAAACAGGCCTGATCAGGAACTATTTCAGGTTAGGATTAAAAAGGAAATCATTGAAGCAATGAGCGATGTGAAGTACCTTGGGATTATCCTAGATAAACACTTAAAATTTGATATTCAGGTTAAGAACGTTTGTAAAAAGTCAAAACAAATCTAAATTGCTTCTGTTTTATCAGAGGAAACCTGTCCCACTATACTGCTAAACTTTACATGCATGCAATGATCTTTCCACATTTATCATATTGTATTACATCATGGTCACAGGCTTCCTCTACTACTCTAACCTATAGTTGTAATATACAAGCAAGCGATAAAAATTATGGACCAGAAACCATTGAAATGGCACCATTGTTGCATTTTAAGGAAACACGATCTTCTTACTTTTGAAAATTTAATCAATTTTATCATTTTAAGATTCTTTTTTAAATGTCTAAATGGTAACTTGTCGACACTGTTCTCAGTTGTGGCCATCGGGCGTCAGAGCTCTCATAGAACAATCACTCGAGCTTTCACTTGTGGTGATTGTCTCGTTCCTAGGCGCAAGACCTCTTTTGGCCAGCCTGCTCTTTCTGTAAAGGGGCCAAACTTTGGAATTCACTAAAACTAGAAACGGACAGTAAAGTTTTTAACACAGGACTTAAAAAATGGCTAAAGTCTAAACAATATTGTTCACATGAATAGTTTTAAACTCTTATATTGCTGCTCACATTGCCTTTGGTGTAAAAGTTTAATTTTGTTTTCTTATTGTTGATTTTTGTGTATTGTATTTATATGTATTCTAATTTTTAGAAATGGTGACTATGGACAAGTGTTGCAAATTAGCACTTGTGCTAACACACTAAACAATGCATCTGGTTTGTCCAATGTAATTGCTGTGTCCATATCAAATAAACATCACTTGACTATACAATTATACGTATTTTAGCTAAATATGAGCTGTACCCTACATGTTTTCTACGTTGTGTTTGCAGCCTGGCTGCCCTCTAAATTTTAAAATGATAAATGTTGTTCCTGCAAAAGTGAAATGCTTTGATAAAAAACATAATCAGTGTAGTAATCAATACACATTAATGGTCAATAATCATCCAAAAAATCACTGTGGAAATGAGAAAAGGGTCGTTTTAGTGTCCAGACCTGCTAGAAGCCGCTCTGACTGGCAGCGCTGAGTTACTATTCAGGGCTACAAGAACCACGTGACCGCGTGTCGGCGAGTTCAAAGCGTGCTGTAGCTTTCTCTATTATAGAGCTTTGAGTAGACCCTGTACCCAATCCACTGGGATTCAACTTCCTCCCTGGAAACCAGGAAGAACTTTCTCCAAGGTATGAGTGAAAGATTTCATGTACAAGACCTTCTGCCAGATGTTCCCATTTACATTCACTACCAGTTTGTGTCAATCAGGTCTGTCCTGCACCTGTTCCCACCACTGGATCCAACTCACCACCAGATGGAGATCAGGTGACAGCTCCGTCTCAGAACGCTGGGCCATAGGCCTGTACCTGGTACCTGTTGCATTTACACCTGCCCTACGCTCAAGCTGCAGCCCTATTGTAAAGTGTAAGACTATTAATTATTCATAAACATCAAAAGAAGCCTAAGTGGTACCATTTAAGTTCAGTTAATGGAACAAGGCTTGTTTGTGCAGAACAGCTGCTGTTACAAACGTTCATCGATCATAAATAAATGTGGCATGTTTTACACTCCCTGTCCTGGTAGTGGATATTGGATAAAGTATAAAGTTAGATGCTAAATGATTATGTTTCCAAGTTTTCGTTGTGCTTACAACTAGGTCATTATTTAAAGTTTTTAAGTCATTATTTGATCGTTTGAAGGAATCTGATTTTGGTTACTTTATTATGATTTGGTTAATTTAATTTGATTTTGTTTTGTACTGTGATAGATAAATTAATTTATTTTTCTTTTTTTTATTAGTTTATTTTTATAGTTACCTGCTGTCTTGTTATCTTTCAATTCTTATGTTGTTTTTGATCAAGGACCCTCTTGAAAACAAGATGTTCAATCTCAAGAGGCTTTATCCTTGTAAAATGTAAGTAAATACATAAATAAATAAATAAGTAAAAAAATAAATAAATAAGTAAGTAAGTAAATAAATAAATAAATAAATAAGTAAATAAATAAGTAAGTAAATAAATAAATAAATAAATAAGTAAATAAATAAATAAATAAGTAAATAAATAAGTAAGTAAATAAATAAATAAATAAATTCCTTAGTGTAAAGTGGTACAGTCTCATCTTTTACGGTGCTGTTTCCTCGGAGCACGGTGCTTTGTTTATTACAAGATTTTCAATCTTCCTGCTTTAGTTAATCTGCCATGATGGACACGTTTAAATGAATAAACACAGATAAACCTCATCAAAGTTTGGAGAAAAATCCCTAAATGACCAAACAGCTCCTGATTTTAATAACTCACTTGGATTCTGATTTCCACCTTTCTCTAGAGTTTTGTGTCATGGACTCCGGCTCCTCCTACACCTGTCTCCCTCCTCTCTTGTGTCCCTGCTGCTGGCGACACCAGTATTGATGGAAGCCATGTTTTCTCATTAATTTATCAGCTCACAGAAAAAGGAGGGGTGGGGGGGTGGAGAGGGAGATAATGGCTTCCATTTGGCCAAGGTCAACAGTCAACACATTCCTCAGTCGTTCAAATATAAATACACATTAACTTATGTCCGTCAATACCACACACACACACACACACACACACACACACACACACACACACACAGATCTTTAGAGGGTAATAGTACCACTGTTCAGTGTCAAATGCATTAGCTAATTTTCACAGTTCAGAGGGACATTATGACTTTAGTTTCATTTCGTCTTATAAACACATCAGTGTTTATTAGTTTGCATGAACTAGTTGGATCCTTACTGACATGATACATGATACATGGTACATGATACATGGTACATGGTACATGGTACATGGTACATGGTACAGCTCATTTAGAGCCATCGGTGGAAAACTTTAGCTTCTAATAAGTGAGGAGGCTTTGTCATGTCAGTCAAACCATTAAAACATGCATGAAAACCATTTAAAGCACAGGTTGGGATTTGATATCAACAAATATTTTTGATCAAGGTCGTTTAATTCAACTTTTAATTTTGTTTTAACATTTTCCAAAACAGAGCATTAACCCCCCCCCCCCCCCCCCCCCCCACCCCCCCCCCCCCCCCCCCCCCCTTCCCCCATCCCCACCCGCTCACACTGGATCAAACAAAGACAGAAAAAAACAGGTTTCACAAACAACACAAAGATCAACCTACAAAAGAAATAAAAGAAACAATCACAAAAAATGATCAACTGGTACATTTTCTAAATACGATATCAATGACAACCAAATAACCTTAAAGAGGTCCTGGAATGTAAACCAACATGTTCCTTGTTGTTGTTGAATAAGACAGCTTGGGTGGTCAACAGTAGCATGCCAAAAAGTCAAAGCCGTGTTTGACCTACTTTTTATGTAAATTAGAAAGTTGAAAAGGCGAGAGAAAACCTCCTGTTCTGAGAAAGCCTTCCTTAACACGTCATAAGGGGGAGCCACACCTCCTCAAGCCTGCATGTGTCTGAGGCCTTCTGGGGAAACCAACCAATCAGCATGTCCTGGCCGAGTGGGAGGGGTCAACAGCTCTTTTCACAGCAAGGCTGGTTTAGGGGGTTTAGAATGGCCTGTATCAGGGCTCCTGGGACAGATGGAAGTCTAAAGAACATTTCTGATGCTTTTTAGAGGCTCAAAGCTGTTTTAGGTTGTTGGTTAACTGCATTCTAGGTCACCGTTAAAGTTTTCTTTTGAGTCCTGCAGGATGTGCCTGATTTGTTCCAGGTATATATGGGACAGTGACCGTATGTTGGTTGATGAGAGTCTTTCCACCTGGACAATATGAGTCTCTTAGCCAATGAGGAAACGAAGGCAATCACGTCCAGCTTGCATGTGTCCAAAGAAGCGTTCACCTCAACTACTAAAAACAAAGCGGTCAAAGGGTCTGGTGCACAGTGGTCCCACAATTCCTGCAGTTTTGGACACGTCCAGAACATGACCGTCTGCAACACTCACATGCCGAGTCCGAGTCTGACTTTGGACCAATGCAGACGGTGCACCTCTTTGTACTGGAAGACACTATGTCTCACACAGATCCAGCACTTATGAGTGTCCCGTAGAATCTTGTGCCAGTCCAGACCTCCGATAATCCAGCACCCAGGTCCAGCTTTCATTTTTGTTTCAGAACATCTATACTGGTCCGACGGTGTGAGCTGAGCTGGGTGTAACATTCTCTCAAAAGTCTTATTAATTGTCCAATGGTCTAAAATTTAATCAAAGAGTCTGAGACAGGCACAGGGAAAGCAATTAGAGTTTATCTTGACAAAATGTCTCAGTTGTAGATATCTAAAGAACTGGGATTTGTGGATATGAAATTTAGCCACCAGTTGTTCAAAGGAGGCAAATGTACCATCAACACGGGTCATAGAGAGAGTGTATGCCTTTAGTAGCACATCCAGTGTAGTGAGAGGACCGGTTCTTACGGCTCGGCTCACTAAAATGAACCGGCTCTTTCAGCTCTCAAACGCTCCTCGTGTTTTTGTTTCTTAAATTGATTTATCTCCAGAAATTATGCAAATTTGTGCATTAACTGAATTACTAAACCACAATATACATGATATAAAATATTTATAATTTAAATAACTTATTGTATTCAACATGAAGCAGAGAGCTACAAAAACACATTTTAAAGCAGCATTCCGCAGCTTTGCAGTTATATGGTCTCTGTCGCCCTCTAGAGGCTTGCTGCGTAACGTCACTGTCGTAACATTAAATTTCTCTCTCGGGCGTAAGAGGCATGTTTACATTCCTAATGTCAGGCAAAACAACGAAAACAAACTTTTCCACCTCCACACATTGAATAAATAGTTTTATCAGGACTGTATAACAACTTTATGCCCGACCAAACACAATAACCCTGGTGAAATCATTTATTACTTACCTAGCCATTAGCAGCACGGCTAGGTTAGAGTCCGTAGTTCATGCTGTTCTTTCTAAAAGAGCTCTCCAGCGAGGAAAAGACGGCCCAATAATAACTCTGGTCTTTGCTCTTGTTCTATCACGTTCTCCTTTTCTTTTCCTAGATTCCTCTGATAAGGAATTTCTAGCTTTCTTTGGTGGATCTGCCGCTGCTAAACAGCGAGTCTACGTTATACAATTATGGCAAGCCAAAGGGGTAAAAAAAAGCGCGTTCAAGATGCACATTTTGGCGGACATAATGCTTTTTTTAAAGCTTTTTTTATCCCTTTGGCTTGCCATATTCTGCCGTAAAACGTTACCCAGTCAGTACTTCCGGCGCTACCTGAAGCTCAAAAACTGTATAGTGTTGTAAACAGATGTGGGACCCCCCAACACTATCACAGGTATGAAAATGAACATAATAGATGATAGTATGATGCCAAAACTTTACAAAAAAGCATAATTCTAAGGTGTAAAAGTTGTGGAATGTTGCTTTAAATGACAAAAACAAACTCTAAATAAAATATTTATTAACTTTGAACTATTAGAGCCTGCTGGATATGTTTTCCCTTTGCATTTTTCACACTCTGCTTTTTAATTGTCACTGTAGTTTGTGCTTTAAATTGCCTTTGGTTAGGAAATGCGCTGTATAAATAAAGCTGCCTTGCCTTGTAATTAAAATGTGTCCAAATCTTGGAGCCTGTCCTGCTTTCACTCATGTCTCCTCCTCCACTTTCACAGTGATTGGAGGCTTCTACCCCTCGACTCATGTTGTGCGTGTGCAGGCTAGATCCAAATCCAGGATACAAATTTGGGTCTGAATTTAAACTTCGTCAAAGTCTCAAATAGGTAGTCTCACTCCACACTTCTCTGCATCTGGGCCATAGTATTAGCCAGCGAGCCGTCCCTCCGTCATTTGGACAGCCAGATGTCATAAATGACAGCCAAAATAATGAGGGACGGCTTTTAAATTTGATGGCAAGCCGTCCCCATTTTCTGTAATGTCTAATCTAGAATTTGCATTTTGTGGAAGTAAAATAAAAATCTGATTCTCGGCAAACATGTTCAAGTCTGTACTAATGAAAATTTGCAGCCATTGCGAGGGTTACCCCAGCATGAATCCCTGTTTCTACAGCAGCTGCAGCTGGAGCGGGTGGATGAAGACGTGCTTCTACAGAAGACGGGGTGACATCGGTTCTACGGACCTGGTTTGGGTTTCAGGAGTCTGGTGTTGAACAGAAAAGATCATCAGTAAAATATTCTGGGCGTTAATAGCTCGTTAACACTAATGACCTTAAATGCTGTTCATTTATGATGAACACAGGCTTCCAAACTCTCTGGACATCTCCTGTGATTTAGTTTCAACAAATTTCCCTCAACTGTTTCAGCTGATTCTCCCATTTTAATAATAATAGGCCGATCCAACCCTTAATGCTGAGTGTCCACCACCGCCCTCCTCGAGGATGCGTCTACTTCCTGGGTTGCAACGTGAGCATCCTACTCTTTTTAGCACTGGTCACCATTTTATTAATCTATCCAGGAACCACAACAAACGTCAGAGAATGAAGCGTTAGGCGTCGAGTGCTTTACAAATTTCTGGCTAAAAAACACTTTTTAAAGGACTTCCCGTCGTGAGCTCCTCCACACGCGTTAAATGCAAGCTGCCATCTTGGAAACTGATATCAACAAATATGTAACTGATTCTGACTGATATCAGGGGGCTGCATGGTGGTGCAGTAGGTCGCACTGATGCCTCATATTAAGAAGGTTGCAGGTTCAAATCCCTGCTGTATGTTCTCTCCATGCATGGGTGGGTTCTCTCTGGTCTTCCAGCATCCTCCCACAGACCAAAAACATGCTTGTTAGGTTACCTGGAGATTGTCCATAGGTTAGAGTGAGTGGGAGTGTTGTCTCTGTGTCTCTGTGATGAACCGGAGACCTGTCCAGGGTTTCTGACCTGATGACACCAGCACTCCATGACCCTAGAGAGGATAAAGTGGTTAAATGTACTGGTGTTTACTGGTGCCCACTAGCTGGGTGATGGGAGGTCATGTGACTGATAGCGTAATAATTCCCAGAACCTGTTGTTGAAAAGTGAACCACCTAGATCCAGCTGACAGGTGCTGCCACCTTGTAGGTCCTGGAGCCCTCCTGGCCATATTCTAACACTTCTGATAACAACTTCCTTGTTTGAGTGGAGAGACTCCAGTTCTCCATCAAGCCACCTGTTCACCATGAATGTGATCAGCTTTTAGACGTCAACCACAAGCTACACCTGCTGCTGAGTCCATCTGTCAGCACACCAGCCTTCACCTGTTCTCACATCAGGAGGTAAACCCTCTCTGTGATCGCTTGTCCATCAGGTGTTTGTTTTGAACAGATTAGTTGGGCACTTTGGAATTTGCCAGCTATCTGCTGAACATGTCACCCGCCCAACGTGAGTGTTATTCCTCCAAATGTTGACTTTACTCTGAACAATTTGTGAACGATTACACAATCCAGGGGCTGGGATCAATGAGTGTGCTGTTGGCTTTGACATAGTCCTGGACGTGTGAGGTCGTTCAACTCCTGTAATGTAACCCAAACAAGCCAATGAGCTCCTTCATCATGTGTGCCTTTATCGTTGTTAAAGACATCTCACTGAGTCCAACGCTACACACCACTCTGACCGTCCTGAACCCCAACAGCGTACAGGTGGTAGGCTAGGTGTCTCCATCGCACTCCTCTGGTATCTACCTGCTCTCTCTGGGGCTTCACTCAATCATTAACCTAATCTACTCACTGAAAACCTCCCACTCATGATGTTTGCATGAGCTGGATGATAAGCTATTTGAAGTTAAATATGGCGATGGGACAACGATTGTCGGGTTTAACCAATCTGTGTCTGCCTCTGATTTAGGTGGTGCATCATTAACAGAATTATTATAGTTTATCTGGTTTAAATCTACAAACTAAGTTAGAGATTCCTCTTCTTGGGCCCCCTGGATGTGTCTACTGGACCAAAGCTAATGAAAACATAAAAGAACCCTGTTTCTCCTGGTTATGTTCCTATTTACTGTTGACTCATGATGATTTGGACACAAGCTGGATCTGAGGCCTGCAGATTTCACTTCAGCTGTAGTTTGGCAGAGAGAACGCTTTCTTAGATCTTACTGACAGGGTTTGAATTATGGGGGAGCTAAGGGGAGCCCAGCTCCCCCTTCAACTTACGCACCCAGGGGGAGCCCAAAAAAAGATCCAATTTCTACCTATATTAGATTATTTATATATGGACTCAGCGTACCAGGGATTCTTTGGAGCGGAGAGGATGGAGAGTGGCAGAGCGCTGATTGTTGGTGCGCTCCAGGCAGCTGCGTCCTGCACACAGCCACATTAACATTCTCAAAGTGGCGCCACCAAAAAATATAATTAACACACGGTCGTTCATGTCCGCTCATATTCTCTGGTGCTTTCTGTCTTTTAGCCTGACGCGCTTTGCTGCTGCGGAGATCATCACCCGTGTTCCAGTGACTTCACCTCACTGCTGCGACCGTGCAGTGTGCACTCTGCTATTTTTGTGGTCGGTAGATTCCTTTGATCTGCTTAGTTCAAAAGTATCTCATGAGGTGAAAAAGTAGGAAGCCAGGCAGCAGGCTGACACCTGACTCAAATTAGCTCTTGGAAATGTCATTAGTCTAGGGGTTCCCTTACCTTTTCCACCTGCACTGTGAATGTTTACATGGTGTGTTCAATAAAAACATGGAAACATATAGTTATGTGTGTGGTATTAGTTTAAGCAGACTGTGATTATCTATTGTTGTGACTTAGATGAAGATCAGATCACATTTTAGGACCTATTTGTGCAGAAATCTATATAATTCCAAAAAGTTCACATACTTCTTGCAACTGTAACTACTAAAGTTAATAGATTCCAGAAAATATGGAAATTTTGCACTTTCACCTTTAATATTATTGTTATTTATTATTATTATTATTATTATATTGTTATTATATTATTATTATTGTTATTATTATTGTTATTGTATTATTATTGTTATATTGTTATTATATTATTATTATTATTGTTATTATTATTATTATTATATTGTTATTATATTATTATTATTATTATTGTTATTATTATTGTTGTTATTATATTATTATTATTATTATTGTTATTATTACTGTTATTATATTATTATTATTATTATTATTATTATTATTATTGTTGTTATATTATTATTATTATTATTATTGTTATTATTGTTGTTATTATATTATTATTATTATTATTATTGTTATTATTACTGTTATTATTATATTATTATTATTATTATTATTATTATATTATTATTATTATAACCATTCTTGTCTCAGATGTATACAAATGTAACAGAGATTAATTCCCACTGGCTGAAGGGAAAATTAGACCTAAAGTCCAAATAAGTGATTCATGACATTTCAATTCTGCAGTAATATTCACTGTGACATATAAAAATTTATGTTCAAAGTATAATTTTATTTATCCAAAACTAGAAGTAAAACAGACACAAACTCAAACAGGATGAAACAGAAATCAGATCAGAAAATATAAAATATAAAACTTGACTTTTCTTAGTAAACTTAGTTTTATTTCAGTGATAAAAATGTGTTCTTTATAAAATGAACCTGAACGTTATTAATGATATTCCCATGGATGTGATCTAGTCTGTAGTGTGGTTGGACCTGATCAGCAGAGCTGCATCCATCTTGATGCTCATCACCGGACTGGACGCGTGAATTAGACGCAACACTGACTGGATATATTTAAGACATATGATCTATGTTTATAATAAAGACACAACCTGGTGACGTCATCAACACAAAACCAGTCCAGTAGAGACGACCCTGAACACCAGTGGCTGAGCTAAAAGTCCTCATCAGGATCCGATCCGAACCAGACTTGTCCGTGGTCCGGTCCAGTTGCCTCAGGGCTTCCAGTCTAGTCCCAGACCCGGACCCGGACCTTCGGGACTACGGGTTTAGTGTGAACTCGTCCTCTATGTCCAGTTCCTGGTCCGTATCGTGAGAGACGTCAGAGTCCAGATCCGTGTGAGCGTGCCGGCCGGACTGAGGGCTCTGACCCGTCTGCCTCTGCTCCCGGTCCTGGATCCCCGCCCGTTCAGGGCTCTGCTCGCCTCTACCACTCCTCCCGAGCGCGCAGTCCTCCTCCGCGTCCCTCTTACCGCCCTGAGGATTCTCCTGAGGAGACAAGGAGCAGAACCGCTTCAGTCCAGCTTTTACTGGGTCTGAATTAAGGTTCTTCAGGTGAGACCTCACCTGTTTCAGTCTCCTCCACTTGGCCCGGCGGTTCTGAAACCAGGTTTTTACCTGAAAACAACAAAAATAACCCAAGGTTTATTCTGGGTATTTGTTCCATCCGGGGATTTTGAGCGGATAAAAATGACGCACAGATTGCGACTGTTCTGTTAGCGCGCTGTGAGGCCGAAGGCCTGGTTTAATAAACTACCCCCCCCCCCCCCCCCCCCCCCCCCCCCACACACACACACAATAAATAAAATAAAACACAATAGCAAAACCGGAAGCAGAACCCACGAGCTAAGAGAAGAACCCCGATAATAAAACCATCAGATGAGTCAGCATGAAAAGTTAGTTTATAAAATAAAAGGTGCGTTTTATATTATTAAGATAGGAGCGGAAATGTTTGATTTTCTGTCAACAATACCAAAATAATGTCTTAATTATTAAATACTGTAATAATAAATAATAATTATTATTGTTGTTGTTGTTGTTGTTATCATTACAATAATAATAAAAATAAAAATAACAATAATAATAATAATAATAAATATAATAATAATAACAGTTCGCAAAATCCAGAAGATTGTCCTTCTTGGAAGTGCACACATCAGAAGGACGCTTTCCATAAAGTAACCCTGAAACTGTCTTAATCATGGATTGATTTTGACACTTCAGTGAAATCACATTAAAACTAATAACATAATGATAATAATTATTATTATCATCATTATGATTGGCTGCAGTCTTCCATCTCTCCATGACCTGTATGCCTCAAGGACCCGGGGGCGAGCAGGAGACACCTCTCACCCTGGTCACGGACTGTTTGAGTCACATCCGTCTGGCAGGAGGCTGATCCATCAGGATCAAAACCTCTCTCCAGAACAGTTTCTTCCCCTCTGCCGTCTGTCTCATGAATACTCTGTGATCTACATTAACCTGCACATTAGTCACTAATAGCTTGTTGCACTGTTTATCCTGCTGGTAATTGTACATATTATCTACCATTTATTACCTATTAGTGTTCGTGTGTTTATGTTGCACCTTATCACCGAAACAAGTTCAGTGAGCTGCGTTCAATGACAATGGCAATAAAAATCTTCTTCTTCTTCTTCTTCTTCTTCTTCTTGTTATTATTATTATTATTATTATTATTATTATTATTATTATTATTATTATCGTCAATATAATAATAATAATAATTTATCAAACAAATGAATTTAAATATTTAATTTAAGAGAAGAAAAAAGTCAACATCTCCGTTCATGAAGGTGAAGGAGAACCAGTTCTCCGTTACAACCAGAGGAGTGGTCCAGTGACGTGCTGCTGTGGGTCGGGTCAGAACCACATGAAACTCTGAATCTATCCCATAATTATATTTGTTTCATATGCTCAGGTGTTCAGAGGCTCTGATTAATTAGATCTGAGTGTGATCTGAGGCCCTCTGGCCTGGTGTTGTTGTTGTTGTTGTTTACCTGTCTCTCGCTGAGCTGCAGCATCTTAGCCAGGCGTTTCCTCTCCGGGGGGGACAGGTATTTCTGCGTCTCGAACTTCTTCTCCAGCTCCACGGTCTGGTCGTTGGAGAACCGGACCTGGCCGCCTTTCCGCTTGTGCAGAGGCCGCTGGATGAAGGGGGTCCACAGCAGAGGTTTTCCTGCAGAGACACGGTGGGGTCGGGTCTGGGTCACTTCAGTCATGCGTTGGTTCTGATACCGAGACTTCACCGATCTGGGACCAGCTGTAATCAGCTGCAGGAGCGCGCGCGCATCCCTTCAGGAAGGTGACGGAGGAAAATCTGGGTCCAAATATCCGCTCACAACTTCCGCTTCAGTCGGTTCTGGTCCAAAACAAACCCCGCTTCAGTTCAATCTGGTCCGAACCTGGAGTTTAAGATTTAACCGGAAACGATGAAAAACTGGATTTATTTACCTCAATAAGCGGCGGGTTTGATCTTAGTTTTAGGTTATTTCTGACTATAAGGGTTTAAATAATAATACATATATTATATAATGCCTTTTCTGATCAAATATTATTTATCATAACGTTTTAACTAGATGACGGCATCAATCCTGCTGTGAAAAGGGCAAAACAGAAGCATTTTCCCGTTAATACAGCAGAGATTACAGCTGAAATAAACGGACTGTGTGATAAATAAAAGAATAAATCGTGGATTTTGTCGAACAGGATGTTGTTGGTGACGTTTGGCCATGTTTTTCCTGTTTTCTCTAACATCTTGTGACTTTATCTCTGCACGTCTCCTCGGATCCTCCCGGCCCTGCTGCTGTGGTCGCAGGCAGCGCGCAGAGAAAGTCGGCCACATCCTCGGGCCCAGCAGAGGAAGTGCAACAATATGTGAAAAACGGATCCCGGGCTATCAGAGGCCGAGTGTTTCCTGAATATGTCTGTATTGAGGATGTCGATAAAATAATCAGCAGCACGCAGCGAGCTCCCGAGGAAGCGGCTGGCCGGTCTGAGACAGGAAAGCATTTAACAGCTTCTGAAACCAGATTTGCTGCTATCGACGGGCTCACGCCTTCCGGTCTGAACGGAAAGGGGGGGGGGGGGGGGG
>SSNS01000116.1:1112568-1179302 GCA_006937985.1 Aphyosemion australe
TTCAACAGTGATGATCCAGACATGGTCCATGTCAGCGGGTCCTTCTGATGTTTCAGAACAATGGAACTCAGGAAACACACACACACACACACACGCACACACACACACACACACACACACACACGCATACACGCACGCACGCACGCACACACACACACACACACACACACACACACACGCACACACACACACACACACACACACACACACACACACACACACACACACTGTGTGTCACAATAGGAGTGTGACTCAGAGGTGCGTGGTCAGTCATCAGGCAGAAAAGTGCTGTTGTACAGAACCGAACCCGAACCCGGACCTGCGTCTGTCGGTGACGTCATACAGATGTTATAGCTACAGATGTTGTGAAGTTTGATGTGCACGGTGGAGCGTGATGCTGATGCAAAAACGGTTTCGTTGGCACCGAAACGAAGCTTGTGAGCAGAGAGGCTCTCATGCAGAGACGTCTGACACACTCACCACACACACACACACACACACACACACACACACACACACACACACACACACACACACACACACACACACACACACACACACACACACACACACACACTTCGCTTGGTCCAGGACTGGATCAGAACCAGCGCGTGAGGACAGGCTGGGTCAGAACCACAAGAATAAATCAGAAAGTTTCCTCCTCACCCAGCGCGTCGTGCCTCAGCAGCGCCTGCGCGTACTCCCCCATGGAGCGGGGCTGCTGCTGCGGGTGCAGCGGGTACACGGAGCCGAACGCACCGGGGCCGTACAGGGCCGGGTGGATCGGTGTGGGCTCGTAGATGGGGGTCCGGTACGGAGCCACCAGGCTGGTGAAGGACGAGTTCGGTGACGGTAGAGTCGGAGTGGGGATGAGCGGAAAGGAGCAGGAGGAGGATGAAGATGAAGGAGAGGACAGGGCGGCGGTGGTAGCAGTCCTCCCCAGGATGTCCTCGATGTAGAAGGGGGTCGGGTGAGCCGGCTGGACGGGGGTCGGTGCGTACAGCGGGACGCTCATGGTGCTGCTCCGGCCGCCCTGCTGCAGGTCTGAACGGTCTAAGCAGCTTCAAACTTCCCCCGGTTAGAGGGTTCTGGTGCCCATCAGGGTGCTGTTGTTCTGCTCGGTCCAACTGCTGCTTGTTATCTGAGGCAGGAGGAGGGAGGAGATAAATGGACGGCAGACTTCCTGCAGGTGGCCGCTGGCCGCCTCTGATTGGCTTTGTAGCCGGTCCAAACGAGGAGGCAGACAGAACCAGCGGCTGGAAACTGGAGCAGTCGGCCAGATTATTTCAACCTTATTTAACCAGAAAGACTCTTGAGATGAAAAAGCTCGTTTACAAGAGCGTCCTGGTCCAGACAGCATGAAACCAGCACCAGCTGTCACTTATTCAGGTCAGAATGTTTTCATAAGATCCAACATCTGCAGGCTGGTGCTCATCAAAACATCTGCATGTACACATGTGAATTAGCAAAAATCTGAATATAGTGCAATAGTCCAGTTATGTCAGTAAGTCAATTTAGACTGAGAGACCATCTAAAGGCTCAGGAACCCTCTGCAGGTGTTCTGGATTCATCAGCTGATTAGAGTGTGACACTTTTAGAATATTGAACCTTTTCACAATATTCTGTCTGAGATTGTGAATGTGGGGTTTTCATCAGCTGTAGCCACAATCATCCCAGTTATAACAAATAAAGGCTGAAATATCTGGTTTTTATGAGTCTGTCTCATAGATTAGTTTCACCTTTTGAGTTGAATCACTGAAATAAATTAACTTTTCCACCAGATTCTCATTTTTCCAGTTTCACCCAGTGGCGCCCCCAAGGGGTGGCCCTTGCCATGCTGGCCACCCCCGGAGAGACCAGTGTTCTTAATAAATCATGTTAATGTTAACTCAAACCATACATTCATTTTATTTAATCAATACATAAAAATAAAACCCAATAAAAAATATTACAACCAATTACCCAATTTTAAAAAATGTATTTATGTTTCTGCTGCTCACCATTTTCATAAAAAAAGTTTATATCACCATAGTTTTTTGTGAAGACAGCAACAGGCAAATAAAACTACGGAAGAGGATTAGGCCACTGAAAGAAAAAAAAGAAAAGAAAGATAATTCTGACTTATTTCTCAGAATTCTGAGATTAAAGTCAGAATTATCCTTCTTTTCTTTTCAGTGGCCCTAATCCTCTTCTGTATAAATAAATGTTTGTATTTTTGAGCTAGGTGTTTTGGATGCATATTGGTTTTTAATAAAAAAGAATAAAGGAGCATGAAATGCATCGCCACAGGCTAAACTCTCCCAGAGTTACCACAAGGACCAATTTGGTGTGCCACCCCAAAATGTTCTCTGGCCACCCTTATCAACATTTTCTGGGGGCGCCCCTGGTTATGACTCATTTGTTTTGACTCATCATGTAAACATGACACAGGTGAGGCCTGCAGCTGTGACGTTTCCCTTTTTAACCCTCTAACATGCGCTAGATGCTGTTTAATAAATAACGCGTTCTGTAAGATTACATTTGTGAAAACCTGATTTTTATCTCTCGTTCTCGTTAATGAATCCTACACCTGCAGAAATGAGTTTATAAAAGGTCTTTTATCTTTAATAATGTGTAACAGAAGCGCAGCTGGACGGACTCTTCCTGTGAAATCCATCAGTGCAGCTGATAATAAATGCAAATCTCCCCGATGGCTTCTGAAGGCGGACGGGTTTGAGGCAGCTGCGCGTTACTGGACCACCAGCCACATGCTCTCGGGTCACCCTGAGTGTGTGTGTGTGAGGATCAGTGGCTGACTCTGTGGTTAAAGCCCGCTCCGCTTCACGCCAACTTTCTAACGGCTATAATTTAGATAAAGTGAGCAAACAGACACATGAGCGGCCTTGAAGACTTAAAAGAGCCCTAAACGGACAATATTTACCCTCATTGATCGCAGCTTCCACTGGCGTCAGATAACGTCTCCAGAGGGTCCCTGCTGCAGCAGAGGCCTCCCGGGCGGGATGCTGAAGACACGACCTCTTCACCACAACACTAAACACCTTTATCATTTTTATTTTATTGCAGCATAAATGATTCAGAAACTCAGAGGATCGGGATGTCTCATTCTGAAATAACCTAAATTAAATCATTTAACAAGCTTTAGCCTTTTAAATATAAAACATTGGCATCAATTTTAACAGAAAAGATACATCAGAGAAAAAAGTCACTTCAAAGCAACTTAACCATTAGTGAACCCAATCCTGTTTAAAATTAAACAAAAGCATTTTAATCTCCAGACACCAAGACTGAATTGTTCTCTGATCTCAGATCAGATCATTAAGGGAGTGAAGGCCCTCGTCGTTTAACAGCTGCTCAGGAGCGCCCCCTGCTGCATGCCAGAGAACAGCAGGAACATCCTGCTCGGTGCATGAGGGCTGAAGCCTCCAGATGTCCAGAATGCATCAGAGATGAGGACTTTGGTCTTCTCTGTGGTCTTGTTGTTCTTTAAGGATCTGATTCATAAAGTTCTCCACACTAAAAGAAAATAAACAGTCCCCTTCATCCTGTGACCGTCTCACATTCTGAGCCTTTCTCCGCTGAGGACAGGTCAACTCATTTTAGTTAATAAAACAAAAAAAAATCACAACTTAGCTCCACTATCTGGGGACGTCCTGTCTCGTCTACCTGTCCCATCCTAACGCGTCCCAACATGCATGAAGGTTCTCCTCATTAGATATTTCTTTAACTCAGCTTTCACTGCAACACTTTCTACAGGAAAATAACTACTGCCTTTTTATGTGCATAAATGAGCACGCACGCACACACACATCATATAAACACCCTCTAGTGTTTAACATGAAACGGCACATTTGGTTAAGCTAATGCTAACTTTGCTAGCCAATAAATAAAACTTGTGTGAATTGAACTAAATTGCTGCACTATCTTCAGTGGCGTTCTCATTTCTTAGATTTAGGAGATTTTTTAAATCTAAATTGGGTTGAAAATTATGTTGAGCAACCATCGACATATAAATCTAGTGAGCAACAAAAAGAAGACCCTAGCAGTACCTGCATTACTTGTAAAAAGTTTTTTTTCCCATTCAGACCTGAGATGTTAACTGATCCAGAGATCCAAAGACAGAAACGCATCACAACACTCCTTCAACAAGTCGTGTGCTGGATGATGCGATGTGAATAGCTGAGTTCTGGGAGATGGGTCCAGTGGTCCTTAGGTGTTGACCTGTGGTGGTTCTGGATGGTCCAAACTTTTCCCGCCCTCTGGGCAGGGCTGCAGAGCCTGGAGGACGTGCTCCAGCGTCCACTGCTCCTCATGCAAGACGTGATCCTGCAGGGTGAACTGGCCTTGTTTGGTCCTGATCAGCTCTTTCACATGAGCACATGATGACAGGGCTACAGGACAGAGAGAGAAACGGACCGGGTTCTGTTGGCTGTTGTTAAAGGACTCTAGTCAAGCGAAATTACAGATGTGATCTGACCTTTTCCCAGGTCGTCCACCAGGCTCCGGACATAAAATCCACCACCGCACTCAATATCTGTTACACAAGAAGAATTCTTTCACTGGAGGAAGGAAACAACAAACAGCATGCTGCACAGAGAAACTGCATTTTGTAGCCTGGGCTAACCCAAGGTGAAGAGCGGTGGTTTGAACTCCTGCAGGGTCAGGCTATAGACGGTGACGGGTCGTGCGGGTTTGGCCTCAACAGTGAGACCTTTCTTCAACAAGACAGACAGACGCTGACCGTCCTTCTTCAGAGCAGAGTATCTACAAACAAACACAATGTTTTAAACAAATGAGATACTGCAGGGAAACAGCATCCAGGCAAAAACGTTGTTATACATACACAAATGTTTACAGCATCTTCTCAGTGACAGATTGGGTTTTTATACAATACTTCTCTAAAACCAGTCATTCTGTTCCACTGATTATTTTAACAGAGCATGGAGCTCCACAGCGCCACCTGGTGGGGCCCGGCCCTACTGGCCCCTAATGCTGACATCACTGGTTCGACACTAAAGTTATTAATGGAGCACATCTGACTAAAAAAACAAACAGCATCGACCAACATTTGCATGTTCAGCAACGATGATGTTCTTGATAAATAGTACAATATCGCCAAGTGGCAGCCACAGACCAGCTAAAGGGACACTAGTCAGTTTTGGCTTGTTTATAGCTCCCCCTAGCGTTTGTTCGTGAAAGCGAAACTTATCTCCTCGCTGTGCGTTCATCTTTTTAACACCTTAATCTAACTGCTGAAATGTCTCCTCAGCCTTCATTAGTGTCTACAGGAGCGGTTCATCACTAAATCAAACAAATCAGCTGTGTTCATGATCTAAAACATGCAGGAAACGTGCTGGAAGCAGACTGCACTGCCAGGTAGGTCAAGCTGAATTTTTCTAAGTCCCAACAGACCGGACCGGCAACTCTGAAGTTGCAAGTGGAATATTCTGGCCACAGGGGGCGACAGGGGCTGGGTGGCCTTTCATTAACCCTGTAAAGGGTCATTTTAGCACAAACTGGCTCAAGAACATGATTTAAAAATATTAAAAAGTTGCAAAGTGTCCCTTTGTGTGTTGTGAACACCTGTGTGCACACGTGTATGTGTGTGTACACGATTGTGGGTGGTTAGTTTCTATCTGAAATTATTTACAACTGGGTGTGGAGAACCCCCGGCCCACCCCTCCCAGGCCCTGAAGCAGGCTACAGGGATTGCCTGGACCAAAGACACCCAGGTCCTCCCCAGAGGACAAGGACCCCAGAGGATCACCACAGGTAGGACCACGGATCTCACCCAACAAAAGCTGCAGAGAGCTCCAGGGGAGCTGCCCAGCAGCTACAGTACAGAAACCACAGGGGGCTGCAACGCTATCCCACAGACCCCGCCTATAGCCAGGAGCCCCTGAGCAGGCTGGGAAATGGACCCAGGCCAGGAGGCACCAGACCCCACCAAGCACCCGCTGAAAGTGAGCCAGCGCACACCCCAGACAGGCAGACAAACAGGAATAGACATCAAACACTCATCCATTCTCCTCATACACTCTATATCCCTCCAGTCCTGGTACTGGTATCCATGGTGGCAACCAGACTGGCTTTTCTAATCCTAGAGTTTCACCTAGAGTCTATTTTCTATCAGAAGCTAATGCAGGTGCTAGGTGGAGGAGACTATTTTCATGTTCAGCCTTCATGTTAAACTCAGTTTGATCATATTTCAAAAATAAGTAAAAAAACGGCTTCTGTGTGAACTTGGCTTTTAGCCACTATGGCTGATCGTTTATAGGAAGGAAACCAATTATAGCCCACAAACCAGAGAACCTTTGATCATGGTAACTCAGTCCTATATTAGTATTGGTTTTTATGTATGAGTTTAAAACTCTGGCATGAAAGGTTGAGGATAATGCACATTCCTGCCTTAAACTGATGTGTTTTAGGAAGTTTTACTCACAGCGGAGGCACCTGCATAATGTCACCAGTAAACAACTTCAGCTGTTCCTCCATCTTCTCTCTGGTAATGTGATCTGTGAGAAAAAAGGAATGAAGGCAGCGCAACGATCAAAAAACAATGAATTACAGTGAGGAACATCCTCAGGTTTGAACACCCTGTGATTTTGCAAGTTCTCCCACTTAGAAATCATGGAGGGGTCTGAAATTCACATTGTAGGTGCAAGGCATGCACCTTCTCCCTATGTATTTCAGGGGCAGCCACTATTGCTCTTCACTGGACAAAGCGGTCCATTTACTCAACTTTAATGCGGCTCGAACGGCAGCATGCACCCCCACAAATGCTACATTAAAATGACCGGCTCGGTCTGGGGACGTGTGCTTTTACTTTTCTAAGCGTTTTGAGTTACCATGTCACCATGTCATGTTACCACGAGTTACCAAGTTATTAGCAAAAAACTGCGCAGAAAATCCCAGATTGGATAACATGGAGAATTTGATACATTTTCAGATGACCCCTGTGGTCTTTGAGCGCTTGGTGTATGAAAACGCTCTAACCTTGGAACGTCATTCAACGTTTAAATGGGTTACAAAACATATTAAAGCCACTTGTTGATATCGTGTCCAGTTTTTGAGAAATCATAATTTATGTTTTGGGTACATTTTTAGAAGTTTCAGATAAAGTTCAGAGAATTTATAATGGATTTAATAGGACAGCTTCTCCTTCTTTGCTCCATTTCAGACTGAGTCCTGAGAGAACCGTAGAGCCTAGAAAAATGAGACTTGCACTGAATGAAAGCTGACAGATATACAGTGCATCAGGAAAGTATTCACAGCGCTTCACTTTTTCCACTTTTTTTGTTTATGTTACAGCCTCATTCCAAAATGGATTAAATTCATTGTGCCCATAAAATTCAACACACAACACCCCATAATGATAATGTGAAAAATGTGTCTTTGAAGTTGTTGCAAATTTATTAAAAATAAAAAACTTGAGAAATCACATGTACATAAGTATTCACAGCCTTTGCTCAGTACTTTGTTGATGCACTTTTGGCAGCAATTACAGCCTCAAGTGGTTTTGAATTTGATGCCACCAGCTTGCCACACCTATCTTGAGGCAGTTTTGCCCATTCCTCTTTGCAGTAACCTCTCGAGGTGAAAAATGACCTCAGAGTGTGAGATGGATTTTGCTGATAAATTGTATAAACTAGTGTCTAATAGTGCTGTAGACAAGTGTAGTCAATATTTTTGTATTTTGGTGCATTTTCTGTAACCCTTCTATGGCGGTTGTGTCGGCACCAACACAAAACAGCTTCCATACTTTAAACTACCATAACTCTTCAACCATTTGTTCTTCGACATTCAACGTCAATCCAATGGACTCTGAAAGCTGAGACTCTGAGCTTTCCAGTGGTAGAGGCTTTCCAGTGGTATACGATACATTACGGTAATGTGACGCAAAGTCCTGTCTGAGAACCGGGAAATAAACACTCAGCCGTTACAATAATAGAGATCAGAGGAATTGTTTTGGACACCTATCTTCAACTAGTTTCTCTTCTACTGGTGTGAATAGTAATTATTTTCTGTAAGTGGTGTACTTTATGTTTGCATATAGTAATATTAGAATAGATTTAGTCATTTTACATTGCTTTGTCGTTTTTTGTATTAGTTTTATCGGCCGTATTTAATTTTTTTCTGATATGACACGTTACAGCTACTATACTACGTAGCAGTGCTGTGGCTGTAGTAGGGCTGGGCGATATCTTGATATTTTTTAAATATCAATATAATTCCAAACAAGAAACAGGATGACTCAGTAAGGTTTATATCGATATAACTATAAAACCTGCTAGCGCTAGCCGCTGCTGGGTCAATGTTTTGCTCTAAACTTTGCATTTGGCCTCAAGGTTTTTAATTATTTGGGGACGTTTGTTCGTATTTCAGTGAGCCTTTTCACCTGCCGACTGGAGTTTTGTTTATCCCATTTCTGATAATGGATGCAAAATACATCATGAATTCAGCTTAACATGACAGATTATTTTTCTCTGGACAAGAAATAATTACTGGTAATATTGTGGATGATAGGATATGAGCCACCTCTAGACAGAATTTAAATTATTTTACATTAATTATAAATATATAATAAATAAACGTGCCTGTGGGACATTTGATACACATATCTCTAACTTTTAACTGTGATATGATAGAGAGAGATCCATCTGATAGATAAATGTAAAACGTCTAAAATTGAGCCAACAACCTACTGCTGTTTCTGAGCTTGGTGTATCTCTACATTTTAAAACAGAAACAGTTAACATTTTAAACTTTAACAAGTTGAAGCAGACGTTTCATATATTTTAGTTTTGTTAAAACTGCAGTTTACATTTCAGGTTTTTTTTGGCTCCTTCAGTAAATCTGGACCCCTCTCTGATATACTTAGGGAACAGATGCACTAACTCCCAAATCTTTTGTTTTTGTTTCCTTTTTCAGTTTTTTATTAAAGGTTGAGTAAAATGTTGATGAGGGAACTTTTCCTGAAACACAGAGGGAATTAATGCATGGCGCTTATTCCAAGTGTATTTTGTTCTGTTTGATCACACTCCTGTCTGGTTCATAATGGTACAGTAGAATACTTTAACTACAATTTCACGCCCCAGATGGCAGGCCCCTTTCAGAATGTCTTCAGGAGTTTTCTAGTTTGTATTGCACTGCTGCACATAAGTATTTGAACATCTGAGAAAGTCAGTGTTAATATTTGGTACAGAAGCCTTTGTTTGGAATTACAGAGGTCAAATGTTTCCTGTAGTTCTTGACCAGGTTTGCACTGCAGCAGGTATTTTGGCCCACTCCTCCACACAGATCTCTACATCTGTCAGGTTTCGGGGCTGTTGCTGAGCAACACAGAGTTTCAGCTCCCGCCAAAGATGTTCTATTGGATTTAGGTCTGGAGGCTGGCTAGGCCACTCCAGAACCTTGATCTTCTTACAGAGCCACTCACTAGTTATCCTGGCTGTGTGCTTCAGGTTATTGTCATGATGAAAGACCCAGCCACGACCCATCTTCAATGCTCTGACTGAGGGAAGGAGGTTGTTGCTCATGGTCCCATTCATCCTCTCATTAACAGTGCAGTCGTCCTGTCCCCTTGGCAGAGAAGCACCCCCAAAGCATGATGTTTCCACCCCCATGCTTCACAGTAGGGATGGTGTTCTTAGGATGCAACTCATCCTTCTTTTTCCTCCAAACATGACGAGTGGAGTTTAGACCTGTTCTGGTCTCATCTGACCACATGACTTTCTCCCATGCCTCCTCTGGATCATCCAGATGGTCGTAGGCAAACTCCAGACGGGCCTGGACATGTGATGGCTTGAGCAGGGGAACCTTCCGTACGATGCATGATTTTAAACCATGAGGGCGTATTGTTCTACCGACAGTGACCTTTGAACCTGTGGTCCCAGCTCTCTTCATGTCATCGACCAGTAGTTCTGGGCTGATTACTCACCTTTCTTACCATCAGTGATACTCCACCAGGAGAGATCTTACCTGGAGCCCCGTCTGAGGGAGACTGACAGTCGTCTTTAGCCTCTTCTATTTTCTAACAATTGCTCCAACAGTTGATCTATTTTCACCAAGCTGCTTGGCGATTGCCCCGTAGACCTTTCCAGCCTCGTGGAGGTCCACAGTTTTGGTAGTAGCTGGAGTCTGACTGACTGTGGGGTGGACAGGTGTCTTTAACAAGCTCAGACAGGTGCTACTAATTTAGATTAATGAGTGGAGTAGGGGTGGACTTTTTAAAGGCAGAGTAACAGGTCTTTGAGAGCCAGAACACTTATGTGCAGCAGTGCAATACAAACAAATTCTTTAAAAATCGTACAAGGTGATTTCCTGTTTTTTTAAATGCTGTCTCTCACAGTAGGAACGCACCTACAATGTGAATTTCAGACCCCTCCATGATTTCTAAGTGGAAGAACTGGCAAAATTGCAGAGTGTTCAAATACTTCTGTTCCTCACAGCATGTTGGTGCTGAAACAGGTATGGCTAGTTAACACCAGTGTTAAATGTAAATAGGTTTGTCATTTACCAAAGTCTTTTTCCAGAATCACAGCTCCAGAGGCATCAAGGGTATCTGTAGCTTTTCCCAGTTCCCCTACAGCAATGTATTTCTGCAACACATAGGATGATCATCACATTTACTCTTTTTGTATTCTTACAACAGCTTCCTCATTCATCCAGGTCAGCTTCTTTTAACTGACTTAAAGGCAGCTACAATCAGAAATATGACCTAATTAAAAACGACTGATTCATATACTTGTGGGACAGAAGGAGAGGAATGATGTCTGCATCATAAATGTTGAACACTGGCTGCCGGTTAACTTCAGGGTTCATTTCAAGATCCAGGTTCTGGTTTTTAGGGCCTTACATGGACCAGCACCATCATACACTGTTGATATAAAATCCTGCTCTCAAATTGAAAATTCAAGCTCTTGATATGTGGCAGTTTAATTCCCCCATATTGAAAGGTCTGAATTTGTATGGAGACACAATAGCTGAGAGGACCTGGCCATCTTTTCTCCCAGTCAATAATTTCCCCCTCGCAGAGTATACCCTGAAGTTCCGACAATGGAAACACGCCTAATGTTAAAAAGGCACTGGAAAGAAAAGTTCTTTCTCCATCTATCTAGATGAAACATAGTGATGATGGCCAGTCTGTACATGTATGACAAATTTCAAAACACAGCAGAACATCAGTGAAGCAGGAAGACAAAGACTGACAGACTAAGCGGGGCGTGAACCTGCAACCCTCCGGTAATTGCCACCATCACCCCGTCATTTGAAATCTAATCGTTTAACAAACTGTTGGTAGAGAAGGTGATGGGCTGACTTTAACTAAAATTAGCAGCTTGCGTATCAACATGACATATTTATAATAACCCGCTATTCTCGTAGGTGTTTGAAACAAACTCACCTTTGAACCAGACAACATAGTGCTGAGCATTTTTGTGCCATTTCCAACTCCAACAACTGGAAGAAACCAAGTCAGGGTTAGATTTACGTCGGTCCTGACCGCCTCAAACACAAGTCAGGTGACCTGCCACTATGACTTCATTAGTTTACATTCTAAAAAAGACAACACTCTATACAACCACGTTAAATGTAAACAGAACCAAGTTTGACAGTAGAAATGTTCTTCTGTTTGATGTAATTACACATCAACAAACAAAAAGAGTAATTAAGAGCGGTTTAAACTTGCATTTTAATTAATAAATACGTACAAATGGTCACTAATATTACACTAGGTAATTTCCTCCACCTGCTGCACCACCTTCCTGTCTGCTGAGATGCAGCTACTGCACCATACAGTGATGCAGCTTATCAAAAACACCATTTATCACCAGATGGGATGCGTTTTTTTATCCAGGTGGGGTCATCTGTGACAGACGCTCCAAGGAGCTTGAGGTTGGAGACGTGCTCAGTGTCAGGGTGGAGGCGTGGCAGTCTAACCTGACTTGAGGATTGTTGGTCAGAAATGTCTACAGTCAAGTTGTGGAGTAAATCCTAGTTTATATGTCGTGTCCGTCGGCACATTTGAACACACCCGTACTGACCGAGACATTTTTCCATTTATTCTACTCTGTTTGTGTGTCAGTGTTGCGAAGCAATTCTCCACCAGGACAGCAGGGGTCATTTCTCAATACCCAAGTACGCTAGTACATTCTCGTCTACTTGGTAAGTATGTTCTTGGCAAGTACAGCAGAAAGTCTGTTCTACTGAGTACTGTTACGTCACGGCAACAAGTGCCACCTTTTGCTACGATTAAATAAACGACCTGAAACTAAAATAAAAGTCTAGTTTGTCCCTTAAAGGTGTGGTTCACTAGTTTAATCAATACATTTGCAATGGTATCTGATAGGAATGAAGCCCAGAAACGCTTGGATCAGCACTGACAAGTCTGCTGCTGCAGAGAGTGGCAGAACACGGCAGGATTTGGAGTCTTATTTCCTGATATTTGGACATCTTGCCTTGGACTGGATAACAGCAACATGACTCTACTGACATGGATGTTTTATCTCCACAAATAACACAAGCCTGGAGGAGTTGTTCTGTGTGGTGGTGTTAATGCTTGTTTTAATGTCTGGAAATCAGCAGAGGACATCTCGACTAGTTTAGGTTTGCATTGATCAGATGCAGGACGGTGTGACTTAGACCGAAGCTGTTTGGGGGATTAGGTTCAGAGCTGCACTATAGGTGTTGGAGAGGTGAAACCTTATGGGGCGTTCCAGTTGTCCTCGGAACTCGTTTTTCCAAGATAAGTTAACTTGAAATGACACAGTGAACTCAGAATTCCGAGCTGCAAGCTCGTTATGTTTCAGAGGACCCCGAGATCGATCGATCGATCGATCCAGCCATCCATCCATCGATCGATCCATCGATCCATCGATCCATCCATCCATCCATCCATTTTCTGCCGCTTATCCGGAGTCGGGTCGCGGGGGCAGCAGCCTAAGGAGGGAAGCCCAGACCTCCCTCTCCCCAGCCACTTGGGCCAGCTCCTCCGGGGGGATCCCAAGGCATTCCCAGGCCAGCCGAGAGACATAATCTCTCCAGCGTGTCCTGGGTCTTCCTTTGGGTCTCCTCCCGGTTGGACGTGCCCGGAAAACCTCACCAGGGAGGCGTCCAGGAGGCATCCTAATCAGATGCCCGAGCCACCTCAACTGGCTCCTCTCAATGTGGAGGAGCAGCGGGTCTACTCCGAGCCCCTCCCGGATGGCCGAGCTTCTCACCCTATCTCTAAGGGAGAGTCCAGCCACCCTGCGAAGAAAACTCATTTCGGCCGCTTGTATCCGCGATCTCGTTCTTTCGGTCACTACCCAAAGCTCGTGACCATAGGTGAGGGTAGGAACGTAGATCGACCGGTAAATTGAGAGCTTCGCCTTTCGGCTCAGCTCTCTCTTCACCACGACAGACCGGTACAACGCCCGCATCACTGCAGACGCAGCACCAATCCGCCTATCGATCTCACGCTCCACCCTTCCCTCACTCGTGAACAAGACCCCGAGATACTTAAACTCCTCCACTTGGGGCAGGACCTCGTCCCTGACCTGGAGAAGGCATTCTACCCTTTTCCGACTCAAGACCATGGTCTCGGATTTAGAGGAGCTGATTCTCATCCCAGCTGCTTCACACCCGGCTGCGAACTGCTCCAGCGAAAGCCGGAGATCACGTTCTGACGAAGCCAACAGGACCACATCATCTGCAAAAAGCAGAGACCTGATCCTTAGGCCACCAAAACGGATCCCCTCACCACCTTGGCTGCACCTAGAAATCCTGTCCATAAAAGTTATGAACAGAATCGGTGACAAAGGGCAGCCTTGACGGAGTCCAACTCTCACCGGAAACGAGCCCGACTTACTGCCGGCAATGCGGACCAAGCTCTGACACTGGTCGTACAGGGACCTAACAGCCCGTATCAAGGGGCCTGGTACCCCATACTCCCAGAGTACCCCCCACAGGGCCCCCCGAGGGACGCGGTCGAACGCCTTCTCCAAATCCACAAAACACATGTAGATTGGTTGGGCGAACTCCCACGCACCCTCCAGGACTCCCCCAAGGGTATAGAGCTGGTCCAGTGTTCCACGGCCAGGACGAAAACCGCATTGCTCCTCCTGGATCCGAGGCTCGACTATCCGACGGACCCTCCTCTCCAGAACCCCTGAATAGACCTTACCAGGGAGGCTCAGGAGTGTGATCCCCTGTAGTTGGAACACACCCTGCGGTCCCCCTTTTTAAATAGGGGGACCACCACCCCGGTCTGCCAGTCCAGTGGAACTGCCCCCAATGTCCACGCGATATTGCAGAGCCGCGTCAACAAACACAGCTCCACAGCATCCAGAGCCTTAAGGAAATCCGGGCGGATCTCATCCACCCCCGGAGCCTTTCCACTGAGGAGTTTTTTGACCACCTCAGTGACCTCGGCTCCAGAGATTGGAGAGCCCAACCCAAAGTCCCCAGACTCTGCTTCCACACTGGAAGACGTGCCGGTGGGATTGAGGAGGTCTTCGAAGTACTCGGCCCACCGATTCACAACGTCCCGAGTCGAGGTCAGCAGCACACCCTCCCCATTGTAAACAGTGTTGGTAGTGCACTGCTTTCCCCTCCTGAGGCGCCGGATGGTGGACCAGAATCTCCTCGAAGCCGTACGGAAGTCTTGTTCCATGGTCTCACCGAACTCCTCCCATGCCCGGGTTTTTGCCTCCGCGACCACCCGAGCCGCATTCCGCTTGGACTGCCGGTACCTATCATAGGTACCGACCCCGAGATCACCATTTTAAAGATGGCCGCGCCCAGTGCTACCAAAGTTGTCGTTTTTTCATCATTTATATGTTCTTTCTTTCTTTTTGCTGTTTAACAGCACCGAGTTGTTGTGTATTCTTCCATTTGTTATCAATAGTTACGCTGCTGAAAACGTCAGCACTGCCGCTGAAAACGTCAGCACTGCCGCTGAAAACGTCAGCACTGCCGCTGAAATTGACCGGTGTTTATGGGGTTTTTAACTGTTCCTGGTGTTTACATTTTGACGTTTGTTTTTTTAATGTTTTTTTTTTGTTTTATGTGATTTTTCTGAGTTGGAATCTGGAACACAAAACAAGCTCGTTACGTCATTTCCTGGTGGGAAATTCCAAGTTCCGAGGACAACTGGAACGCACCATAAGACATCCACCTCTATTTAGTGTAGGTTTCTCATGTTTAACATAGATAGCTTCCTTCGCTCCTCTCTCAAACCATCTATCTTCTCTGTCCAGAATGTGGACTTTGTCATCTTTAAAGGTGTGTCCCTTGTCCTTCAGGTGTAGGTGGACTGCAGAGTCTTGACCTGAAGAGGTGGCTCTCCTGTGTTGTGCCATGTGCTTGTGTAGTTGTTGTTTAGTTCCCCTATATAAAGGTCTGATGACGCAACGATTTCCTCACAATAGAGGCTAACTACCCCGAAGACTCATCAGAAGGATGGGTGGAGGGGTATTCATAGGTAGTTTCTGCTCGTTGAGCAACAACAGACAGCTACAGTTTATAAGCTTGACCCTTCCATGTTCCACTCAGAACTGACAAAGCTCCTCAGATGAGAAGCGAAAAGTCTTCAAGAAACTAAAGAAGTCCAGTTGCCTTCATTTAAACCCTTTGGGATTACCACTGAATCTTCCACCATAAAAAGGCTATTGGTCAGCGCGGTAGGCTCCCGTAAATGATTTGTTTAGCCAGGGGAGGGACTTAGGAGAAAAATAAAATATGAAAGAATACTTACTTTTTATTATATAAAAGGGTCAGACAGTCAAATCTAAGGATTTTAAAACTTAATTTAACAATTTTAACGTACGTACCATAGTTTTGAGGGCAGCTTGAATTTTACAGAGCAAGTTTACATAAGAGTTTATCTAACTGCATTGAGATAATAGTTACTGGTTTCACACTGTTCCCACCTGCGCTTTACTGAATGTAGCATCAGATGAGTGTGAACAGCCAGCTTACCCAGCACCCCACTGGCTGAACTGTCCAGGGTTCCTCCGTGACCCATCTTCAGACACTGTTTCTTCCTCTTCCGCGGGTTTGTGCATTGGACACCCGCTTCTGAAGAATAAAGAGGCAGAAAAACATTTGATTGTAATTCTTTTTAGAACAGTAGCCGTGCTGTTTGAAGAACTACCTCTGTATAAGGCTTCTTTGAAGGCATTCAACACGTCAGCAGAGGTCGGTCCTTGTTTTTTATATATCGCAAATAGTCCGTGTAAAGACTGTAGTTTAGACAGAGAGCTTGTGATGGGAGCAGCCGTGTTTCCAGCCATGCTTGTTACGAGTCTTCTTCTTTCACCAACAAAAGCGGAGCGCCGGTGTTTTACCGCCACCTGCTGGACGGACTGATTGGTATTTGTAGTTCCTGTCAATTTGAATAAGACGTGTGCAGTAGTTGGGATATTCGCTTATTCCATTAATTAAGCCTAAACCATAGAATCATTATGTATCCAGTCAATGGCCTAAACACAGCCGGCTGCCATTTGAGACAGGACCAAAGACTGTATGGACTGTATACAGGACGAAAGCAGAAGCAGCGGAAGTGGTCAGTCGACGTAACGTGATCATGATCATCTTCGTGCACATGCGCAGATCATTGTCTTTCCCTGCTCCTAGAAGGATGGTCCGGAGCGCAAACTGGCTTTTTGCTAATCTGCGGGGAATTTCTACAAGAAAGTTCTACAGAAAATAGCAAAGGGTCCCCAGAAATGCCGCTAGGCGCTTTTTGAAACAAAAAAAGTGGTTGAGGGGGTCGAAAAGTCGTTAGGAGTTGGCAACACTGCGGAAGGAGGCATTATAAACTACACGGACCAGAATGCTTTACGCAGAGTTCTTCCTGGTTTCCCGCTCGGCTTGTTTGTGTACAACAGGATCAGCTTCGTTTTCTCCGAGGTCAGAGTATCTTCGCTCTCATCTTCTGTATATGTATCTGAGAACTTTTTCTTCCTCTGAGCGGTAGAAATGTCCAACGGACCCTGACAGTAGAGCTGCTCCACCGCTACGAACAGGCAGCTTTTTAACCACAGTTTTAGCGAACTCTTCAGCTTTTGGCCTCGAAGCTGTTTCACATTCAAACATAAACCAGCACGACCGTTACAATAATTAAATTAACCTTTTGTTACGTTGATTTTTTTTTCTGGCGCAAACTGAGGCTGCAGTGGAGCTCAGGAGTCACGTGACGGCAAAGCCGCATTCCTACTGGACGACGGGAAGACGGGCATTTATTTTAACTAGATGTATGTCCCTTAATTAGTTTTGTTAGGTTTCTGCAGCTCATCTGTTGAAAATGAATCTTGACATTTAACATAATAATTAAAAATTACCTGGTGAAAAACACCCAAATAGTCTAAATTAAAATTTAATTTTCAAATTAATTTAATTTAAAATTAAATTTAAGGTAGGCTTTAAATTTTAATGAGAAGCTCTGTGTCTAAAGGGAAGAAGAGGTATCACCCTCACCACATTTACCACTAAACACACAGTTCATACCAGAACAACAGCCGGCTGAAAAGTAGACCTGTGTCATTGTAGCCTTCCCTGCAACTTGATTAACACATTAGACTGTTTTGTGATTATTTAATTGCTCAATTCTTGCATGTTGCACCTTTAAATTTATATAATATTTCATAAGTTCCAACTTTTTTCACATGAATTGCATCCTAGGCTTCAGTGCTGCCAAAACATTAAATATGTGTATGTCTGAGATTTAACCCCTTTGATCCCAGGTTTATCATTAAAACCTGGATTGAAGAAACTGAAAAAAATTAAATAATCTTCTGTTTGATTTGTCCAGAGGTTTTATTTTAGGGCTGCAGCCTTGGGGGGGGTCACAAATGTGCATAAAATTATTTTTGTTTACTCTTTATTTTTTATGTAGTGTCAGATATTCTGAACAACTCTCACTTTTGTCTGATGCACAAAAACGTGCACTAGAGCCAAAGTCCTATTAGTTATATAATATTTCATAAATCTATAATTTTTTTTCCACAATAGTTTCATCGTTAGCTTCAGCGCTCACAAAACATAATAAAATATTTGTGTATTTATAAGATTTAACCTCAGGTAATCATTAAAATTTATGTTGTAAAAAAAATTATAATTTTACAACCACAAACCATTTTAGTTTGAAATATGTATTTCACTGTGCAGTCAGAGGTCAAACTCCCCCTCAAATCCTACAATTTCAGTGAGGGGCTCAGCGATTGCTCCACGGTATAGGGAGAAAACACACCATCTGGTGGAAAGCAGTAAAAACTACAATTTTAGCCTCTTGCTATTGGAAACCCCTCCAAAAATTATTTAAAAAATCATTCTATGGTTAGGCTGATTGGAAAAATATAGTTTACATGAAAGTCAATGGCACAAAAACACGGTGACGCAATGCCCCCCAAAATACACACCCTCCAGAAAAATCACACAAATTGCATTATCACAGCCAGAGTTATTCACAAAAACACACCTGTTGCACAAAAAAACACAAGGGAGGGGGGAGGGTTAATATATAAGAATAGTTGTTTGTATCACAATAATCAACCTTTTCAAACAAGACCAAGATAAGTGATGAGTAGTGTTTTAATTTATATTTTCTTTATTTAGTAAGTAAAGAAAGCTGATGTGGTGGTGATTCATGATGGAGGACTTCAAGCAGATGTACCTGCAGCTGTGTAAGGAGGGGGGCGTGGCACCTCAGGAGGGCGTCGTGGCCCGGCTCCAGGAGAGCAGAGCGGTTCACAGCTCCAGACTGGACCTCAGTGGACAGAAGCTGAGTGTAGAGACCTGCACAGCTGTCGCCAGGGCCTTACAGACCGACGCCGAAATTACAAATGTCAAACTTACTGACTGCATGCTCAGCAAGGAAGGTGTGTATGATTTATGCATCAATCCTTGTTGCTCAGTAGGCACCAGGCTAATTGCTAATTTAAAGAATGCTTTCCGTGTCCATTATAGGTGCCAAAATACTCCTGACTGGATTATTTGACAACACAAGAGTGAAATCTCTGGAACTACAGGTAACATCTATAAAATAATCCAGTTTCTAGTCTGCACCCTCGGTTATTTTAATGGATGCTTGTTGACAGGGTAATGACTTGAGATCAGAAGGGGCTGAGGTCCTGGGAAGGTTGTTGGCATGTAACAGGACTCTGACACGGTGAGTCCCAGCACAAACACACCTTATTACTGTAGAAAGCATGAAGAAAGTGTTTTGTGTTTGTTATAGTAAAAAAGATAATATAGAGGTGGTGTCAAAAACAAAGAAATCTGTACAGAACGTGAATATTTTAGGTCTGCTAAATCTTGAGTTGGATCAACGGTAAAGTCTAATAAATCTGTACTCGGTTATCAGTCAGACCTTTGCTTGGGTTGGTGTGTAACTATGAAAAGCTATTTTCACCTAATGGATGAGTAAATACTGTTCTTATCTCCTCTAGCATGGTAACCCCCAGCTCCTGCATCTTATATTAACATGACACACATCATGTGGAATATGCAGGATTGTATTTTGGTTCTCAGTGGGGGGGGGGTCTTAGAATAGGACTTTGAACTCGCTGCTGAATGAGATGATTATGAACACTTTTTGCAGGTTGGTGCTGGAGTGGAACGCCTTGGGGGTGTGGGATGAAGCCTTTTCACTCTTTTGTGACGGTTTGGCCTGCAACAACAGGCTGACACATCTGGACCTGCGTAATAATCAGATCAGTCATTGTGGTGCTTCTGAGCTGGCTCTGGCCCTCAAACGCAACAACACCCTGGAGGAGCTAGGTGACACAATGAGCTAGATCTGTTGGTGGGTTCATGTTAGCCCAGAGGACACAATGTTCATTCTTTCCCCTCTCTGACTGTTTTCAGATGTGAGGTGGAACAATATTGGTCTGCTGGGTGGGAGGGCCCTGCTGGAGGCGCTTCAGACGAACAAGAGCCTAGTTCAGCTGAAGGTGGTGGGGAACAACATCCCCAGTGACATACTGAAAGCACTTGGTGAGAATATTTATAGATCTAGTCACTACAGTACTAGAATTTGTTTCCAAAGGGCTGGCGTGATGGATCCAAAGTGTCAAAAGTCCCAATATTCTTGTCTTTTCTATTCTTTCAGAGCAGATCACAGGACACAACACAGACAGGCATTCCACACTTAGAGACAGCCACAGCAAGACCCAGGTTCTTACCAAAGAGATTCAAACGCTAAAGGAGCAGAAGGGCCAGCAGGTAACATTTAAAAAGCCATAATAACGTATATATGTTGATGTAATAACCTGTGTGTTATAAAGCTGTTAGACAGAAAACGGTTTGGAACAGCTTGGCCGGTCTCGTCAGGAATGGAGTGTAAAATATAAAATGTTTTCAGCCTAATCTCCTTCTTAGGAGTAAATAAAACAATGTTTACTTGTAAAACTATCTACAGAAATGACCACTGGTGCTCATTATTCTCTGTTGTCCCTACTCCGGTTCAGTTCTTTAGCTTGATGGAGACCATAGAACGGCAGAGAGAGGAAATGGGGCGATCCAGTAGGTGAGTATTATGCTTCTAGCTGTGAAACACAATCAACCATGGATGGAATGGAACCATTCTGTATAAGGACCATGGTACATCCTTCTTACCATTTTTCTGACACTAGGTCAACATCTGTTCAGGTCGGACAACTCCAAGAAGCACTGAATGAGAGGAAGTCAGCCGTCAACTCTCTCACCGCCAAGTAATTATGTCTCTTTGAGTTACAGATCACTGTCTGGTGGTGAACTTGTGTGTGTGTGTGTGCGTGTGTGATACATTCTAATTTACATAACAATTATTGGAATTCTACCAACATACCTCCCTAGTGCTGTCTAACAGAAGGATGTAGGGTGTTAGTCTTTATGCCACCAGGCCCTTCAGAGTGAATCGTTTGGCAGCATCTTAACTCTTCTTATGTTTCTTTGGCTGAATTGACCAAATGGCAAGTTAACCTGTAGTTGTTTGGTCAGATTGCAGATGACAGAAGCAGCCCTTACCCTCGCTGAGCAGAAAAACCACAACATGGGGGAGCTACTGTCCCGTCTGAGGGCTGAGAAAGACGATCAGAGGGAGCAGCAAAGCAGACTGAGGAGGAAAGAAGAGGAGGTAAGAGAAACATGTCTGGATACCTCTCCCTTGTGTCATAGCCAGGAGGTAAAGACTGAAATGTGTTTTTTTTTTTTAATAAACCCTGCTCCTCTTTAGAACTTGACATGGAGCAGGATTCAGGAGCGCTCCATTATACGTCTAGTTCAGGGGTAGGCAACTCCTGCCCTCATAAGCCACTATCCAGCATGTTTTAGTTGTTTCCCTGCTCTAACACAGATGATTCATCCAACTCATCAAGCTCTGCAGAAGCCAGTTAATCTCCTGGTGCATCATTTATAAAGCTTGCTTGTGCACAACACTGGTTTGGAAACTGTTTAAAGGTATTGCATTCACATGTAAGGCTGCATTGATTGTGTGTGACGTGCAACAGCACAGCTAATGTTAATCAGACTAACTACTAAAACTGCACCAGGGCAGCTGCAGCGCTGTCAGATTTCCTCATTCCAGCAGGAATTAGCCAACAAGCAGACTGATCTTTGATATGTTGAACAATGTTTCCTGCCTAAAGGCCCTTTGGGTTAAATTAAAGAAAAGCCACCCCCTACTGCAGTGTGATATCTTAAAACAATGTATTTTCATTAACTCGTTAGACGGTTCACTACTGGCAACCCGCAGATTCCAGGGCAAACCCCTGACCTCTACGATACAGCAGCACTTCCTCAGACAAACACCCACTTTATAATACTTAGCTTACCTGTGTCAGGCTTCGATGAACGCCACATTCCCTCACCAGAGCCCCGGATTAATAAAAACAACATTGTTGTGGTTTCACAGTAGAACCGTCCTGCAGCATGTCTGAGAGGAAAAATGTAACCAGTCTCTGATGATTATTCAGCAAACAAAACTGCTGCCCAAAGAGTAAAACTAACTTTTAATGATATGAAGCTAACAGCAGGTTGCTAAAGCACTAGCTAGTGGTTGGAGGGAGCAGATTTCCCAGCATGCCACGCTCTTTCTGAAATGTGAGAATTAAAATTTTAAAAATTAACTATGGTTTTAGTTTTATTCACAGTTAAAGTAACATTAATTAAAATGAAATATACATACGAAGAAAAGTTGACTGAGCCGGAGAAACCGTGACTGAGACGAGTCGGGGTACAGAGAGGGTGAAATACCCGTCTGTTCTATGTTACCATATAATTATTATATGGTCATTCTGCAGAGAGCACAAATCAAGAGATTTTTAAATGTGGTGGGAACAAAAACGTCAATTATAAATATTTATGGGGACAAATCTGTCAGTTATAACCTTTTGGGGGCGTGTCCCCGGCATCCCTGGTTAAAATGATGCCTATGCCCACTCTGGATCTACACAGACTATACACTGCAGCTGTGAAAACATCCTTAACCAGAAAATAAATGTTACTCTTTGTTTTTATTTCCAGTTGACTGTCAAAAAACGTTAAACAAGGCTGCAAAGTGATGAGATGAAAAGGACAATATGTCAAATCAGCTTTATTGTTCATTTGAAAATTCAGTCTTCACAGACCTACAGTGACAGCAAGGACCAAAACAAGCTTTATGAAACATTTAGCAAACTTGATTTCTGTGTCAAACAAATGAAACATCTTTGTGTCCATGTAGGAAGGTGCCCTCAGAGAGGGAATGCTCCACAGAGAGATCCAAAGCTTGATGGAACACAACAGTCAACTGAGAAACAAGGTCCAAGCCTTACCTTTGAGTGTCTGGTTGATGTGTGGAGGTGGTGTTGTTAGTAACAGATGTTTGTCAGGTGGAGGAAATGGAACGCAGGTGTAAGTCTCAGCAGCAGCAGATCTTTCAGCTGAAGCAGGAACAAACAAACAGCGTGGCTGAGCTGAAGATGCGACTGTCCCAAGCAGAAGGTAACACACACCTACAAACGATCTCAGAGGGCCTCGCGCTCACATCAACTCATGGTTTTGTGTGTGACAGATCGTCTGGAAGCAGAAAAACTAAGGTCCAAGCAGACCCTGGAGGACATGGAAGGTCTTCACCAAAAAGAGGTGCTTTGTTACCTCAGCATGTTTTCACTTTCACTCTGCAGATCTGTAGCTGGTCCTGGAACCGTGCTTTTCTGGTCAGAGGTCTCTGAGGTTGTTCCTGGGGTAAAGGAGTGTGTTGTCATGCAGGTGGAACACATTAATCGCCATCTAGAGGAGAGCGAGAGAGTCCTGCAGGAACGCATCTTCAAACTGGAGGGGCAGCGGATACAACTAGAAGAGGTCAGAGCTTCCACGTCATTGTTTAGTGTTACAGTAAAAGTTAGAGCTCGTTTACTTATTCATGCTGGGCTGGTTTCAGTTTTTGTGTCTGTTTAGTTAAAGGTGTGGTTCACTCGTTTAATCAGTACATCTGCAGTGGTCTCTAGTAGGAATGTAAGTCGTACTCTAGGAAAAAAAACATGGATGCACCAATTTTAGGACCTAGAAGTGAGCCACATCACAGCTGAGCTTCAGACGGCAGGATCTGGAGTCTTATTTCCTGATGTTTGGACATCTCTCATCTGATTGGCTAACGATGTTTTATCTCCACAAATAACACAAAGTAAACGTCCATCTGTTGTAGGAGCTGAGTAAAGCTAGAGCAGCTGGTGTGACGGAGCGAGCCCAAGCAGAGGAGGAGCTGGGACGAGTGCGAGCTCACGTTCGTCAGGAGGAGGTGGGTTTAAAGCTACTGCAGGTCTGTCATTTCTGTCAGCAAAAATGACCTGACATGACCTCTCCCAAACCTTGACTTCATGATGCTTGTGCTTCTAGTTGAGAAATTTTAGTTCAAGAACTGTGATCTTCTGGAGAGGTTTTTTGGAAGTCTTCTGAAGAAAAGGAAGGCATCATGCTGCTGTAATGCTGCTAGGTTTCAGCTGCCACTGTAGATCAGGTCATAGTGAAAAACGCTGTTGTAGACTCCTCTGTCAGTAAAGAAGACCCCAGCGATTTATGAGTCCAGTCGTCACTGAGCAGAAACGCTTTGGTAGGAAAAACAGAGATCTCAGTGAAAAAGAAAAAATGTAAGCAAGCAGGAGCGAAGCAGAAAAGCATCAGCACTGTAGCGAAGCTACATATGAACTCTGTGTAGTTATGTTTTGGGGCTGTTGCTAGGCAACACAGACTTTCAACTCCCTCCACAGATTATCTGGTGGATTGAGGTCTGGAGACTGGGTAGGCCACTCCAGAACCTTGAAATGCTTTCTACGTAGCCACTCCTGAGTTGCCCAGGCTGTGTTTCCACCCCCGTGTTTCACAGTGGGTACGGTGCATTTACCCCCCTCCAAACTCAGCGAGTACCTGGAGTACAGGTCAGTCATCATGGACTTTGTGGACTGGTGTGAGCGTAACCACCTTCGCTTGAACACCAGTAAAACAAAGGAAATGGTGATTGACTTCCAGAGAAACACTCCTCCTCACTCACCAGTAAACATCCAGGGAGCAGACATTGAGGTGGTGGACACCTTTAAGTACCTGGGTGTTCACCTCAACAGTAAACTGAACTGGTCCCACAACACAGATGCTCTGTATAAGAAGGGCCAAAGCCGCCTCCATCTCATGAGGAGGCTGAGGTCCTTCGGAGTTAACTCCCAGCTGCTAAAATCCTTTTATCACTCTGTTGTTGGCTCTGTTATTCATTCTGCTGTGGTCTGCTGGGGTGTAGGCAGCTCTGACCGAGACAGAAAGAGACTGAACAAGCTAGTTAACAAAGCTAGCTCGGTTCTGGGCTGCCCGCTGGATTCTGTTGAGGAGACGTGTGAAAGGAGGATGCTGGGGAAGATGACCTCTATCTTAAGAAACCCCTCCCACCCACTGAACTCCACTGTGGAGATCATGGACAGCTCCTTTAGTGGCAGACTGAGACATCCCAGATGTAAACCAGAACGCTACCGTAGGTCATTCATTCCCACTGCAGTAAGAGTGTAGACCTCCACAGTTTAACTGTTATTGGTATTATCCTGGTACACGCTAGCATCAGAGCTAGATTCACTATGTGTTCAATACTACATTAATACGTCTGTGTCCTTATGCTGCGTATTCTTGGAAACCTAATTTTCTATTTTTAGGTAATGCCCTTCTCTCTAAGTGTACGTGCTGCCTTAACAACTGAATTTCCCCTCTGTGGGATCAATAAAGTTGTTTCTATTCTATTCTTCTATTCTATTATACCAAAGAGTTCTGTTTTGGTCTCAAATAACAACATAACATTCTCCCAATCCTCATCTGGATCATCCAGATGGTCTCTGGCAGACTTCAGACTGGCCTGGACATGTGCTGGCCTAAACAGGGGCACCTTTTGAGTACTGCAGGGTTTTAATCAAAGAGCCACTCCATCAACACTCAAACACTGCCTGGCCAAATGGGACAGACAGGTGGTAGAGAAGCAATCATGATGGTCAACAAACTACAGAACAAGGTAGTGGTGGTGGATGTAGATTTCCCAAGTGATCCAGAGGAAAGAAGTGTTGAAGGTCATCTTAACAGTTTCTGTGACCATCGGATCGGTAACCCTGTCTTCTTTCCTCTGAGCAGCAGGAACGCGTGTCCTCCCTGGAGGAGAAGCTCCGGTCTGTGCGTTCATCCCAGCAGGAGATGCAGCTCCAGGTCTCTCAGCAGAAGCAGGTCATCTCTGAACTGCAGGCCAAGAACAGTCAGCAAAGCATCGAGATGAGCGGCATGAGACGCAGGATAGATGAGCTACAGCAGGTCAGGTCTCATTTAGCTGGTAGAGCACTTTTCAGTGGAGATGTTGATCTGTTCATTACAACTAGGTGTGTGTGTGTGTGTGTGTGTGTGTGTGTGTGTGTGTGTGTGTGTGTGTGTGTTTTGCTGCAGGAGCTTTCTGGTAAAGACCAAGAGAAGGTGGCCGAGGTGAGCCAAGTGAGAGTGGAGCTACAGGAGCAGATTGGACTTTTGCAAGCCGAGAGGACAACTCAGGAGGGCCTGAAAGCAAAGATCAGTGCTCTGGACAGGGAGATGAAAGGTGCTGTCAGTTCAATTCAGTTTATTTCTATAGCGCCAATCCACAACAAGTCGTCTCAAGGCACTTCACAAAGCCAACATTCCAATTGAACCTACTTATCAGTGCATTGGGTTCACTTCATTATTCCAAGTTAGTTAAAAGTTTCCTATGTAAGAAAACACAGCTGATTGCATCGAGTCACTTACTTGTTGTGACAGAGACTTTACAGCAGGGGTGGGCAATGCTGGTCCTGGAGTGCCACTATCCAGCATGCTTTAGTTTTTCCCAGTTCCACCACACCTGATTTAAATCAGTAGGTGATTAACAGGCTTCTGCAGAGCTTTTGAACTTGGTGAACAGGTGAATCAACCATTCAGTTAGGTGTGTGGGAGCCAAAACATGCTGGATATTGGCACTCCAGGACCAGGATTGCCTACCCCTGCCTTTCAGCAATCCTCATACTAAGCAAGCATGTAGTGACAGTGGAGAGGAAAACTCCCCTTTAACAGGAAGAAACCTCCAACAGAACCTGGATCAGTATGAGCAGCCATTTGCTACGACTCACTGGGGTTTGAGAAGTCAAGAGGAGGTACACACACTGGGGGGTGCACACGAACCGCATTGCCTCTGCGTTGTCCGTAAGAGCGGGGGGTGCATTTTGTAGGCATGGCACTGGAATTTCAGCCACATGCCACGGTAAAGCCTATGGAAGGCAAACACTGCAGGAGAGTTAACTTGGAAATATTTCACAGGTGGAAAATTATCGAGATATATATCGTATATCGGAATTCAGCTAAAAGATGTCGAGATATAAGTTTTGGTCCATATCGCCCATACCTCACTCTATTTTGTCTCAAGTAAAGGCTGATAACTAATCTGTTGTTCATCCAGGGATCAGTAGCATCCACACATGTAAGATGGAGCACTCATTGTGACATCTTTATGCTGAGTCTGAAATGTTAAACCTTCTTTTCTTGCAGGTCTTAGCAGCAATCACAGAGAGGTGCTCCTTGACAAAGAAAGCGAGAGGTCTTCCCTGTTGGAGAAACTGCGGCTAAAAGAGGCAGAAATCCAGAGGATGAGAGACGATGAGGCTCATAGAGCCAGCTACCTACAGAGCGCCATTCTCACCTATGTTCAGGGCTCGCCACTGGGACACCACAGCAGCCCGAAGAAGTGACAGAACTCATCAGGGACCTCTGAGTCGGGCAGGACAGATGCCTGGATTCAAGAGATCAGAAGGAAAAACAGGAAGTTCTCTTATATAAAAACGGGTTCTGCAGCAGACAGCAGTGATACAACCATCACATCTACTGAAGCGTCTTGATCCTGTTAGGAATGAGAGGCTGGAAGTGAATGTGTCTGATATGTGCTTGTGCCATTTGTTATTGTTTTTAATCCCACTCAGCCCATTTGAGTCATAATCTGGACTAGATGATAGTAGATCTCCTCTGAGATGAAGGAAAAACCACATTTCCTCCCATCTGTTAACAGAGCAGCTTATTGGTCCATACTGAATTAGATTAGGTTCTAAAGGACCTGAAGCAACTTGCCTCTGTCCACCAGAGTAGACATAGTGCCTTAGCAAGGTAACGTTAGCTTCAACTCGGAGTTTAAACGGTTTTACATGTTTCCTGAGTCTGTCGCTATGGGAACCCAGGCTGGTCTGAAGAAGGTTTGGTACCAAGGTGAAGAGGGATGTCAAAAGTGACATCATGAAAAGAAAAATACACAATGTTGTGTTTTCAGCTCCACCTGTGCTTTAATCATTTGGCACTGACGGTTTGAGCTGAGACCAGGCTCCTTTGTGTGGTTGTGATTGGTCATCAGGTGTCACTCAGAACACACCTGCACATGTCCAAGATTGAAAAGATGGTTTGGTTTACCAGCTTATTGACTGTTGGGTGATGTGAGATTACCTAATGATAATCTAAATGAGTTCAACCTGTGAAGAGCTTCAGGAAGATGTCACAGAAACAATTAAACTATGTTTACAATCTTTGGTGCTGCAAGGTTCTGAGTTGGTTCAATTAGTCAATGTGTGTTTTGCTTTAATGCCAAATACAGAAAACCTTTACTGTTGTTTCTATCACTTGTTTTCTAAACTTTCTTTGATTATAGTCCATCATACAGGTAGACAGATATTAAGAGCAGCTCAACATCTGGGCAGGAATACCTGGAGTTACTGAAGGAAGAGATTCCACATTAGCTTCACACAGATATGATCAAAAATTTGATTTTGTTTTTCCCTAAAACCGCAAAAATGGTACAAATGTCAACAAATATTTATATACTGCTCAGAATTAGGCATCATATTAAAAATACAACAAAAAAGTTTATGCCTGAGTGAAGAAGCATTAGAGATCCATGGATGTTCTCGAATGAGGCTCAGACTAACTCTTTAATAACATAATCCACCAGAGCATTTGTTACTGGTGACCAGTAGCAGACACATCAGAGGTTTGAACACCTGGTTGTGGGAAACGAGCCTTTAAAGGTGTAGCTCACCACTCGTGGGAGGGGCCAAAGAGGTCGGGTGCAGTCTGAGATGGGTGGTAACCGAAGGTGAGGACGTTGGCGGTCTGATCCTCGACTGCAGAAGCTAGCTCTCGGTCTGTGGGATGTCACCTCTCTGGTGGGGAAAGAGCCTGAGTTGGTGTGTGAGGTTGAGAGGTTCCGGCTAGATAAAGTCAGACTCACCTCGATGCATGGCTCTGGCTCTGAAACCAGTTTCTTGAGGGGTTGGACTCTCCCACCATGGGTGTCGCACCCGTGGGGGATGTGGGTGTTTTAACACCCACACTTATCCCACAGTTTAGCTCAAAAACTTTACTATCCGTCTGGTCCCTCCGTGTTTCTCTGGCTGTGTTTTCCCCTCTCTCCCTCCCTCTCCTGTTGAAAAAAAATATTTTCTACAGTCTTTGGTTGAAACCCGTAATTGAAACCCACACCTTTGTGCACCGTTGTTATGTCAGTATTTGGGTTGGTTCTGTTATTGAAATGCATTTCCCTTAACCGCTCCACACCGCCAATGCGGCAAAAACGCATGCGCTCCTTACAAGCTCGCTCCTGGTGCGGCTCTGCTCACACAACAGGACTGCAGCCTCTGAGGTAAAACATCTGGTTTGTGTAAATCAACACAATACTGGAGCCAATTCAACTGTAAAGGTTATGTGTACCATCCCTGCTTATGGATCAACTCAGAGGTTGCTTGTTGATGTGATTATTTATTTACTCATCTTAATCCAGAAAAAGAGATTAAGTTACAAGAAGATAAAAAGACGTACCAGGCGAGTCTGAAACCCTCTGATTACCCTAGGCACTTGCACCCCTGGCCAGGAACGCACAATTAAAGGGCACAAGGGTGGAAGTGCAAGTATTGGGACTGGGCCCATTACCTGAATGACTGTGTCCCAATCCCAATACTCGCACTTCCACCCTTGCTCCCTTCAATTGCGCGTTCCTGGCCAGGGGTGCGACTGCGGAGGTTGTCCCAATTCTCAAGTGCGGAGGGTGACCACGCCCCTTTTGCACCCTTAATCTGCACTTCGCCCAAGTCTGCATCGATGTGGACTTTGAGCAAGGGTATTACCCACAATCCATTACTGCATGGGAAGTTATAGGCCAAATTTCAATACTCGCACTGCACCCTACACCCTTCTGTGAAGTGTGCTTAGAGGAAGTGCGCAGTAAGGCTTCAAGTGCGTAGAACACAAGTGTGCAAATAATTGCCGAATGGGGACAGTGAGCAGTGCGTCATCGACCGCCATATGTGCCTTTTCTGAAAATATGTATTTTCAAAGGAAAGAAGTTAATTTTAAGATGATTAATGATATTTATTCATGCTCTGAATGTTTTAGACTAAGATTTAATGTGGACAGCAATTAATTTAAATTTAGTCAAATTATTGTTTGTTTGAAAGTTAATAAAGTTTTTTTTTAAAGTAGCACAAACAGCGACCGGCATCCCAGCATGCTCCCAATCCCAATCTGCACAGTTGTGTACTACACACTCGAAGCCTTACTGCGCCCAAAGACAGTATATTACTGGACAAAGCCCACCCATTTGGATATTAATATACAAAATGTTTCAAAATGGGAGGTTCCCACTGCCTCCATTTTGGCCGTGCCACACGTTTTGTCACGCCCAGACAATCCATAAATGAGAAAAGAGGTGGAGCTGAGAGTGGGGCAGTGAGGGTGGGCGATAACAGTCTTTGGCGATAACAAACAAATGTAGCTACTAGCTAAAATGAGCTAAACCCCCAAAGCTAATCCGGAGCTCTGGGACAGTGACCCGCGCGGCCGCCTGGCTTCTGTGCTCTAATATGGGCTGTAAAAATACAAGCAGAGCCTCAGACCGCTGCGATCGGAGCCGGGAGCCCTTGCTGCTTACGTGACCTCGGCTCACGCTCTGCTAAGGGGAAGATCATCGGGACATTAGCTACATGCTAAGCTGAAGCTAGTGGGAGTTTTTTGGGAGCTTTAAGCAAGAATAACGTGGTTGAACGACTCCAAAGCAACATCAGCTCAAACAGCTGCATTGTTTCTGTAGTCTCCCTCAGAGAGTTCCACAGGCGACCGCGCATCACAGCTCCCTCGGGAGAAGGGAGTGTGCGGCTGCCTGAGTGTAGCAGCTGTTCCCCGCCGAGAGAGGCTGGGCAGATTCGTGGATCTATGATCGCAGGACTGCTGCTGTTAAAAAGAGAGGCACGTTACAGAAACTCGGCACACTCTTCAGCAGCGACCTCGCAGTTTTTTGACCGCGGTGGACCAGCGAACCCCTGAAGCTTCTGCTAGCTAGCCCCCCCCGGTTAGCTTACCTAGCTCGAGTTTCCGTACCCAGCCAGCCCCACCAACACGTTTTATTTCAACCATCTTTGACCAAGCAGTGTTCTGTTAAACACACAGCGTTTTCCCCCATTCAACCAGCGAAATAAAGTACAGATATAAACATTTTTTTACAGAAATATAATTTTACTTACTAATAAAAATGAAGCTGAGACTTTTTGGATGATCTCTTAGTGCAATCAATAACACAGCTTGCCATTTTTGTCCAAATAATTCCATGATTAACATCCAAACACACCGCTAAAGTTCAGAGAGTCGAAATGGCCAAACATTTATTAACATGTGAGGCTGAAGCCTGCCCGGGAGCTAGCCGCTTACGAGACCAGCTAGACTAGCTCTGATGCTGCGTTCGATTTACCTCGGAAGTCGGAACTAGGAATGACATCACACCCGAGTTAACAGCATTCTGGTTACTGTAGTCGGAGAAGTTGGAATTCCAATATGGCGGCGCCCTCGAAAACAAATACAGACTAATAAACAACACTTTTAGTTTGTTCAGCTTAGAGATGCAAACGCTACATGTATAATTGATTTTAAACACACTCATGTGTGTCTTGTACAATAAACACATTTCAACCAAAACTTACTGTTGTTGATACGGAGAGCTGCCATCTTGGTTCTTGAGGTCGGTGTTCTGAAAAACTTCCGAGTTTCCCACTGGGAGAGCCGACTTTACGGGGCATTTTATTTGATTTTTCCTACTCGGAAGTTGGGATTTCTGAGTTCCGAGGACAAATTGAACGCACCATGAGGCTCATGCATGGCTGTCAATCAAATCTAATTATTCATCATTTCAAGCATTTAATTACACCTAAACGGAAGAGTTACAAAACATTTACCCTGCTCAGAGTTGTCATGACTGTAAACTAGACCTAAAATGATTTTTGAACCAGGTGCATTTTTAATTTGGGAGTCAATGAGGATTTGGTCACTTCTGGTGCCAGCCCCTAGTGGATGAGGGTGGAACTGCAATTTTTGGCATCTCCGTGTTTGATTCATGAAATCCGGCCAATTTTTGTTGGTGCGCACCGCACCTCCTCTAAAGTGCGCTTCACTGAAGCGCTGTGCGAGTATTGGGACTGGGCCAGGGAACCTTCACCACTGCGTAGATCTGCTTTTGCTGCTGCGTGCGCGCTCCCGACACAGGGAGCGCACACAGTGACGGTGACACGCACTTCGGCGCAACACCTGTTTTTGTCTGTTTTGAGAAAACAAAAGCTGTTTTAGTTTCAGTCGTCTCTTCGCGGTATGTGAGCAGATTAAAGGCGACGCCTGGAAGTTTCCTCTCTTTCACGCTTTGGTCCGGCGGCTCGCGGTCCCTTTAACGCACTCGGCTCCGCTCGGAGACGTTCGGTGCTGCTCGTCATCGACCTCTTTCCCTGCGGCTCCATCGCCGAGCGAAGTCAGCTACCGTTTACTGCTCTCATCTGCGCCGTCTGCGCTGCCTCTCGGATCTCTCCGGTTCCCTGAAAGCCTCCAGCTTCTGCACAAATGCAAGCCATCAAATGTGTGGTGGTGGGAGACGGGTAAGAGCTGCTGCACACGGCGCCGCTGCTGCATGTTACCGAACCGTCCGGGGAGGCAGGAATGATGGGAGGATGCTATGTAGGAAAAGGGGCTGGGGCTCGCCTCGTCGTTCTGCTCGCCGGTTCTCGGTAGATGATCTATTGTTATGTGCTGCTCGGCTCCGGGGGCTCTGCCGCCGCGCACCGGGCCGCTGGAGCGGGCTGGAGTGCTGATGCACGCTGAGGAATCCTCGGCCCTCCCTGTCATCTGCAACCAGGCCCCACTGCTGTCATTTTACACGCAGTCCGTGCAGGATCCCACCCAGTATCTGTGCTGGTAACGTGTTCAGATGAAGGCAGGGCAGACAGCAGCAGCACGGGCTGGCTCAGCGACCACCAGGCAGTCAGTGGACACATTATTATTTATCAGTGGGATGGATTTTCTCTACATCAACACTTAAGAATCATGAAGGGTTTTCTGCTCATGGAGGGATGACAGGAACTACTGACAAACATGGATCAGACATGGTGTCCACATTAAAGTTGTACATGTCTCTGGTGTGTAAACCCAGCATTTGTGATCTGCATCCACTCTGTGTTGGACAGCTTTGCTGACACATACGAGAGAGTACGTTTGTATTTGCAGATTTTATGACCCTTCCACTGCACACACACCCCAGCCCCAATCCCCTGTGGTAGATCAGCGGATCGGTAAGGGTTACGTTCTGTTTTAAAAGGTTGAACAGATCAAAAATCATTTTGCAGCAAGTAAAATATGCATTTAATTTTACTTTCATGTCTGATTGGACTGCATGGCGGCACAGATAGTAGTGCTGTTGCTTCGTAGCAGAAAGATTGCTGGATGGTGCAGCCTTTTTGTGTGGAGTGAGCTTGTTCTCCCAGTGCTTGTGTGGGTTTTCCTCCCACAGATCAAAACCATGCATGCATGCTAGGTTAATAACTACAAGCTGCTTTGGGTACAAGCATCTCCTAAATGAATAAACATAACTTTTATATTGTCCGTCTGGCTAAAGTGAACAAGTAGAGCGTTCACTCGTATGTGTGCTGATGTCACCCTTCTTGTTCTGGAGAAGGTGTTCCAACCAAGGCAGGTCCTCAGAACCACGCCAGCTGCTCCAGATGGACTCCAGCAGCAGCAGACCACACCAGGCCTGTCATCTAAGAACAAATGAGGTTACAATTCAAACAGGATCACCAGAACTGGACCAGACGAGAAACCTTTCCTGGTCTGATGAGTCTGGATATCAGCTGCAACATTCCTATGGTCGAGTCAGAATTTGGTGTCACCAACAAAACAGCAGATCCATCCTGCCTTGTACCAATGCTTCAGGCTGCTGCTGGAGTAATGGTGGTGGGGGAGTGTTCTTGTCACACTTTGGACCCCCCAGTACCACCTGAGCCTGGTTTACATACCACAGCCCACCTGAGGAGGTGGTGGTGATAGGATGAGTAACTCACACCAGTCTCAAACACACACAGATCTCTAATACAATGAGTCCTGTATGGTGTTTATTTGGTGCCATTAACCACCAGCAATGTGTGTGTGTGTGTGTGTGTTGGGTGGTCGGGGTAAATCATAGAGGCCTACTGTGTCCCTGGGCAACATTAATCTAGGCCATGTCTGTGTGTGGTAGTCGGTGAAAGGGAGTGTGTGTGTGTGTGTGTGTGTGTGTGTGTGTGTGTGTGTGTGTGTGTGTGTGTGTGTGTGTGTGTGTGTGTGTCTGTGCTCTACTCACTCAGACATGGATGGGTTCATGTCTGACTGATATGAGTGTAGGACTAGGACCTACATCAGTACTTGACCCTGTTTTCCTCCTGCAGGGCTGTGGGAAAGACCTGCCTGCTGATCAGCTACACCACAAATGCCTTTCCTGGTGAATACATTCCCACCGTGTGAGTGAACTACACACACCACAGCCGTGTTTCTGGGTCAGACATCAGTCCTGGTTCTGACTGAACGGTTTTGTAAAATATTGCATTGATGTTGGCTGACATTAGTTTCTGTCCCACCACATCTTAATAAGGTTCAGATGCAGTTCCTTGTTCTGTTGTAGATCTGCGGCTGTGTTTAGATCATGGTTCTGTTTTAAGTCTAATCTTCAGCTTAGGGATGCACCGATCCGATCTTCATATCTGTATCGGTACAGATATAGAAGAAAATTCTACATCGGGTATCGGAGATTATGGACCCGATCCATAAGAATTGATCTATTCAGTATATTTCTATGTGCTGTGAGTGACGCCGTCATGCGGCGCTACAGCCCCACGCTGCAGCATGATTGCAGAGTTTAACGAGCCACAGCTGCAAATAGTATCACTCATGAAGTTATTACTTTAAACCAGAAGATAGTGGAAAGGTGTAAATTAAATCTGAGCAACACTTTTGGGTGTGTTTCTATTGAAATTTTTGGAGTTTATAAAGTTTGAAAATCGCCTACAGCCGGGATGCTCCGACGGAGGGAGGAGACAAGCGGAGCACACAGAGGGCGAATATTAGAGAGTAAAAACTTACATTCCAATATGGCAGCCTGGTGAAGTCATAATATGCAAATTGGATGAGTGAATTTGCTCCCATCACAAAATTCGGGTCCTACTGAAGATTTTTCTCATTTATAGTTTACCTTTATCTCTAACCATTTTCAAGCTACAACCTTTTGAAATAGTCATGTCAGAATTGAATATTTAAAAAAAAAAAACAACTGGTGCCTAAAGGGTTAATACTGTTTTTCCATATCGGTATCGGATCAAATGTGAAAAAAGTGGACCGATGCATCCCTACTTCAGCTGTCAGCCAGACCCTCCACTGAGGGGTTTGCTGACTAGATTGTGTCCATGTTTTGTTCCTTTTTCTAATTTTCTTGCCATGAACGGTAAAAAGAAAGAAACAAAAGCTTGACAGGTAAGACTTACGTGTAGCTGTACTCTATAAATGTTGTTCATGTAAGGGACCAAACAACTGACCTGCTGACCAAACAACCCAGCAAACATTTGAACATTTGATCAACATTGAAACGTCAGTCCGACACGTCCCGTCGTGGTTGAAAAATCGTTCCAAAATGAAAGTTGAACCGACATCTTTTCTGGCCGTGAATTACACGCCTTTCAGAGCGTCTGATTTGAATGTTTAATGACCGTCAGTGGACGTCTATCTACACTGTAAAATAAAATGTTGTTTATACATTTAATAATAATTATAAATAGAAACAATCCTGTGTCCGATGTTTTACGGAACGACGTCCGAGGTGGACATTTTGTATGACATCTACAGCGAGGGTCTTACCTAAGAACTCACACTGGATGTTGGCATTTGCCCCCATAGATATCATATATATCACTAGATGCCTTACCCGCACTGTTCGTTAATTGGACAAACGTCCCTACGTGGCGGCCATCTTACTTCAGACACCTTCCCTATTCCGTAACATTGGTGTCAATGGTGCATGTACTAGGGGTGTAACAATATCCAAATCTCATGATACGATATTGTCATGATATGAACCTCACGATACGATATTTATTGCGATATTGTGTGGAGGCTAACGATATTGTGGCTATGCTCACAATAATACGACTCACATCATAAAATACTTTGACTGGAATCCTCCGTGCTGCGTTCAGCGCTGTAGCCTCCATCCTCCATGTTTGTTTTTCTTTGCTGTGTGGGCTGCACACACTCCCATTGACAAACTGGTCGATGACACAGAAGCAAAGGATCATGGTCTATGTAGTTTACTTTGCTATGCTCAGGTGGAGCAGACTGAAAAATGTTATTTTTACCTCAAGACGTACTGTACGATATCGTGACAAGACCACGACGATATTGTGGTCGTTTTACTACGACGATATCGCGATGTTGCCAATATTGTTACAGCCCTACTACTTAAATAACTCTAATTTGCTCAATTTTCAACCAATTTTCAAACGGTTTGGTTTGTTATAAACGCCAGAGATGTGGCTGTGAAATATGATGGATTTGGCCCGTTAATTTAAAAATGTGCAAATATGTCCTATCAAGCCTATGTGCTATAAGGTTTGTAATAATGCAACCCGCTTGTAAATCTGTTAATATTTAATCGAGTTAAGAGTGTTTTTGTTTAAGTTGTTCACTCACCTTCCATCTGCTACCATTGAGAACGGAGCGTAAGCTGTCCGAGGTAAGATGGCCGCCATGTAGGGACGCTGTCGACTCCCAGTTAAGGCATCTAGCAAAATACATGATATCTATGTTTTCCCCAGCCTGGATTTGAACCCAGGTCCCCTGTGTGTAAGTCAGGTGACTAACTAGTTGAGCTATCTATTTGGCATTAGAGAGCTGATAAATAGTGGATGTTCACCTTCAACTGATTCACAACATGTTATATGTTGAATTACATGTAACTATGTAACTGTAGACATGTTCAAATGTATCTGAATGGATTTTTAGGAAATCTTTTTACCAATTTTTGCCGTCCTACCACGACCATTTATGGCCGTGGACACGACGTTGCCGTTGGACCAATATTTGCTGGGATGCTATGTTGAACTACACGTAACTAATTGTCAAAATAACAATTATACATGTAACTGTAGACATCCACAAATGTATCTGAATGGATTTTTAGGAAATGTGTTACATTTTTTTAAATTTAGGCCGTCCTACTGCGGTCATTTTTGACTGTGGACACGACGTCGGACCAATGTTTGCTGTAAAGGGGCGTGCAGAATGCAGTCCAGAAGTCCTGTAACCTGTAGTTTGCTTGATGTTTCCTCTTTCCCACAGCTTTGACAACTACTCTGCCAATGTAATGGTGGATGGAAAGCCGGTGAACCTGGGCCTTTGGGATACAGCAGGACAAGAGGACTACGATAGACTCAGGCCTTTGTCTTACCCACAGACGGTACTCCCAACCACAGCCCCTCACTCTTTTGGTGTTGTGTAGAAAACACCTGGTTAAAGGAGTGTATGTTAATCAAAATCCATGTAGCAGCACCTTGTATCACCCTTGTGCTAATATTGATTCTGTGATGTATCAAATCTAATCATTTATGCTGGGATGTTCCTCAAGAGGTTCTTCGTGGTTCTCTGATACAGACACATGGACCTGTTCTACATGTTTCAGATACAAGGTCCAACGTTTAATCCCAATATATTCAGACACATTTTTTGTATTTGACATGCTTTTATCCAAAACAACTTACAAATGAGAATGTAACAATGCAGCTTGTGTCCAAATTCATGGGCAGCATCCTTGTGAGGACCTGGCCTATGTGGACCGGGTAAGCCGGGCCCTGCGTCAACTGCTAAGAGTGGAAGTGAACAGTCTAGCCTTCATTCTTATTCCAGCCGTTACCTCGGCTTATGTTATGAGGCTTAGCAACAATAACAGAAGTTAAAACTAAACTTGGTGACAGTATATGAAGAAATACAGGACCCACCATAGGAGCCCTTTACAATGACTTTTCTTAGGAATAGGTGAAAAAAAGAATCTGCAAATGGAAACACCTAACAACACAACCGCTTTAACTTTTCAATTTTCGTCCCACCAGCTTAAAGCCTCGTTCCTTAACTTTGTGGATATATGCTCTTTGTCGCCCTCTAGAGGCTTGCTGCGTAATCTTTCTCTCGGGCATAAGAGGCATGTTTACATTCCTAATGTCAGGCAAAACAACGAAAACAAACTTTTCCACCTCCACACGTTGAATAAATTGTTTTATCAGGACTGTATAACAACTTTATGCCCGACCAAACACAATAACCCTGGTGAAATCATTTATTACTTACCTAGCCATTAGCAGCACGGCTAGGTTAGAGTCCGTAGTTCATGCTGTTCTTTCTAAAAGAGCTCTCCAGCGAGGAAAAGACGGCCCAATAATAACTCTGGTCTTTGCTCTTGCTCTATCACGTTCTCCTTTTCTTTTCCTATATTCCTCTGATAAGGGATTTCTATCTTTCTTTGGTGAATCTGCCACTGCTAAATCGCGGGTCTACGTTCTAAACTCGCATTATGTCCGCCAAAACACGCGTTCAAGACGCACGTTTTGGCGGACATAATGCTTGCTTTTAGAACCCGCGTTTTTTTGCGCCCTTTGGCATCAAAACACACATTCAAGATGCGCATTTTGGCAGACATAACGCTTTTTTTAAAGCTTTTTTTTATCCCTTTGGCTTGCCATATTCTGCCGTAAAGCAACACCCAGTCAGTACTTCCGGTGACTACCCGGAGCTCAAAAACTGTATAGTGAGGTAAACAGACGTGGGACCCCCAACACTATCACAGGTATGAAAATGAACATAATAGATGAGAGTATGATGCCAAAACTTTACAAAAATGCATAATTTTAAGGTGTAAAAGTTGCGGAGTGTTACTTTAATATACTTGCATTTAAAATTGCAATCCTCTCCTGCTTCGTCCGCCATTGTTACAAGAACAAGAACATCCTGTTCACCTGGAATAGGGCGGGCCAGGGAGGACACAGCAGACCCATCCTTCCAGCAAAAGAAAGACATATTTGTGGGGTGCGTTTGGAGGAGTCTTGGCTTTGCTGTGACATAATTGGCCTTAAAATGCAGCCTTGGATGGATGCAGCCCCTGAATTTGGACGTGGCCGTAGTTACCCTAGCGGCTAACACTAAACAGGGAAGATCACTACTCAGAGGTGACGGGGTTCACGTATAGACGGAAGTCATTTTTCTGCATTTAGTCAAAGACACTTTCTTTTGTTTCACACTGAAAGACTGGAATCATTCAATCCTGATCTAGAACCACCTTTTTCCCCTTGGATAACCCAGAAAATATCTCGACATAAATGTATAAAAAGAGAGCAATCCCGCTGTGGTCATCTCTACACAAAAACACTTAGATCTCCTTCTCAACTAGCCGTTTCTCTGACTCTCTCCCAGGATGTGTTCTTGATATGCTTCTCCCTGGTCAGTCCGGCCTCCTTTGAGAACGTCCGAGCTAAGGTCAGTACGCTGACCAACCACCCACCCCTTCCTCCTGCAACCCCTCCACGCCGAGTCTGACCACAAGGAGGCACATCTATGGCTCTGCCTGGTGTATGGCACCGCTGCCCTACCTGTCAGTCCTCGTCTTAGAATGATCTGGGTTTGAACCGACTCTCTCAAAGGAGGAGGACAAAAGGAGCATTGTAAAGCGAGGCCTGAAGGAGTGACAACACCCTGCAGAGGGAGTGTGGTGATCGGCAGTGGTTTGGTCTTCTGAGCATCATGAGATGCTCTCAGATGAGACCACACTCTAAAGTCGGTCCTGCCTCCCTCTGCAGGGTCTCTGTGGTTCTGGTGTGACATGATTTCCTCAGCATGTAATGTGAAATGTGATTTAGCCTAAAACAGCTCAGACAGACGTATAGCATTGTGGAGGCACGTGATGCTCTGCTTCTGCATCCAACTAACGCTTCTCATTGCTCTCTCTCACTGACGTTGTGTTTTTGCACATGTGCACACGTGTGTGTGTGTGTGTGTGTGTGTGTGTGTGTGTGTGTGTGCCTGTGGTGTGTTAGTGGTACCCTGAGGTGAGACACCATTGCCCCAATACACCCATCATCCTGGTGGGAACAAAGCTGGACTTACGAGATGACAAGGACACCATCGAAAGGCTGCGAGACAAGAAGCTCTCCCCCATCACCTATCCTCAGGGACTGGCCATGGCAAGAGAGATCGGTGAGGCTGCAAACAGAAGAAGACATTTCTCTTGTTTTGTACAAAAGTAACACACCTTTAATAGCTTTAGAACAGGATATCTTATCCTTTGGGACTCAGCTGACTCTGAGTCAGACTCTTTAAAGCATCCTTTGTTTGTCAAACTGATCACACTTGTGGCCACGGGGCTTTTGGGTTGTGACAGCTAGGTAGAAATATGTACAGTTGCAAGAAAAGTTTGTGAATCTTATGAATTTATATGGATTTCTGCACCAATTGGTCTTAAAATGTGATCTGATCTTCCTCTAAGTCACAACAATAGACAACCACAGTCTGCTTAAACTAACACCACACACATAATTATATGTTTCCATGTTTTTATCGAACAAGTAAACATTCACAGTGCAGGTAGAAAAGTAAGTGAACCCTAATGACAACTCCAAGAGCTAATTGAAGTCAGGTGTCAGCCTGCTGGAGTCCAGTCAGGTGTTGGTTATAAAAACACACCTGCTTTGAGTTTGCTCTTCTCAAGAAGCATTGCCTCATGATGCCTCACACTAAAGAGCTCAGAAGACCTACCATTAAGATTTGTTGACTTGCATAAAGCTGGAAAGGTTCTAAAAGTTTCTCCAAGAGCCTTGATGTTCATCCGTCCACGGTAAGACAACCTGTCTATAAATGGAGAAAGTTCGGCACCGTTGCTGCTCTCCGTAGGAGAGGCCGTCCTGTAAAGATGACTGCAGAGCAGAACGCTCAATGAGGTGAAGAAGAATCCTAGAGTGTCAGCTAAAGACTTACAAAAACCTCTGGCATATGCTAACACCCCTGTTGGTGAATCTACGACACGTAAAACACTAAACAAGAGTGGAGATCATGGAGGACACCACGGAGGAAGCCACAGCACACCAACATCAGAACCTCATCCCAACCGTGAAGTATGATGGGGGGGCATCATGGTCTGGGGATGCTTTGCTGCATCAGGACCTGGAAGGATCGCTATCATGGAAGGAAAAATGAATTCCTGAGTTCATGAAGACATTTTGCAGGAGAACTTAAGGTCATCTGTCCACCAGCTGAAGCTCAACAGAAGATGGGTGATGCAACAGGACAACGACCCAAAGCATAGAAGTAAATCAACAACAGAAGAAAACACACCTTCTGGAGCGGCCCAGTCAGAGTCCTGACCTCAACCTCACTGAGATGCTGTAGCATGACCTCAAGAAAGAGATTCACACCAGACATCCCAGAATATTGCTGAACTGAAACGGTTCTGTAAAGAAGAATGGTCCAGGATTCCTCCTGACCGTTGCGCAGGTCTGATCTGCAGCTACGGGTTCAACCAGCTATTAAACCCAAGGGTTCACTTACTTTTCCACCTGCACTGTGAGTGTTTACATGATGTGTTCAACAAAAACATGGAAACATATAATTATGTGTGTGGTGTTAGTTTAAGCAGACTGTGGTTGTCTATTGTTGTGACTTAGATGAAGACCAGATCACATTTTATTACCTACTTGTGCACAAATCCATATAATTCTAAAGGGTTCACATACTTTTTCTTGCAACTGTCCATCTAAATCTGTTTAAGGGGCGGTGGTGTGTTGATGACATTTGGTCCAGCAGCAGTAAACATTTCTAAATGTGGATTTGTCCCAGGGCCTTGCTCTCGTATCACATGAAGTTTAACTTGTTTTAAAAATGCCATTATGTGGCCCATGTGACTTAGCTATGCCACAAAGGTTTGACTTGTAACAACAGAGAGTGATTCTAACTGAGTTCCTCCACTAAACCACCAAATGGTTCCCGAGCACGGCTGTGTCTGCAGCTCACCGTCCCCCCAGGGGATGGGTCAGATGTGGAGAACAAGTTTCACTCACCAGTGTGACGACTAGTGGGACTTTAGCTTTAACTAGTCATCACCAGTGAGATACGGGCTACGCTTAAACATGAACAGAATTATGGAATTTAAAAATCCAAATGAATTTCAGTAGAAAACGCAGAATTCGCTCTTATCAGTGAGTAGGGAGATTCGTGGTAGTTACTGAGTTACTTACGCCACTGCGGGCCCGTACCTGTTAGAGGGCTGACCTATCTCTCCACACAAACAGGACAATCAAAAACCATCAGTCATGGTAAAAAGACTTGCAAGTCCCCCCCCAAATTTAAAATTGCAAAAGCAAAGTTTTGGCAGAACATGAACCCTGAGATTTTAGTTTTACTTTTTTGTCAGTGTGAACTTTATTGAACTCCTGACCTTAACAAACACCGTCCACCATGTTCTGTCTCCTGCTCTGCTCTCTGATGCCATCTCTCCTCACCTCCTTAGTTGTTAAACATCAACTAGAACACACAGGAACACCTACTGTATGTCTGCACATAAACACTCATGAAGTACTCTGAAGTTCTCCGTGTTCTGCAGAAACCCCAAGGCTTCATGTCTGTGAGTGTTATTGGGAATTCTGTGGCTGCTGATTAGATGAATCGTTTTTTCATTCACTTTATAATTAAAACTTTTTAGGTTAATAAACATGGTTAGAATGGAAATGCAGAATTCAGCCAATAAAACAGATGAAAAGTTTAATTTAGGGAAGAATTAAACAGATTTCATTAGTCCTTAGAATCATGTTCATCTTCTTATATTCACTTTACTTAAAGCTGTTATGGTGAATCTGCAAACAATAGGGTTTGAACGCAAACATCTGTTCCAACACCTGGTTTCAATCAGCAGGTGATTTAGCCTGATGAGCTGCTGCAGGTGAGTCTACCACTAAATCAAGTGTGTTGGAGCAGAGAAACCACTAAAACATGCTGGATCCCTCCAGGACCGGAAGTGAATATCCCTGTTGTAGAAGTTCTTGTTCAACTTTATTATTTTGACTCATGATGATAAATTAATGTTAAATTCAATTTAAAGAAAAACTGGAAGGGAGTTTTGGTTAATTTGAAGTTAGAGGATTTTTTGTTTCCCATGTCTGCTTCTCCAGAGACACCATGAGGAGATGATAGAAGTCCCAAAGGGCAGGTTAGTGGACAGGTTTGTAGTTAACTGGTTAGTGAAGGAGATCCATCAGCTGGGTCATTTAATCCTAATCCAGCCCACAGCCTCCTGCTGGTGTTTTTATCATCAGCAGGAATAAAACAAACTATCTAATATTATTGGAAGTTTAGGATTTTTTAATGTTCTAGTGTTCTCTGCATTAAACAGAAATTGGTTCATGCTCCAACATTTCTGAAATGAGACCACTGGGTTCAAACTAAATAACAAACTAAACTTTTCATTTCCTGTTATTTATTTCTCACACCCTTGAACTGCAGCATAAATATGTGATTCTAAAGCTGCTCAAAGACATTAAAGCTAATAAATGGATCCATTATGGATTTTATCAACTACATTAAAGGCAAGAGTTGGAAATGTCCTCTAGGTCTTCAGTATTTTTAAGATCTTGTCAGAGCATGTTTCTCCTACAGCCTGAGGTGTTGAATGAGGAAAGAGATTTTTTTACTTTATTAGTTCTTCTTAAATGTTTAAAATGTTTTACACTTTCACATCGTCATAGGGACTGCTGTGGTTGAAGAGCTTTTTGGAGGATGGCATGTTGATGGCATGACGTGTTTTTGATAAACAAAAAAAGCAAATATCTGACAATGTCTATTTATCGATGAAAATAATCGTGATGCATCATGATATCAAATCGAATCATGGGACTAGTGAAGATTCACACCTCTAATCCCAAGTGGCTGGAGGCAGATTGAGATTTTGCAAATTAGAATTTCCGTGGTCCTGATGATAATCTTTTACAAGTAGCTCTCTGGGGTATTTTGGCACTCCTGACTAGGGCTGGGCGATATGGCCTAAAATCAATATCACAATATATTGAGGAGTTCACCTCGATGACGATAAATAGACGATAACTACATGAATGAGCAAAAACACAAGTTGTCCACTAGATGGGGCTGTCAGGTGAATTACGTTGAGTCACGTTGTCATGTGACCGGAGGTGGTACAGCTTCCTAACGGGGCATGAACATCACCAACCTACACACATCTTTTAACTTTTTTTATTACCAAATGAAAAACGATATCAATAAGAGTCAGAAACTTCGATAACGATAAATTTACGATTTATTACCCAGCCCTAGCCCTGAGCCCATTTCAGATCTCCAGACTCCTTGCCTGTAGCTGTTCACTGGTTAGTGCAACAAAAACATGGTTCCTAATGCAGGTTATAGTGAAGACTAAAGTTTATTTTTATTTAACATGTCATTTTTGTATGCAGTTTTATAATACCAGCACAGGAAATGTTGCAACTGAGAACGTTCCTCCCACCGTGTGGTCTTTCCTGGTCCCCAGGTGCTGTGAAGTACCTGGAGTGCTCTGCGTTGACCCAGCGGGGCCTGAAGACGGTTTTTGACGAGGCCATCCGAGCCGTGCTCTGCCCTCCACCTGTGAAGAAGAGGGGGAAGAGATGCACCATGTTTTGAGACACAAACACTGCTCTAACAGTACACTGCATCACCACAAGTAACCATTACGTCTCTGAGGGGGTGAGGGAGAAATAGTGACAGCCGGTGTGCAATTTTGTAATTACTTTCTTTAAATCGATGGGATTTTTTTTCAGAACTTGTATTGGTGACAAGACCAATATTTAAAACATTTTTTAATGTTACTGAACAAGATAATAGGTTTTATGTAAAAGACACTGACTGTCCAACTACTTTGTACTCATTAAACCAGATGGTTGCCAGGACTACGAAGGTCTCTAGAAACCATCCTCATGATGCAAATCCTCCACTGCTCAGCCATGCTTGCTTTAATGAATGCAATAGTGACTAGATAGAACATGAACTGTGAAACACCTTTAAGTCTGAAGTTACCCTCAGCTTCTTATGTAAGATCAGCATGTTGGTGTCTGATCACATCCAACCAGCCGGCAGGTTCACCCAAGAGCCTGCTGGTTGTTGATGTTTGGATTTGAACAAACCGGCGTGGCGTTGTGCTGGAAGCTTGACCATGAATGACAAACGGATATGATTGCTGGTTGGCAGTTTTTGTCCAGTTCATCACCTCAGCCTTTACTTGTGTTTGCACAGTGCTATTAACTCTTGCAGGTTTATTTCAGTGGAGATTTTAGGATTGCAGCTGTAACTTTTACCTGTGTTCTCACACTTCCTGTTCTTTTGCGTTGTGAATAACTCAATTATTAAAATGTTTATTAGTATAAAGAATGAGTTGAGAATACTTAGTATTATTTTTATTAGAATAACTGTTTCAAGCCCAACCAATCTACCTGTGTTTTGTGGATTTGGAGAAAATGTTCAACCGCATCCCTGGGGGTCTGTGGGGGGGTACTTCGGGAGTATGGGGTACCAGGCCCCTTGATACGGGCTGTTACGTCCCTGTACGACCAGTGTCAGAGCTTGGTCCTCATTGCCGGCAGTAAGTCGGGCTTGTTTCCGGTGAGAGTTGGACTCCGCCATGGCTGCCCTTTGTCACCGATTCTGTTCATAACTTTTATGGACAGGATTTCTAGGTGCAGCCAAGGTGGTGAGGGGATCCGTTTTGGTGGCCTAAGGATCAGGTCTCTGCTTTTTGCAGATGATGTGGTCCTGTTGGCTTCATCAGAACGTGATCTCCGGCTTTCACTGGAGCAGTTCGCAGCCGGGTGTGAAGCAGCTGGGATGAGAATCAGCTCCTCTAAATCCGAGACCATGGTCTTGAGTCGGAAAAGGGTAGAATGCCTTCTCCAGGTCAGGGACGAGGTCCTGCCCCAAGTGGAGGAGTTCAAGTATCTCGGGGTCTTGTTCACGAGTGAGGGAAGGGTGGAGCGTGAGATCGATAGGCGGATTGGTGCTGCGTCTGAAGTGATGCGGGCGTTGTACCGGTCTGTCGTGGTGAAGAGAGAGCTGAGCCGGAATGTAAAGCTCTAGATTTACCGGTCGATCTACGTTCCTACCCTCACCTATGGTCACGAGCTTTGGGTAGTGACCGAAAGAACGAGATCGCGGATACAAGCGGCTGAAATGAGTTTTCTCCGCAGGGTGTCTGGGCTCTCCCTTAGAGATAGGGTGAGAAGCTCGGCCATCCGGGAGGGGCTCGGAGTAGACCCGCTGCTCCTCCACATCGAGAGGAGCCAGTTGAGGTGGCTCGATCATCTGGTCAGGATGCCTCCTGGACGCCTCCTTGGTGAGGTTTTCCGGGCACGTCCAACCAGGAGGAGACCCAAAGGAAGACCCAGGACACGCTGGAGAGATTATGTCTCTCGGCTGGCCTGGGAACGCCTTGGGATTCCCCCGGAGGAGCTGGCCCAAGTGGCTGGGGAGAGGGAAGTCTGGGCTTCTCGCCTTAGGCTGCTGCCCCTGTGACCTGACCCCAGATAAGCAGATGAAAATTGATGGATGTTTGAAGGTCCAAAAACGCAATGTGGTACCAGAGATTTGAAAGCCAGCCTGGCCTCTTCATAAATGCTTGCTGTAATGTGACTGAACCTCGCACTAGTACTTTTTACTAAATCAGTGTTAGCACAGTCGATGTGATGTAAGAGATGTAATGCTGTTCTTTCACTTTGACAAGCAAATGCTTTCAATTTGTGCTTTTCTACATCTGGCAAGCAGCTGGTCTTCGTCAGAGGTCTTTGGGTAACTTCACAGGACCATGGACGTGTCAGATGAGCATGCCAAACACAAGGGCGTTAAAACCCTCGCTGCCTAAATCTCCCTTCAAAAAACGAGCTTGCATGGGTCATAAGATAACCTGTTTTATTTTATCCCACTGTTTAGGCCTAGTCTCTATTCCTCAGTGTGTGTGTGTGTGTGTGTGTGTGTGTGTGTGTGTGTGTGTGTGTGTGTGTGTGTGTGTGTGTGTGTGTGTGCGTGTGTGTGTGTATGCATGCGAGTGTGTGTGTGTGGTATTTTTTGACCCTTTGGGTAAAGGACGATATTGTTTTAAGCCAAGTTTTTTGGTATCCAGTTTTTGGTACAATTTCATATTGTGGTATTATTACAGCAAAAAAAAAAACGTTTTCAAAACTACGTAGACATTAATAAAAATGACGACAGTAACATCTAGTGATGCTTAGAAAAGGAACACATTGTGTCCTGAAACGAAACCATTCCGACTACAGCGATGCTAGTTGCTCATGTTGAAGTTAGTGGTGTTGCTAACGTTGTATATCATGTTGTTGTGACGAACAGTGCAGGTTGTGGATTTCTGAAAAGCCTTTCTGTGTGATTGCAGACCTGCAGGACAGTGGGGACTCTCACCCTGCAGCACGCCGTCTTTGGTCGGCACAGTTTCACGTTGTGCGGTCCTGCCTAGCTAAGGTGTCGACATGTAGCTGAAAAATCGCAAAAAACTATTATTGCATGGAAGTTCTCTAATTATTTGACCCACTGTAATTCTAAGCAGTTGTACATTGAAATGCATTGGCCATGTACGTATGTAATGTAACTTGTTTACTTGTTCCAGCTGTTTGTCTTATTTTTTATCACTTCACGTCTGTGTGGTAAAAAAGTTCAATTTTCTATACTAAATACAAATAAATACAAATAAGGAAACCATCTCTGTTGTGATTCACTATTTTCAAACATCATTTCAGAAACTGATTGCAAATCTGGTCTCAAAATGAATGAATGGCCTAAAAGTCATTTATGGCTCAAATTCACACCTACCGTTAGGGGGAGCCTCCGATTGGCGGGTTGACTCAGTGAGCGGGGGCTTCCCGCCAGATTCATTACCATTCTGGATGCTGACGAGGAAACACCTCTGTAGTATGGCAAGCCAAAGGGGCCAAAAAAGCATGCGTTCAAGACGCGCGTTTTGGCGGACATAACGCGTTTAGAACGTGCGCTTTTTTGGCCCCTTTGGCTTGCTATACTGTAGCACGGAGCTCCCGCCCCAGCAGGACAGTGAGAAGGTGCAGGGGAGCTGTGTGTGTGTGTCCCTCACTCTGTCCTCTGCTGCAGCAGCGGTTATGAGGACACAGCATATCAGTGAGAGAACAGGGAGTCAATAAAATGATGTGGTTCACAGTCTCACGCAGCTCACGCCCGCCTTTGTTTATCTTCTTAAGGAGGACACCACTGACTTCCACGTGTCTTTGGCGCCGTCCACGTGCTCGGAGATTTCTGCATTCCTTAGAAGTCCGTGTGAACAAAAACCGCACATACTAGCCTAAACCGACACGGTCGAGAACGAAGCACGGTAACACCTGAAGGGGGCGGGGCATTGAGAATGGCAGCAAGGTGATCATCAGTGGGCTGAATACCCTGTGGAGTAACTATGTTACCTAGAACAGGGGTTCCCAAATTGGGGGTCGGGACCCCCAAGGGGGTCCCCATAACATTCCAGGGGGTCCCCAAAATGTTGTCTTTGCTGAGGTTGTGAGGTTAACAAGATTTTATTTGTAAAAATTACATTTATAAAATCCCAGTAACACACCCTACAGTATAATCAGAACTCCATATAAAAGTTATAGCTCTGTAGGTCTGTAGAAAGTTTGTAAATCATCACATTTAATGTGTTTATTCATGTAGGTGTTGGGGGTCCTGGCTTGTCTTGGACAAGGGCAAGGGGGTCCTCAAAGAAAAACTTTTGGGAACCCCTGACCTAGAAAACGCAGACTGGTCTTATTATGGGCTCGACACACGGGAGGTGACATCGCCTCTCCTCCATTAATTGTCAATGAGACATGACAAAGCGATAATCGTGGGTCTCCCTCCTGCTAAGTGAAACGCGAAAACATGCATGTGAAATTTTGCGCTCGTGCATGTGTCGTGCAGACGCGAGCCAGAAGCGATCTCAAAAAGTTTAAATATTTCAACTTTTCATCGCTGTCGCTCGGACAAGGACCAATCAGCGGAGGTTTCATTGACTGACCAATGAGAGGACAGGATGCTTCTCAGTACATCTCCAGGTAAACATGGAGGAAAAGTTAATATTTGCTGTGTCTGATGTCCTAGAGCTTTACAAGACTTCACTTAAAGGTGAAGCAGTCGATGTTTCTGAATTTCAGGGAAGAACCGTCCTCTCCGCGTTGTGCAACACTCTACTAGCGCCTGTTTACATTAGCCGCCGGCCGTAATGTGTAATTATGAGGCTGTAAAAATAGCATGCCGACCATAGCTTACCTCTCGGGCAGAAAAACGCTGACAGCGTCGTCTGTGGTGAGCCGCATTTGCCTCTTCCTGGTTTCTGTGAGAGCGCGCGGGTGCACGGAGTGCGCATGCGCAGGAAGTGAAATCTAACCCAGGATTGGCTTCACCAGAAATTGACAGTTATGCGAACCAATGGTTTAGGTGATCCACCCGGAAGAAAAAGATCGAATGCTTCACCTTAAATGCTATCAAAACCTTGTGAGACTTCACATCTACCGCTGTTTCAACTCTGAACTGCTTTAATAACCAAAAATTCCCTCCAATCTGACGGCCAATCAAAACAACGGAAGACTCGCCATTCACCCTGGAACAGAGGCATCGCTTTTGCCGCTGGCGCATGTCACCTCCCGTGTGTCAGGTTATCAAAGCGATAGCGATGAGTTTCGCTGATCGCGGTTGTTTGTCGCCTCCCGTGTGTCGAGCCCATTAAACTGACCATTGTTCAGCTGTAGTCCTGTGTCTTGTAGCCTCTGTAAATCAGCAGCATCGTGTTCAGACTGAGTTTTATACAGAATGAAGTCATCAAAGGACTGAGCAACATTTGCTCATGCCTGCATGTTCACAGAGAAAATATTCCTAAACCAACTGATTTGGTGAGATGGCCTCATCAGAAACGAGTTGAGCTCCCAGAGGTAGATGCTGACATTGAATAGCTGATCAGAACCAACGTTCCCAGAGCAATGGAACCATTAGAAGTCATATTCAGCACTGGAAAAGGACCTGATGCGATCAGAACCGTGCTCGGCTGGACTGTAAATGGACCACTGACAGGTGAAAGTGGAAATGAAGACGGTCAGCAGCCGGAGTTAACGGTGAACAGAATTTCTGTGGAGAACCTGGATGAACTCTGGCAGAAACAACTCAAGACATACTTTCCAGAATGCAGTAGAACAGCTTGGGATGTCTGTGGAAGATCAAAGGTTCATTGAACTGGTCACCAGTTCTACAAAACTGGTTGATGGACATCATCAGATCAGTTTGGTTCAAGAACAAAGGAGTTCAGCGTGCCAGACAACAGGAAGTAGGTGGAGTGTCGCGCTGCAGCTGAACAAATGGTTTCAGAAGGATCAGCAGATCTACGCTGATTACGTTGCATTCATGAACAACCTTCTCATGAAAGGCTTTGCTGAGAAGGTGCCTGAACATGAAGTGAAGCACATGAGCAACAGAATCTGGTAAATCCCACATCATGGTGTTTACCATCACACCAAACATAAAATAGGAGTGGTCTTTGATTGTGGAGCCAGTTTCCAAGGAACATCACTAAATGCTGCTACAAGGACCCGATCTCACCAGGTCACTGACCGGAGTGTTGACCAGCTTCAGAAAGGAACCTGTGGTGATCATGGCTGACATGGAGTCCATGTTTCAAGTGAAAGTCCCACCTGGTGATGCAGACCTTTTCAGATTCCTTTGGTGGCCAGATGGAGACTGAAGAAAATTGCACAAAATGATCTTGATTTTGTTCTGTTCGGGGCCAACAAATGGCTTCAGGCTGCACGATGCTTCCAGTTAAAGGGGAGAAGGCCAATCACTACAAAATGCATCCAAAAATCACTAGTGTAAAATAATAAGTGTATAATAATTAATAACCAGATATCGATATCTGATAACGATGCACATGTCTGCATAAAACCATCTGATACGAAGGAAAAAAGACAGGAAAATTTCCCTCGTGTTCCACCTTTACCAGCATCTCCTGGATTGATTTTAATTTTTCTCCTAGTAATAATTTAATTTTTTAACCTATTAATAGCACACATAAGAACCACTGTGAATAATAACATTTACATTAGTCAGGTATCTTTTTTAAACTAAAACATTGTGCACACTAACCAAACTTTGTCACTCGAAGAAGCCACCATGACACTGTTTTGGAGATCTTCTTGTATTTGCTTTGTATTTATTATCTGTTTTGAATGTAAAAAAGGTTTTTATGACAGTGTAAAAATCCCCCTCTCCTTCACCAACCTGGCCACGAAACAGCTCCTTGCAGCAGCAGGAGGAGAACCTTCTGAGAAAACAGCCTGTTAACAGCTGTTTACATGTCTGGTCTGCGAATTAAGCTGCAGCACCAAGAGAAGTCTCATTTTCTCAGTGTTTCCGTTTTACGGCTTGTACAGAGAGAAACGAGACAGCTTCGAACCCCGTCAATAGAGAGAAGTTCAAACAAGTTCTGATATTAATGCACTACATCACAATTAGTTCCATGTAAAGCTAGATAGCCGCAAAGGCAGTCGTTATGATGGAGCTTCTGGTCGCGCCATAATTTCATGCTAATCTTCCAAAGGTTGAATATGGAACATGGACACTATGGCGACATCTAGTGTTCAGATTTGGTATTGCAACAACAGAACAAAATTTCCAGCTGTCGGGGTGTTGGTTCATATGTGAAGTGACCAGCCAGCACCATGTCGATTGATCTTATGTCTGGGGCTGGGTGTTGTGGCATCTGCTGGCTCATTCTTGGTTGCCGCCTGGTGGGGCCTGGGCCCTTGGGCTCTGTCAGGCCTCCGCCAGGGTCTGAGCGCTCTTAGGTCTTGGGCCGCTGAGTTCCAAGCTCTCCCTGCTGTGGTGTGGGCGGCGGCAGGCGGGGCCTAGGGCCTTGTTGTTATGATCAAACATGATGGCCAGGCTGATCTTTTCTCCATTTGCATCCATGAAGACACCTGACAGACTGCTTTTATCCAAAATATGCCTTCTACAAACAGAATGCAAGAAAAGTCCTAAGTACAGACGTTTGGATAAATAAATCATTATCTTTGACATCTCAAAAAAAGAAAAGAAAATCTGCTGAACGCATCTGCTTCCAAGAACAGCGTCGCCCTACGTCCTCCTCACCGATGACACAGTCCCATGCATGATCCAACGTGTAAACCCCATCGTCTCTGTTCATGGTTGTGTGTCCACGTCTCCTTATTTCTATCACTTCCTTGATTCATCTTTTGTATTTTTGTTGTTCGGTGTTTATGATCCTTGTTCTGTCCCAGTCCATGATGTGATTCTCTCTTGTGCAGTGATCTGTTACGGCTGATTTTTTATTGTACTTTCTGCTTCCTGTTTTGCTGCTCTTGTGTGTCTTCTCGTCTCCTTCTCACACTCCTTTCTATGTTCTATTGTTCGTGTGTTGAGTTGGCGTCTGGTTTCTCCTATGTATGTTTTATTGCATAGTTTGCATGGGATTTCGTATATGACTCCATACTTCTGTCCTGTTGGTATCTTGTCTTTTGGGTGTACTAGTCTTTTGCTAACTGTTGTGTATAGTTTTGTTGGTGTGTTTATGTTGTGTTTTCTCATTGTTGCTGTTATTTTTCTGTTATGCCTTTGATGTATGGAAGGGTTATCACTGGTTTTGGTTCTTGTTTTTCTGGATTTTTGGTTCTTTGTTTCAGTTGTTCTTGTCTTGCTGTTGTTATTTGTTGTTTTCCTTTGTTTATTGCCCATGTCGGGTATCCGCAGGTTTTTAATGCGTTTTGTATACGTTTGTCTTCTTATTTAACATCTTGTTCTTATATTATGATGTTTGCTCGGTAGTATAATGTTCTGATCACTGACATTTTATGTATGGTAGGGTGCTCTGACAATAGAAGACAACAACATACTCACACGACGTCACATCCCTGTTCACAAAAACACCAACCCAATAAACCATTGACATTGGAATAAATAGAATCAGACGAGACAAAACCGTACACAAAAGAACAAACCTCACAACAGGCGACATAACACAACTGACAACACTGATAGCAAACTCCACATACTACGGAACAATATACAAACAACTGGAAGGCTTCGCCATGGGTAACCCGTTGTCAGCCATCCTTTGCGGGTTTTTCATGTAGGATCTTGAACAAAAAGCCATAGCCACTGCCCCCCCAAACTGCAAAATAAAACTATGGAACCGGTACGTGGACGACATACTAGAAATCATACAAACAGGACAAACGGAGGCATTAACAGAACACCTGAAAAATATAGACGACACAAACAACAAAAAATGTACACGAGGAAGAAATAGAAGACAGCATAACATTCATGGACATGAAAATAAGCAGACAAAAAGACGGGCCCCTGAATATAATCACATACAGGAAACTATGCAATAAAACATACATAAGAACAACCAGACGCCAACTGAACACACGAACAATATGTGGCAAGGTGGACAAATGAGGGCCCATGAGGGATTTGAACCTCAGACTTCCAGGTGAGAGTCACGTGTGTTAACCAGTCAGCCAAAGGGATATCTCTGTGGCCAAGTAGCCAGGGCGCATGATCAATCGGGATACAATGACAGCATGCTCACCCTGTCACAAATAGAACATAGAAAGGAGCGTGAGAAGGAGACGAGAAGACACACAAGAGCAGCGAAACAGGAAGCAAAAAGTACAATAAAAAAATCAGCCGTAACAGATCACTGCACAAGGCAAAATCACATAATGGACTGGGACAGAACTAGGATCATAAACAACAAACAACAAAAGTACAAAAGATGGATCAAGGAAGTGATAGAAATAAGGAGACGTGGACACACAACCATGAACAGAGATGATGGGATCATGCATGGGGCTGTGTCATCGGTGAGGAGGGCGTGGGCCGCAGAGGGCGACACCACCGAAACGTCAGCAAGAAAAAGGTAAAAACAACTCTTGATCTGTGTTAAAGAACCAAGTGATAACAGAAAAAAACACACAGAATGAACACTCAAAAGATACATATAGGTTTATTCATGTAATGAAAACTGGTTATTTTTATTCTCCTGGGGATTCCTTAGGGGCATGTGGGGCCCCTCCTGGCTTTTGGGGAAGGTGGGGCCCTTTAAGGGCTTGCTAAAATCAGTGGCTTGCTGGGCTCACTAGAAGATTGTATCCCTAGCCCTAGAGGCTTGCAAGGCCCCTAGAGACACGGGAACATATTAAGTAGCTGAAATGAGTGAACAAGCTAATGGTGAATAGTTTATCTTCCCTGTTGAAGGTAGCTACTTACAAAAACCTTAAAACTGTACATGGTGGATAACACCATGATCACTGCAAATAAAAGTCACATTAAAGGCTGAAACAATCATTTGTCCTAATAAATGTGGAATGCTGTCACAGACTGGACCAAGTTAGATGTAGCATTTACCACAAATGGCCAGAAGAGGGTGCCAAACCTCACTGGGAAAGATCTGGATTTGTACCTCCACAAGCTGAAATGGTACAAATTTTCTTTTTGTTTCTGTTTTTTAGTCTACATAAGATCATCTTGAAGCCATTTTGGAGACAACAGAGGAACATATAAGATCATGAAAAAAAGAAACTATCTCAACAGGAGTTTGACAAAGAAGTAAGTCACATATAAAGTGTTTCTGTCCTCAAAGGGGAGATCAAACCAGTCTGGTTCTTTTACAGTCAGCTGGTGGCAGGTCTTATGATTTTCATCCTCAGTTCATCTAGAGGAACTAAAGAGAACAGCTCTTATTTTAAACGCTGCTGCACTCAAAAAGAAGCACGGTTAGGTATTAGAAGAGGCTCAACTAAAATTATGAGAAGGAAAAGTTTGATGTTAAAACTATCCTTTCAGAATCAACTGCAAAAATTAGGGTTTATGAAGAATATAAAGTTCCAGTATGTAGAAGACATTTCAAAAGGATATCTGTGCATAAAAATTAGGAAAAAGACATGCAGCTTCCTAAGACTTCTGATGGTTTGCAGCAAAAATGTTCTCTGCACATGTTAGTGCCGTTTTTCTTATTTGGAAACCCGTGGACTCGATGTCCACACAGGCTGGAGTTTACCCGACCTCTCTACCCTAAAACTCTCCACTCTCCACACTGAGCTGAGCTGAGGCAGAACCTAGCTTAGAACTCCCTCTAGTTACGTCAGATGTTGAGATTTAGAGGGAAAAAAGGGCGTTTTTAGAAGCTTTGCTGAAAAAGGACACAATAAGCATTTCAAATAGTATTTTTTGAACAGAATTTTACATGAATTAAAAAACATTAACCTGCAATTTGATCTTTTAAGTGTGATGTAAATACCTGAATATTTAAACTTTTCTGGACTTAGTTTAAATTGAATGGAGCCAGTGAGCTTTCCCTCCAAAAGAGTTAATGGGGCGACGGTGGCATAGGAGTTAAGTGGACACCCCGCAATCGGAAGGTCGCGGGTTCACGTCCCACTCGGTCTGTCGCCGTCCTTGGGCAAGACACTTAACCCAAATTGCCTCTGTTGGTGGTGGTCAGAGGGGCTGATGGTGCAACAATGCAGCCTCACTCCTGTCAGACCACCCCAGGGCAGCTGTGGCTACTCAGTAGCTTACCATCATCAGCAGTGTGTGAATGTGTGAGTGCATGCAGCGTCTTTGAGTGTCCTAACAAAGCGCTATATAAGTTTGATGAATTATTATTATTATTTCACTTTTCTTACCCTTATAGCCAGAGAAACGACCAAAGATTCAACAGCTAGGGATACCCCAGAAAAAGATCTGAAATAAACAAAAGAATATCGTCGGCATAAAGAGAGACTTTATGTGTAGATCCCTGATGTGAGATGCCCCTGATATCTGAGTTCTGCTGTATGGCAACAGCCAAAGGCTCAATAGCAATAGCAAATAAGAGGTGCGACAGTGGGCATCCCTTCCTAGTTCAATGGCTCAAACCAAAGTAATCTGGAAGAGTATTATTGGTGTGGCCAGCTGCCAATGAAAAGGAATATGGCAATTTTATTCAGGATATAAATTTGGGTCCAAATTTAAACCTCGCCAGAGTCTCACAAAGGTAGTCCCACTCCACTCGATCAAACGCTTTCTCAGCATCTAGACAGAGTTCTACTTCATCGACCCTTTGGTTGGGAGGAGCAGGCAGCTAACATTAAAAATATTTGCTGATCTTTCACAAACCCTGTCTGGTCAGGTGAAACCACCGTAGGGAGTACTTTCTCAAGGAGCCGAGCCAGCTCCTTCGTAAGAATTTTAGCATTCACATTTAAAAGTGACACTGGCCTGTAAAAGCTGCAGCGTACAGTTGTTTTTATCTCTTTTCAAAAGCACAGAAATAACAGCTTGATGCATAGTTGGTGGAAGCAACCGAACAGCAATGGTGAGACTAGTTCAAAAAATTTAAGGAACTTGGCTGGAAAATCATCCAGTCCAGATTTGTTGCTTTGCTGTTGATCGCAGAAACCAGGGCACAGAAATAGCTTTTTCTAGATCCTCAACCAAGTCCACACTCACAGAGGGGAGAGCTGTACTGTTAAAAAAAGTCTTCAAACACGACTCTGACTCTGTTTGCTCTGCAACGTTGATGTTTTATCTCCACAAATAACACAAGCCTGGAGGAGTTCTGCTGTGTGGTGGAGTTGCTAATGCTAACGGTTAGCTTCTGCTAGGGCTGGGCAATATGGCCTAAAAATAAAATATCCGATTTTATTTTTTTTATTTGATTTATGATTTTTTTTCCAATCTCCCCCCCTAATTATTAAGAAAAGCAACTGCGGTTTTGTTCGTCTCTGAGAGACTGGTATTTTTCATATTGGGCTGGATGCCTCTCATTCAGGTGTTGGAACAGGTTTGTGGTGCTGCTGCCTTTGACTGCGATGGGCTTTAGGCTAATGTTGCAGTGTGGGGGTCTCTTGCTCCACGTCTGTCGAAGCAAACCCATACCAGACCAACAACAGATGATTTTATTCCTTTCTTAAGCCTCTTTTATAAAACAATGCCGCATATTTGCAGCAACGCCGATCAGCTGATTCTGTTTACAAAAGTGAAACTTATGCGCGTTTACTGTCATTTTCAATATAGTTGACAGTCGGAGCTCGGCAGTAACTCCCCACGTGATCATGACACCACCCTCTGTTGCGCCAAGGCGTAATGTGCTTTCACAAGTCCGGAATATTACTAAAAAGCGTGGCACACTTCCCACACTCACCGGTAGCCATGTTGTCGCTTGCTGTTTTTCGTGTGTGCTATGACGTTGTTGCTTGCTGCTATGTGAAACTAACGCTACGGAAGCTCCAGGGAGCCAAAAAGGCACCATTACATAAAAAATTTAATTACTTATTTTTTAAATCGCCTGCAACAAAAAACTCGAATTAATTCATTAAATCGATTTTTCGCCCAGGTCTAGCTTCTACTAGCCCAGACGTTCTCTGCTGTTTCGTGAGTCAAGATGGGTGAGTCCATGAATGTTAAGTGACAGTGTGACGTAGATCTGTCAGGATTTTCTAATCCTAGAGTTTCACCTAGAGTCTATTTTCTATCAGAAGCTAATGCAGGAGATAGGTGGAGGAGACTATTTTCATGTTCAGCCTGCATGAAACACTCAGAGTGACCCATTAGAATCAGAAATAAAAAAATAAATAATTTCAGTGAACCACACCTTTAAGACATAAAAGAATCAATAAACAAACTTCTGATGAATTCAAAAAGACAAAGTTTATTAAAAATAGAATTGTTAGGGAAAACAAGATATTTTATTCTCTTATGGTTTAAGTTAAAACATTTATATATTCTATAAAGTTTATTACAAAATAGAATTGTCAGAAATTATTTTCCAACTGCTTGCCGTCTCTTCTGATCCACATGAGGACATAAATGGGTTTTAAATGTCTTACATGCAGGACTGTTGAGCGAGTCTGACTCCAGTGTTGAGACAGACCAAAAAGCAGAACCAAACACTTAAAAACATAAAGATCATTCAGGAAAAAAGACGCCACGTTTACTCATCAAATCTGTAAAATATGAAAACGTCAAGTTCCTATGAGGTTCTCCGGTGGTTTCAACATGGCCTCAGCTGTGCTGACGTGACCAGAATGCAACTGAAACGTTTCTGAGTACAAGACAGAACTGATATGACAAAAGGAGAACATTACAAGAGGTTCTGGTCATGACTGATCACCTTCAGCTGATGAAGACCAGGATGCGAGGCATGAGCATGAGACCATCAGCTTCACACGCTTTAATGAGATTAGGCCTTTGAGCCACACACAGGAACAGCTGTGGTACACCAGCAGAACCTATAAGAACGTTTCATTAACCTGCAAATCACTGTAAACTCATTCATGTCAAAAAATAAAACACATTAATGGTTTTATTTATAAAAATATCTTTTGGATTATTCATCAAAAGTACTCAAACAGCAAAAAGCTCCACACGCCCACCATTAATTAGTTTTCTGGCTTTTTCATATAATGAAGGTCATAAAACATCTGTCGACTACTGAGAGCAGATTTTACAAAATAAAACATTCCTTCATGAAAAAACAAGCGATAAGTCACTTCAGATGAGCCCAGTCACTTAAATCTCAGTCCTAACCAACAGAGAGCAGCTTTCATGAGACCACTTCAGTCCTGACGCACATCCAGTCTTAATTACTGTCCAGTTTTACTGGTTTCAGAAACGAACCAGACACATCAACCCTAACCCTAGCAAAGACAACGTCGTACTTCCTGTAAAGATTAAAGAAGCAGACAAAAAACAACCTAAGCTGGAGGTGATGAGATAAACATGAGGTCAGCGTACGACACATCAGGACAAAAACCTTAACTCATAAACCCTCCCCTTTGGACCACGGCAGCTCTTCGCTGCTCTTATAGCAGGGTCCAGGATTTGGTCACAAGACTGATTCAGAACAGAGAGAATCGTGTTTAGTCAGCGGGACTGTAAATGACCATCTGAATCTGAAACAAGTCCATTCATTCAAAAACACAACTCTGCCCTAGTTTCCTATCCAATCAGGTGAGTCCTGATCAGAGACACCACAGCCCTGCATCACGGCTGAGTTTTGGTCTGCAGAGGAACATAAAACCAACCATTCCTCAAAAGATCTGGTAAAGTAGTACAAATATATAGATTTATATTTTTACAGTAAATACCTGAGTTATAAACCTCTCAACAGTGGATAAACAAGTGATCTCACTACTGATGTGTCAGTTTACAACTCAGAACCCCAACCCAGCTCTGGGAGCTTAAGAACAGACCAATCATATCCACTCAATGTAATCAACTGGAAGAGAGAACAAAATAAAGGAGCACAGACATGTAGATCTACCCGCCTGTACAGCACAGCAGTAAGAATCCTAAAACAAAAGCCTTTTGACATTAGACAATAAAAACTAGAACATCTATTTGTTTGTATCTTTACCCCTGCAGATTAAGTTCCAGTGCAGCAGCAGCAGCATCGCTTCGTTCCTTTATAAAACATTCTTCACAACATCTTCTTGAATCTGGTGAGAGCAGAAGCATCAGGACTCAACTTTCACTTTGTTGATCTTATTAAAAAAAGCAAAAAGGTGTTGAACTAAAAGGGGAAAAGGTGATGTAGTTGGTTGCTTATGTTTTCCAGGGCTAATGGTGTGCTAACAGAACCCAAGCAGAACCTTCCACTGAGACATGTGTGTGTGTGTGTTACTGTTTTTGTTATTAAAGCCTAATAGAGTTTTTCAGTGGTCATGTCCTCTCATCAGTACCAGTGTAAACAAAGGAGACTGATGGACCATCACGGGATGTTCAGGGTGGTGTGTTGATTCCTTGCTGAGTCAGCAGGTGGGGGGGATGAGGACTGAGCAGCATCACAAAGGATCTGTTCCAGCACTGTCAGCAGGTGTTTCAGACCATAGATGTAGCCGTGATCCTGACTATCACTTGGGAAAACATGAGCAAAGTCAATCATCTTGACCTCCACCTCCAGATCCTCCATGTTCTCCTGCCTTCCACCTCCATGTCCACGTCCCGGTCCTTTCCACTCCTCCTCCTCCTCCGTCCTGCTGCTCTTCTCCCTCTCTCCGTGTGAATCTGTGCCTTTCGGGGATTTGTTTCCGTTGGGTGACTGTTTCTGACCACCTGTTTGCTGAGTCGTGTTGTCTTCTTCACACAGCACTGACTTATGCTCCCCCGTGTCTGAGTCCGTCATGATCGAAGCAGCGTCGCTGTGCTTTAGGGAGCGGCCACGCCCACTGCGGTCATGAGCACCTTTCCTCTGATTGGTGTAAAGGGTGTAGTCCCAGGACACCGCCTCTTCTGTGTTGTTGTTGTTGTTCTCCGCCACTTCCTGTTCCTGCCCCCCACCCTCCTGGACAGATTTCTCCTCACGGCCCTGACCGCCGTCAGCCACAAGCCACAGTTTACCAGTGTTGGTCACCGCGTCACTAACTGATGGATTTTTGAAGAACAAAAAGGGCAAAGAGGAGGGGAGACCCTCGTAGACAAAGAGAAGGGAGCTGGCATAGAAAACCAGCTGGTGCTGGGAATAAAACCAGTAGAGAATTTGCTGCACTCTGCATATGCAGGCCCAAAGAGCGTCCTTCCTCAGATAAACGCCATTGTGGAAAAACGCTGCCAAGCCTGGAGGAAAGAGGAATAAAACAAACATCATAAACATCATAAAAAACTAAAGAATGACAAAAAAGAACAAAGGTGAGAAAACTTAATTCCATCTTTCCACTTTCAACTGAAAACTAAAAAGTGACTGTTATTGAATCAGATACAAAAAAAATCTTGTATTTCATTATTTTCCATTTTAGTCTTGGATCAAAAATTAAAATCAGTAAAAAAGGAGCCACAGGACAGAGTTCGGTTTTATTATTAAATGGGTCAGGTTTATGTGGACGAGAGCATTCAAATGGTAGGAAGCACAGATGCAGTCAACCCAACCTCGACTCCATCTAACTAGACATGGAATTATTCTGTTTCACTTCAGTGAAGAAATGGAAAATGAGTGTCTTACTTCATCTTTATGTTTGTGAGTAACAGGCAATTATGTTTATTCTCACATGATTATTTCATCAAGCAGATGTAACTTTAGTTTTGTAACATGTGATTTTTGTTTTGTAACATGTAACTTTTGTTTTGTAGCATGTAACTTTTGTTTTGTAGCATGTAACTTTTGTTTTGTAGCATGTAACTTTTGTTTTGTAACATGTGATTTTTGTTTTGTAACATGTAACTTTTGTTTTGTAGCATGTGAATTTTGTTTTGTAACATGTAACTTTTTGTAGCATGTGACTCTTATTTCATAACATGTAACTTTTGTTTTGTAGCATAGAATTCTTAGCCTGGCCTGCCAGACTCTCCCTCTGTCTATTCTAAACAGTGGAAGGGTCTGGTAACTCACAGGCAGCGAGCACCATGAGGGGCGGGACTAGCCAACTCAAAAATAACCAATCCGAATAAAGGCGGAAATGACGACTTACCGCGCGACGCTGTAGTTCTTTAGCTGTAGTCGTCAAAGTAGCGCTTCTAACAATCTCCCTCTCACTGTTCACGCCAAGCTGCGCTGCAGTTAACCCCAGCTTTCCAGCATTTTTTACTTATTGCTCCATTAGCGCAAGTAAAGGTGACACCTCGATAAAATGTGTTTTTTAGCTGGGTAAGCACCTTCCTCAGTAGAAATTAATGCACTGGGGGCGAATGGAGACCCACCTAAGATGGTGGCCGGCCACTATGGCAGCGCCAGTCCACGAGACTTCTATGTATTTATGTCTGTGGGTAGCACAGCGCAAACATCTTTCTTTAGGAGAAAGGCTTTTAGCGCTAATTCTTGTTGTGGTTTTAAAGACATGTCCAAGTCATTTAGAACACAGGAAAGAGCCACAGTGAGCTCCGCTTCAGACGCCGTCTGTGTGAGGGCATCCCTGAGCTCTTGTACAGTCTGAGGAGCAACCTGGCGCCACCTAATGGACCCAAACATAATGTCCCACAGATGTTCTATTGGGTTTAAGTCAGGGGATCGTGAAGGCCATTCAATTGTTTCAATTCCTTCATCCTCCAGGTACTGCCTGCATACTCTTGCCACATGAGGCCGGGCATTGTCGTGCATTAGGAGAAAACCAGGACCTACTGCATCAGCGTAGGGTCTGACAAAGGGTTCAAGGATTTCATCTGGATACCTTATGGCAGTCAGAGCACCATTTCCTAGGCAGTAGAGGTCTGTGCGTCCCTCCATGGATATGCCTCCCCAGACCATCACTGACCCACCACCAAACCTGTCATGTTGAACGACGTTGCAGGCAGCATAACGTTCTCCTTGTCTTCTCCAGACTCTTTCACGTCTATCACAGGTGCTCAGGGTGAACCTGCTCTCGTCTGTAAAAAGTACAGGGCGCCAGTGGCGGACTTGCCAATTCTGGTGTTCTTGAGCAAATGCCAGTCGAGCTCTACGGTGCTGGGCAGTGAGCACAGGGCCCACTACAGGACGTCGGGCCCTCAGGCCATCTTCATGAAGTCTGTTCCTGATTGTTTGGGTAGAGACATTCACACCAGTGGCCCTCTGGAGGTCATTCTGTAGGGCACGAGCAGTGCTCAGCCTGTTCCGCCTTGCACAAAGGAGCAGGTATCGGTCCTGCTGATGGGTTGTGGACCTTCTACGGCCCTGTCCAGCTCTCCGAGAATAACCGCCAGTCTCCTGAAATCTCCTCCATGTTCTGGAGATTGTGCTGGGAGACACATTAAACCTTCTTGCTGCAGCACGTGTGGATGTGCCATCCTGGAGAAGTTGGACAACCTGTGCAACTTCTGTAGGGTTAAGGAATCGCCTCATGCTGCCAGTAGAGATAATTACTCAAGCCAAAACTAGCACGAGTGGAAAACCAGCCAAAAAAGATCAAGAGGGAGAAACTTGAAATGACCTCCACATGTTAAACCAGTCCTGTTTTGAGGGTTTTGTAATTGTTGCCACTTTAGTGCACCTGTCGTTAAGTCCATGAACACCAATACAGCTGAAAGTGATTAACAATGCCCTCAGCTGCTTAATCAACCAGATAATTATCAGACATGTTTCATTGATTTCATGCCAGGCCCAATAAAAAAAGTGTTCCTTTAATTTCTGTGAGCAGTGTGTATATATATATATATATAAGACGGCCACTCTTTCTTGTAGGACACTCACTATCCAAGTTTCTGGCTAATACCCTGCGTGCTGGTAACCTCTCCTCAGAAGAAGTTAGCAAGATGATCTACAAAATCACTCTCACCACACTTGCAGTTGCAGCTGCACTCGCAGTTCTCTTTTGGTTATCTTTCTTTTATAAATCACAAGAAGATACATCTCCGCCTGGACCAGAAAGGCATAAGCGTTGGGTATCTGATCCCTTTGAGATTGAATCCATTGGCCATGTTTACCATATGAATAACTGATACAGATATGTATCCGGCAGAGTAAATAATCATTCTGATTGTTATGTTTGCTCCTACATGTCACCATCATCCTCCCACCCCAGGCTTACTTCTCTCTCTTTATCCTACCTCCAGTCTCGTTGTGTCATAAACTTTGCCACTTTGGGTCGTAATGTGAACTTCGATCTCAATTCATCTAACTTCACGTACCTTCAAACCTTCTTTGGTCATCACACAAACCGAGCCTTTGTAAAACGGTACTTGTTCCTACCTTTATCCGTGGAATCGGGCACGGATGAGTTTGTCGTATCACTAAACTCTTCTTCATTCCCCTCCACTGCACTGACTACAATTGCACCTTAAAGGAACTAGAGGCAGGAAAAAAAAAACGATGCTCACGAGCGACGCGCCCGGCTCTGCGAGTAACTGCAGCCCAGCACGGGAGCGTGCACAGACGGCTATGTTACACAAACACAAAAATACCATTACCTGACCCTCTTCACACGCTCTCACGCCACACCTCCAATATCTCACGCTGAAAAGGCAACTCCCTGCCGCTCTCACGGACAATATTGCGGCGAAGCAATCCACGCTGCAGCCCTGATCACAGCTAATGCTACTATCACAGCTAATGCTACTGCACGCTAGCTCTCTCTGAGTCATCGGTTCAGGTCCCTGCCTGTCTTTTACCATATTTGGTTTTTGACTCACGAGATGCCGCTGAATAAACTTCCTTTGTGCCACGCTTGGTCGTTTGCTGGTTGCAGTAGAATCCATTTCCACAGTTCTTCTTTAGGAGTTTGGCGGTTGGCAAGCAACTTAAGGTGCAATAGCGCCACCTACCGATCTGCAGTGTCGAACACATTTTCTTTCTGTTTTGAAGCTGTCGTGAACGTGCAAGCAGTGTCAATTGACGCCACATCCGTAGGGCAGCGCGGGAAATTCGTGACCATACTGCAGCGCATTTTGCAGCAAACAGCCTGTTCAAGAAAATGAAACGATACATGGGTGGCCTCATTCTTTTAGGTTTATAACGCTTCATCACTCATTAGCTTTGAAAAAATGAACATACATGTTTAATTTTTTACAGATTTTTTAAAGATCCTGCCTCTAGTTCCTTTAAGGATGCTAGAATTGAGACAATATGTTTTGAAACTTGTAGACTGAGATGTGTGTTTTGAGACTTGTGCTTTGAAACACTTGTACATTGAATTTTTTTTAAGTCTGCATGTTATAAAATGAAAGTTTCATCATGTTACTAATGAGAATCACATGCTACTAAACATGTTACAAGTTACATGTATTAATGTCTTAATCCTAGCTCCATAATAAGCCACGTTCTCAACAAGAAAACAGCTCTATGTTGGTTTCCAGACGTCGTATTATATCACTGTTAGCTCATCACCGTAAAGTTCTGTCTGCTGGAGACTAAAATACACCTTAATGAGTCTATTGGCTCACCAGTCCACACAAACCCAAACTTAAAAAATCAACTTTGGTCCGGCAGCCATTTTTCTTGTCTCATATTTTTGAGCGCCTAAACTTAAAAATATAAAAAACAAGACCTTCTCAGGTGTAAACCCAACCCATTTAATAACAAAATTTTCCCATTTTATTTTTGATCCAGGACTAAAATGGAAAATAGGAAACACAAGATTTGTTTTTTGTAACTTTTGTTTTTTGATTTTCAGTTGAGAATTAAAAATAATCCACGGTTTCAATCAGTGAGACCATGGAACAAGACTTCCGTACGGCTTCGAGGAGATTCTGGTCCACCATCCGGCGTCTCAGGAGGGGAAAGCAGTGCACTACCAACACTGTTTACAGTGGGGAGGGTGTGCTGCTGACCTCGACTCGGGACGTTGTGAATCGGTGGGCCGAGTACTTCGAAGACCTCCTCAATCCCACCGGCACGTCTTCCAGGATGGAAGCAGAGTCTGGGGATTTTGGGTTGGGCTCTCCAATCTCTGGAGCTGAGTTCACTGAGGTGGTCAAAAAACTCCTCGGTGGCAAGGCTCCGGGGGTGGATGAGATCCGCCCGGATTTCCTTAAGGCACTGGATGCTGTGGGGCTGTGTTGGTTGACGCGGCTCTGCAATATCGCGTGGACATCGGGGGCAGTTCCACTGGATTGGCAGACCGGGGTGGTGGTCCCCCTATTTAAAAAGGGGGACCGCAGGGTGTGTTCCAACTACAGGGGGATCACACTCCTGAGCCTCCCTGGTAAGGTCTATTCAGGGGTTCTGGAGAGGAGGGTCCGTCGGATAGTCGAACCTCGGATTCAGGAGGAGCAATGTGGTTTTCGTCCTGGCCGTGGAACACTGGACCAGCTCTATACCCTTGGGGGAGTCCTGGAGGGTCGACCGCATCCCTTGGGGGGCCCTGTGGGGGGTACTCTGGGAGTATGGGGTACCAGGCCCCTTGATATGGGCTGTTAGGTCCCTGTACGACCAGTGTCAGAGCTTGGTCCGCATTGCCGGCAGTAAGTCGGGCTTGTTTCCGGTGAGAGTTGGACTCCGCCAAGGCTGCCCTTTGTCACCGATTCTGTTCATAACTTTTATGGACAGAATTTCTAGGTGCAGCCAAGGTGGTGAGGGGATCCGTTTTGGTGGCCTAAGGATCAGGTCTCTGCTTTTTGCAGATGATGTGGTCCTGTTGGCTTCGTCAGAACGTGATCTCCGGCTTTCGCTGGAGCAGTTTGCAGCCGGGTGTGAAGCAGCTGGGATGAGAATCAGCTCCTCTAAATCCGAGACCATGGTCTTGAGTCGGAAAAGGGTAGAATGCCTTCTCCAGGTCAGGGACGAGGTCCTGCCCCAAGTGGAGGAGTTTAAGTATCTCGGGGTCTTGTTCACGAGTGAGGGAAGGGTGGAGCGTGAGATCGACAGGCGGATTGGTGCTGCATCTGCAGTGATGGGGGCGTTGTACCGGTCTGTCGTGGTGAAGAGAGAGCTGAGTCGAAAGGCGAAGCTCTCAATTTACCGGTCGATCTACGTTCCTACCCTCACCTATGGTCACGAGCTTTGGGTAGTGACCGAAAGAACGAGATCGCGGATACAAGCGGCCGAAATGAGTTTTCTTCGCAGGGTGGCTGGGCTCTCCCTTAGAGATAGGGTGAGGAGCTCGGTCATCCGGGAGGGGCTCGGAGTAGACCCGCTGCTCCTCCACATCGAGAGGAGCCAGTTGAGGTGGCTCGGGCATCTGATTAGGATGCCTCCTGGACGCCTCCCTGGTGAGGTTTTCCGGGCACGTCCAACCGGGAGGAGACCCAAAGGAAGACCCAGGACACGCTGGAGAGATTATGTCTCTCGGCTGGCCTGGGAACGCCTTGGGATTCCCCCGGAGGAGCTGGCCCAAGTGGCTGGGGAGAGGGAGGTCTGGGCTTCCCTCCTTAAGCTGCTGCCCCCGCGACCCGACTCCGGATAAGCGGGAGAAAATGGATGGATGGATGGATGGATG
>SSNS01000116.1:1179314-1250846 GCA_006937985.1 Aphyosemion australe
ACACACACAGGTGAACTTGACTCATAAGGAAAAGCCTTTGATCTTTAATTGTTTATAATTAGGCTTAACGAGCCGTCTGCAGGTGTTAACGACCTGTCTGCATGTACTTACAGTCAGCTTCAGCTGTTAGATGTCAAATCGGAGGCCTCAAACTTCTCATCACCATTCGAAAAGTATTGCACCGATTTGAAAAATCAGTCAGGGATGAGGTCCTGCCCCAAGTGGAGGAGTTTAAGTATCTCGGGGTCTTGTTCACGAGTGAGGGAAGGGTGGAGCGTGAGATCGACAGGCGGATTGGTGGTGCATCTGCAGTGATGGGGGCGTTGTACCGGTCTGTCGTGGTGAAGAGAGAGCTGAGTCGAAAGGCGAAGCTCTCAATTTACCGGTCGATCTACGTTCCTACCCTCACCTATGGTCACGAGCTTTGGGTAGTGACCGAAAGAACGAGATCGCGGATACAAGCGGCCGAAATGAGTTTTCTTCGCAGGGTGGCTGGGCTCTCCCTTAGAGATAGGGTGAGGAGCTCGGTCATCCGGGAGGGGCTCGGAGTAGACCCGCTGCTCCTCCACATCGAGAGGAGCCAGTTGAGGTGGCTCGGGCATCTGATTAGGATGCCTCCTGGACGCCTCCCTGGTGAGGTTTTCCGGGCACGTCCAACCGGGAGGAGACCCAAAGGAAGACCCAGGACACGCTGGAGAGATTATGTCTCTCGGCTGGCCTGGGAACGCCTTGGGATTCCCCCGGAGGAGCTGGCCCAAGTGGCTGGGGAGAGGGAGGTCTGGGCTTCCCTCCTTAAGCTGCTGCCCCCGCGACCCGACTCCGGATAAGCGGGAGAAAATGGATGGATGGATGGGTTTCAATCAAACCCAACATTCTGGGATTATATCCATGTTTATACTCACTTCCTGCCAAAGAATACAGAGAAGCTCAGCTAAGAGTAGATGAGATTAAATTATTTTATTCTACAATCAGAAGAGACAGACATACCATCTTTAATGGTGTCCTTCACCAGGCTCCTTCCATAGTGCTGGTCATAGGAATCAAACGTGTCACTATGAACATTATACACCTGAAAAACATCACAGAGGTCAGTTTAGTTTAAATGTGACAGAAGTAGAATACACACTGATTTAAGCAGCAGTTTCTGACCAGCTTGAGCCTTTAAAGGGACACCAGTCAGATTTGGCTTGTTTTTAGCGCCCCCTAGTGTTCAGTTAGTGAAACCAAAAGTGAAACTTATCTCCTCGCTGTGCGTTCGTCTTTTAAACACCTTAATCTAACTGCTGAAATGTCTCCTCAGCCTTCATTAGTGTCTACAGGAGCGGTTCATCAGTAAAACAAACAAATCAGCTGTGTTCATGATCTAAAACATGCAGGAAACCTGCTGGAACCCGACTGCAGCACCAGGTAGGTCAAGCTGAATTTTTTCTAAGTCCCAGCAGACCAGACCAGCAACTGTGAAGTTGCAAGTGGAATATTCTGGCCACAGGGGGCGACAAGGGCTGGGTGGACTTTCATTAACCCTGTAAAGGGTCATTTTAGCACATACTGGGCTGGCTCAAGAACATGATTTAAAAATATGACAAATGTGCAAAGTGTCCCTTTAATAAGGGACTGGTTCAGACAGAACCACCAGGGACCGCTCAGGGAACACGTAATTGAGCTGAGTGGATGATTTCCTGCAGATCAGCACCACCCTCCAGTGTGTTGGAGACTGATCAGAGTGATAGCAATTTAGCTAATTTACGCTCTCTTTAAAAAGATAAGTTCTTTAAATGTTTCCCATCATCTGTTTGGGCTTTGCTGACGACAACGACAGCTGTTAGTTAAACAGTGAGTGTGTGTGAATAATGTAAAGTGCTTTGGGTGCCTTGAAAACAGCTTTCTCTAATTTATTATTATGATTATTGATATTATACCAGACGTACCCCTCAATACATGGACAACCAGAAGATCTGTGGTACAGCCAAACCAGCAGACTTACTCTCATGCCGAGGATCAGGAAGCCCATTTCCTCCATCAGCGGGTATTTTCTGATCTGCTGTTCTCGTTTCTCCTGGGAGGCGAACGGATCGTAGCTCCGCTGGCCCAGCTTCACGTCCATGATGCAAGGCCTGACAAAGCGACTTGTTACGTCCTCCAGCTTCAGGTAAACATCTGAATCAGGAGAATGCAGAGGAGCTGTGTTGAGAAAACATTCTTAGATAAATCACACAAGGAAATTATTGTTGAGGTAAGATGAGATGATCAGACCATCAAAAGAGCCTGCTACATATAAACTTAACACATCAGGATAAAAAACGATAAATGTATCGATCTGCTGCGCATCAGAATATGATCTACAGCAGAGGGCCACACGAGAAGATGTTTCAGCCGTTTGTTGATCAGCATTGACTAATCTATGACACAATCACATCTGGGTCGGCCCAGTCCGACCTTGGTTAGGTCGGCCCATCCCACACGCGGTCAGGTTCTCTTCACACAGCCTTCTCAGGAAGGTGGATTTTTCTGAGCGTGTGGGCAGGGCAAAATACGTTAGGAAGACGTCCATGGTGTCCTCCTTAAGTTAGTAAACAAAGGCAGCCGTGAGCAGCTTTGCTTTTGGAGACCAACATAGAGAACACAGCTTCCTGCCGCCTCACTGAGCAGCGGCGCTGCCGTGGGCTCCTCTCTCGGCAGTCAGTCTGTCCTGGCGCTCCCCCAGACGGAGTGGCCAGTCCTAGCTGAAGTCAGAAGATGTTTACTCCACTGAATCTAGACTGATAATGAATCCCGCATGTGGAAAGCCTCTGCTGGCTGACTCCACCCACCAATCAGAGGCTCCCTATAGCAGGTAGGTGAGAACTTCAGCTGGCCAATCAGTTGGTGTTGGGTATGTTGGGTCGGTTCAGCACCAAGCTGACCACCGGGGAGCAGGTCTGAACAAAACGGTTGGCTGAGCACGGAAAACACACAGATTACCCAGATATGAACACAATTACCCTACCAGGGCTAGACCGGGCCGACCCAGATGTGTGAATGCGCCACTAATGATGAGACTTGACAGCGGCATTTGATACTGTTGATCATCAGATCTTGTTGAATCGATTGGAACATTGGGTGGGGCTCTCTGGTTCTGTGTTAGAGTGGATGAGGTCCTATCTTATGGATAGGACTTTTCTGTTTCCCTTGGTTCTTATTCATCAAGAGATGTTGAGCTTAGGTGGGATGTTCCCCAGGGCTCTGTTCTGGGTCCCCTGCTGTTCTCACTCTACTTGTTACCATTGGGACTGAGAAACATAAAATTAGCTTCCATCTCTATGCTGATGATTGTCAACTTTATTTACCAATCCAGCAAGGGACCAGGGGCAGCATACAGCAGCTGGTGACTTGCTTACGGGATGTTACTTAATGGATGGGGTCCAATTTCTTGACTTTGAATGAGGGCAAAACTGAAATAATAGTTTTTACACCAAATAACAACCAGCCCCATAGATTGGACCTTTTATCGCTGCTACCCTATGAGAAGTCTGTAATTACGGATTTGGGTGTTAAAATAGATTCTACTTTACGATTAGATGCACAGGTAAATTCTGTTCGTTCATGTTTTTACCAGTTGAGGCGCTTATCTAAGATTAAGTCGATCCTCACGCAACAGGAATTAAAAACTGTGACCAATGCCTTTGTCATCTCTAGATTAAATTATTGCAGCTCCCTGTATGCTGGCCTGAGCCAGTCCTTATTAACTCGACTGCAGCTGGTCCAGAACGCTGTGGCTAGGTTTCTTTTTGGAGCATGGAAGTGGGACCATGTCACGCCCCTTCTAGCTGCTTTGGACTGGTTACCGGTGAAATGTTGTATCCTCCACAAGATTTTGGTCTTTGTTTTTAACTCTTTGTCAGGATCTGCCCCAACATATTTAACTTCGCTGCTGACCCGTTATGTTCCCTCAAGATCATTACGTTCGGGTCAGTTACCTCCTAGTGGTACCGCGGTCAAAGCGCAAGTCCAGAGGTGATCGTGCCTTTTCAGTTTTGGGTCCTCGGCTTTGGAACCAATTGCCACTAGAAATAAGAAAGTCCACATCGTTGCCCACTTTTAAAGCCAAGCTTAAGGTTCACCTTAGATTGGTTTCTTAGTTTTTTACTTGTGTTTTAAGTTTTTGATTGTTTTTAACTCTTATCTTTTAATGTTTTATTTTTATTTTATCTTGGAATGTTTTATTTTTGTATTTTATTGCACAGTTGTTTTTAAATTATGTTCAGCACCTTGGGCCCCCTTGATTGGGGGTAGGAAGGGGCTTTACAAATAAAATTGAAACAAAAACATAAGAAAAACAAGACAAATACACACAAAAAGTCTCACCCATGATTATGAAAAAAAGAATTCTAGCAACATAACCCAGTATGCATAGACAGACGTGTCTACAACAAACAATGAAAAACAGTCTTGTTGTTAAACTAAGTACAGATTAGGTAGTAGAAGGAAAACAATCACAGATCAACAGTAAATACTTAAACAGAGCTGCTTAATGAGCAAAATGAAGCAATAGACCTCGAGTCAGAGGGTAACTTATTCCAGTCATGAGGAGCTTTAACACAAAAGACATATCTCCCACCTCTTTTCTAAACCGAGGTATAATAAATGAGAGCTGATCGTTATTCCTTCAGGGATCGGGGGGGGGGGGGGGGGGGGGGGGGGGGGGGGGGTCCTACAAGTCAAGAATTTGTCTTAAATTCACCATGCCACCATCTCACCGGCTGTGCTTCCAGTTTCCCATCTCCAATATGTGCTTACACCAGGGTCAGAGTCTGCTTAAAGTTGCCACATTTTTCCATCAAGTTTTACTTTATAAATCACAAAGTTTGTGGAAAATTACTTCAGCAGATTTCAGAGCCTGTTTTGTGTCTAAGGAAGCTTTGTAAATGAGGCCACTGCTGATTAAAATCAGATGTGTTGGAGCAGAGAAACACTTAAAACATGCTGGATGGATGGATGGATGGACCAGGGTTGGAGACCCCTGGGGCCTCATTTATCAAACGTTCGTAGAAACGTTCCTATATTCCCTCCTACGGATGAAATTTAGAATGTGTGTACGAACAGTCAATGTCCTGATTTATGAAACATGCGTACGTTCCTCCGCAATCGTCTGATGATAAATCCCACCTGTGTGTACCAATGCGCTCGTGTCCGTGTACCGCCCTCAATTAACCATATTTGGTCACACTACATCCTCAGATCGGGAGAGGATTCCCTGGGCTCTTCCCGGACAAAAAAGAAAAACTTTATTGACAGCGAGATCGAAGCACTGGACACTTGACCACACGTGTATGATCGGGGAGCAGAGGATCTTTCTGGAGGGTTCTTTTATTAATAATATATATATATAATAAGAATAAGAAACAATCTTTTAATTAGCGCATCTCAAGCAAACTCACGAGGCGCTTCACAAGGACAAAACAATTAAATTAAAACATAATATATAATTAAATTCAAAATGATTTTAAAAATCATAAAAATGGGAAGAGTAAACATTGTGATTACAAAATAACATGAAATCAGCCATTCTACAATGTCAGATTCCCGTCGGTCACGGGTGTTTTAACACCAATAATGTGACACAGCTGTTTTTCCACCGAAATAATTATTTATTGGGTAGAATAATTAGTGGATGAGGAACACGCGTGGATCACTGAGACCTTCAGAATTGCGGTTCCCTCGTTCTACCTCTAGATGCTGTTCCTACGCATGGTCACAGCTGTTCTTATATTTAGGAATGTTTTCACGCACAAGTACAAATTGGTAAATACCACACAATGCGTAAATTCGTTCCCACGCACGAAATACGCACAGATCTGTTCATAAGTACGGTTGATAAATGAGGCTCCTGGTCTAGAGGGATCAGTATGACAGTTGACACCAGACCACTTATTCCTGTGTGTGCTGCTGGTCCACCATGATATCAGCCCAGTCCTTAATGTGGGTCAACACAAGCTGTTCAGGACATTCATAACAAACACAAACAGACTCTTGACATTTTAGTCACTAATGGCACTTCCAGGTCCGGCTGGATAGCCCCAGCCTGGCCCAGTTGATTACACACATCCTTAGGAATGCAGATGTGACTGAGCACATGGGTGGTCTCCAACATTGGCGCAAAGATATCAGTGATGTCATGAGCGCATCTCTGAGCACGTGGGCGGGAAAACAGAGTGCAGAGAAGTCTGCGGTGTCTCCCTTAAATTAAACAAAGGCGGCTGTGAGCTGTGTTGCTTTTGGAGACTCTGACATTGCATCCTGCTTTACTGTGTTTGTCATCCCGCGGGGTAGCTCAAGCCTGTCAGTAGTGTCTGTGTATGTGTATGCGTGTGTGTCTATCTGTCTGCCTGTGTGTGTTCCAGAGAGACAGAGGAAAAAAACGGCTTCAGTCAGAGGCTTGTTTCTCAGTATCCAGAATGATAATGAATCATGCATGCGGGAATCCCCCGCTGGCTGATTCTATCCACCAATCGGAGGCTCCCCCTAATGGTAGGCGTGAATTTGAGCCGGCCAATCAGTTGGCAGTGGGTGCGTTGGACCGGTTTAAAAAACAACCGGTTGCGCACGGAAGAAATCCACGCTATGCTGATGTGGACACTCGCTACGCTATCTAGGTTGGGTAGAGCTGATGCAAATGTGTAAGCCATATAACTGCTGTCCCACTCACCAATCTGGTCGAGCTTTACAGGCACACACACATACACACACACGAGATGGTTTAGAACCCTTACCACTGGGGCTGTCAGGGGAAGACCAGGTACCATAATATTTGGGAATATGGCTCTGGAGGTCTAGGAGACATGGATCAGAGCAGCCCTCTGCAAAAACCTGAGTGAGAAAGAGAGAGAGAGAGAGAGAGAGAGAGAGAGAGAGAGAGAGAGAGAGAGAGAGAGAGAGAGAGAGAGAGAGAGAGAGAGAGAGAGAGAGACTGTAGTAAAAACCTGGGACACTACATCACTGCTGACCTGTCAGATGACAGAAACATTCACAGACAGTGTTGAATGCAATATGTGTAGGCCAATATGCTCATCTGGAAATTTGCGATGTGCCTCGTTCCTGTGAAACTGGCATTGTTTAAAGCATTTTGTACACCCACGTACACTGCCCACCTGTGGTGGAACTACAGAAGAAGCAGTTTGTACAAACTGCAGGTGGCATACAATGATGGGCTGAGGCTGCTGTTGAGGGTACCTAGATGGAGCCGTGCCAGTCATGTTTATGTACACTGGTTTTCCTACTAATGCTGCTATGCTTACCAATCTAATGTACAGATGTATGTGCTGCCTGATGGCCTCTGACAATGATATTGTTTCTATTGTGTCCAACACAAAACAAAGTTAGGCTCACTTATTTTTCAATCTCTGGAATCACTGGTGCCGTTGCCTGTATGCATTTGATTTAATTGGAGATCACTGATGCTGGTTATTTTACTTTTAATCGTTTACTACTACACTTTTATATTTTGTAGTCTTTTAAACTTTTTTGATATTATGGACGTGATAGTGTCCAGAATAAAGTCTGATGATGATGATGATGTATTAGTGCACGTGTTTGCTCTAAACAGCCACTCTACTGGAGTCTGGCCCTGGTCAGACAAAAACAAAAACAGTCCCAGGAGATACTCCCTCACATTAGAGGGAGAACATTTATTCTACCCACAACAGGAAGGGAGCAGAGGAAGATGATATCTCTAAGGTACTTGCCTAAAAAACTCTGAGCCCAACAACAGCACAGGTTGAACTCTGACACTAGAAACCCACAGCCACGCCTAGAGCAGAGGAAAATCATCTAATAATCGAGAAGCGGACATAAACAATAATGGATCGTTGAAGAAGCACGCCATAATCGATTATAGTGGAATACAGTTTTGTTTTTAACACTAATTTTACTGCACACCAACGCATTTCTGCGTAAAATCCCTTGCCTCCCTTGAACCCCTGGATTGGTGCGTACCCTGCCATTGTTGTGCAAACACACCAATTACACAAAGACCCACTTGCAAATTTACATTTGACTGCTAGCTTGACTGTGATAGGGACGTAGGGGTGGGAATGTTCTCTGCTGTTGTTCTGAAAGCAAAGGCTTGACAAACTCAAAAAAGGTTGCTTTCCTGCACTGGTGGATGGTAGGTGCGTGGCTTGTACTAAAAAAAAAAAGTAAGCCCGCAGACCAGATTCCAACTGAAACCTGTCCCTCTATGAACTGATGGCTTTTATATCTGTTCTGTTTGCAAAAGCAGTCGTGTCAAGTTGGTGCCATGGTGGACTGCTGGTCAGAAAACTTAAGTTACCAGCAGTCAAGGGAACGATGTCCAGGGACCGCTTCATTACAATTATGGCAAACCTTCGATGTGACAAGGACACCCGTGCCAAACGTGTAGACAGATTTGCAGCAATCTCAGACATCTGGTCACGCTTCACTAAAAACTGTACAAGTTCCAGCCCAGGAGAAAACATTACGATTGATGAACAGTTTTTCCAACAAAGGCCTGTTGTCCTTTTACACAGTACATCGCCAGCAAGCCTGACAAATTTGGTATTAAATTCTGAATGGCCACAGATTTAGAGACAAAGTACACTCACCAGCCACGTCATTGGTTACACCTTGCTAGTACTGGATTGGACTCCCTTTTGCCTTCAGAACTGCCTTAATCCTTCGTGGCATAGATTCAACAAGGTACTGGAAACATTCCTCAGAGATGTTGGTCCATATTGACATGATAGCATCACGCAGTTGCTGCAGACTTGTCGGCTGCACATCCATGATGAATCTCCCGTTCCACCACATCCCAAAGGTGCTGTATTGGATTGAGATCTGGAGACTGTGGAGGCCATGTGAGTACAGTGAACTCATTGTCATGTTCAAGAAACCAGTCTGAGTTGATTCCAGCTTTATGACATGGAGCATCAGACGATGGGTCCACTGTGCTCATAAAGGGATCGACATGGTCAGCAACAATACTCAGGTAGGCTGTGGCGCTGCAACGATGATCAATTAGTACTAAGGGGCCCAAAGCGTGCCAAGAAAATGTCCCCCACACCAACATTTCAACCTGTGCCTATGTTAAACCAGAAGATAATGACATTGATCAAGGGGGAAGGCGAACAAGGAGACACAATGGAGGTGAGGATGGGGAAGCCGTAGTTACAGTCGGCCCTCCTTACGCTCCACCAACTCCTCCTGTGGCAAAAAGGACGAGGGATAAGAACAACGCAAAATCAGCCGCGGAGCGACTTGCCCCACCCCCCCGTTCCCCTCTATTCAGATTTTAAAAAGTATATTGCCCTCCCTGAGGATGAGGATATTCTCCCATTGATTGAGGTACCTAACCCCAATGTGGGCGATAATGAAAACAGAACAATGTTTATGTACGACTCACCCCAAGAGGATGTTACTCAGGGCTCACAAGACCTCAGAACCCTAGTCAGCTCCTATCATCTGAATGGGCTGGAGTTACAACAAGCGCTAATGGCAGTGTTTAAAGGGGACTGGTTCAGAGTCCAAGGAGACTTCACCTGAACGTGTTCCTCCTGATTGTGTAGATTTGACTAGACAACTGAATGGAGTCATACAAGGGCTGAGGTGGCTTTCAGAAGACGAGCAAACTAAAGTCAAATAGAACGCACAAAACAAAACGCGACAGAAACTGTGGTTGAATTTCAGGGCAGAATGACTAAAGTTGTTAGAGAAAACAGCGGCCTTGTTGATGATGGTGACAAACAGTTAAAGAATGCCCTTCAGCCACATTTAAACAAGTACATTACTCAATACTATGTGGACTTTCCCACTGGCACCTTAGCTCACCTGACAAACGGGGCTGTTCATGCTGAGAAAATGCTCATAAGAATGCAGCATTTTTAAATGAGGCAGAAGATACTCCTGGGAATGAGGAAGAAGTGTATGGTGAGACCAGAGGTCGAGGTAGAACAGGCAGAACAGGCAGAAGCTCCAAGAAAGATGACAGATATTATTGTGAAAAGCCAGGACACCGGGCACGTGACTGTTGCTCCTACCCACAAAACAAAAAGGGAGACAGCAACAGAGAAGAATGACTAGAGAAGACTGAGGAAGTGGAAATGGAGGAACTAGAAAGTGACCAAGAGGGGTTAGAGGAGTTCCTAGATTTAACAGATGTGTGTATGATGGAGGGGATAAAACCAGAAATAACCCTCCTAGTGAATGGACAGTTGTTCTGTGTGATAGTGGTGTCTGCAGGACTGTCCTGCATGACACACACCTAGCAACACCCTCTAAAAATGTCATTAGAGTAAGATCTGCTGATGGACAGGTGGAAACAAAAAATCTAATGTGAAATGGTCCTTAAATGGTTTCTATACTTTTTAGAAGTTTTCTGACACAATTGCTAAACACTATGAAAAACTGCCCCCACCCACCCCCAATTTAACAAAAGAATTTCTGTTGTTTCGTTTTTAAACGTTGTTCAGAGATTTGTTTTCCTCCTGTTAGATTTTTTCCAACTTTTCATTTATTTTTAAATTCTGTCACTATGTAGTAGTGTTTTTCTGCCTAAACATCACAATTTTAAATACATTCTTCTTATTTGACATTTAAGCATAGTTTCAGCCTCAGCTCAGTTCTTAAGCAGCTGTAATTTTTACTTCTAAAGATTTCAAAGATCCAGCTCCTTCTTCTATTATCTTTTGGTTTCTGATGTTCCCAACGGAGCACTTGGCTCTCAGCGTGTGTGTGTGTGTACTCGTCTATACATCAAAGTGAGGACCTTTAGTAGCAAAGTGAGGACATTTGACCTGTCCTCACTTTGGTGCAATCTTACAGAGCTCTACTCGTTAGTTTTAGAGGTGTGAATTAAGTATTAGTGAAGGTTAGGAACAGATCAGCATTGAAGTGTATGTGTGTGTGTGTGTTACCATGTCATAGAACTGCATTTCTCGTGGCCCTCTTGGTGGAGGTTGAATTTGCTTCAGAACGGTACCATCTGGGTGCTGTAAAATTCCTATAACACAAAAACGACATGATTGAAGTCTGATTTTAAAGGTTACAGCCGAGGAAAAAACACCGTCTACGTCTTTACCAAATCTTTATGCAGGCAATCTGACTGTTTATTACTGGCACCAAGTTTGTGACCCCTTGTGATACTGATATTATTGCAGAGATAAGTGTGTGACATACAGGGCAGTCTTCAATAGAATAGTTCAGGACATAAAATCAACAGATGGGGACAGGGTCCAAAGGAGAACACCATGCTTCAGTCTAAACGTCACTGAGCTGCAGCTGTTGACTACTCTTAAAGCTCCTGCTTCAGACAGGCTATGAATCCATTAATCTGATTGGTTCGGTTATTACATGTGGACTGGTGAGACCAGTTTAAGACCCAACCATCACCAACCCAGTTCAATCATACTACAGGGTGGGCCATTTATATGGATACATTGAATACATTGAAATCTGCTGCAATGACCCGGTTACTGCGTTCACCAAATATCGACACAATTTCGATCCGCTCCTCACGTGTTAAACTCTTCGACATGTCAATGGCTGTGAACAAAGAGAAACTTGTAAATAACTCATGAAAGAATAAAGTTACGTTAAAACCACACCATTGTTTTTCTTGTGAAATTACCAATAAGTTTGATGTGTCACACGACCCTCTTCCTATTGAAAAACCAAAAGTTGGATCCAAGATGGCCGACTTAAAAATGGCCACCATGGTCACCACTCATCTTGAAAAGTTTGCCCCCTCACATATACTAATGTGCCAAAAACAGGACGTTAATATCACCAACCATTCCCATTTTATTAAGGTGTGTCCATATAAATGGCCCACCCTGTACATCAGCTTCATTATCAAATGATTGATGGGATAATAAAAACTTTTGTAATTTAAGACTTCCTAAAGTTGTTTTACTTAAAGGGGACATTTGACTTTTTTCTTACGTTATAATATTTTACAAAACATGTTAATGAAGTTTTTACATAAAGCTATTTCAGCTGTTTTAGTCTTGACAGTTTCAATACCTTCCAGAATGAGTCGTTTCAGGGCTCTGTCACTTTAAGAAAAACTAGCTGGAGCTGGCCACGCCCACCCACCCCCACTCAGGCTGCTACTGATGTCCCGCCGTTCATGGGACCACCATCTTCGCCATTTTGGACGGCAGAGAAACTGTTCAAAATTCTTTGAAGCTAGTCAAAACAAGAAAATACAAAACAGGTCTGTAGCCTTATATCGCTTTTTTTGTTGATTTCACAGTAAAATGTTAATCGTTCGCTGTGCGGTTGGCTGCCAGAAATGGCCCAATGCCAAAAATGGGACCCAATGCCTCCTCGTTTGACACTCAGCATTAAGGGGTTGGATTGGGGGGTTAAACCACCAAATAGTTCCCCGAGCGTGGCCACAGCTGCAGCTCACCGCTCCCCACCACGGGGATGGGTCAAATGCAGAGATGTAATTTTACCAGTGTGTGATGATTACTTGGGACTTTACCTTCACTATGGAGGACGTGTGTTATCGTCCACTATAGTGAATCTGCGTCAGCTCTGAACGACCCGCAGCAGCAGCTGCTGAGCGGAGCGCGTGGATGAGACGTGCTTGTAAGGAACATGGGTTGACGTTGGTTATACGGACCTGGTTTGAGTTTAAAACATTGGATGGTGAGCAGAAAACATCCTCAGTAAAATTAGCTGGGTGAGAGTAAAGTCATAATTGCGTTAACAGCTCGTTAACGCTAATTCCGTTTTTTTTTAACACATGATGAACACAGAGGCTTCTGAACTTTTCGGACATCTCCTGTGATTTAGTTTGAACAATTTCCCCTCACAGTCCTTCCCAGTTTTCTCACATTTAGCTTGTATTTTATTTAAAATATTTTCATCTTTATTGATTTTATGAGAATATTTTGTTGCATTGTTTGGAAAAAGAACCTTAACATAAAAACTATAATTTGTATTTATTTAAATAAGGTTTGAACATTAAATGTTATTATGGCATCCTATACTTTTTAGAATTGTTCTGCAACTCATCATCTGGTATGTGAGATTGTTCAGAAACAGTCATTTAGACACGTATAAACAGAAGAAAAGAATATATTGCGATATATATTGTTGCTTCAAAATTTATCGCGATATAGATTTTAGGCCATATCGCACATTCCTACATGCTACAATGTCAGATTCCCATCAGTCACAGGTGTCTTTATAGGTTCCAACACCAGTTTTGTGATAAAGCTGATTCTCCACAGACACAATTATTTATTGGGTAAAAATTATTTATGGATGCGGAACACGCGTGGATGACTGAGACCTTCAGTATTGTGGCTCCCCTGTTCTACCACTAGATGCTGTTTGTACACATGGTCAGAGCTGTTCTTCAATTTAGGAACATTTCTACACACAAGTAGATGGTAATACCACACTGGGTAAAATTGTTTCTACGGACAGATCTGTAAGTATGGTTGATGAATGAGGGCCCTGGACTGTTAAGCAGATTTATTGTGTTTACTGAACTAATTAACCCTCCCTCGAGTTGCCTTTGTTTTATTTCACTAAATGTGACAAATAAAAACCCTGAATGAGTAACCGAACAATTGTGATAAAGAATGCAAAATAACCCATTTTTAAAATATCAACTGATTATTGACATGTGTGGCTTTACCAGTAATCAACGCTCATTATGACTCCTAATAGCGTATTCTACAGTAGCTATAAAGAGAATTTGCAATGCAACGTTACAATGCATTGTGGGATGTAGCGACATCAACCCTTGAGGGATGTAGACCTAGATAAACAAGTGTGTATTTTGCATGGGTGCCTATGGGTCTGAGTCGTCCAACTCGTCTCAAAGTCGTATTTTTGTCTCCTAAAGATGTTCAAACAGGAAGGAACTAAGCACTTCTATTGGGGGAGATGCTAATCAGACTCTAGATACCCACATCGGATGTCAGAGGGGGCATTTTGTAAACATTTTTCAAAGCTGGGTAAGGTCTGCGACCACATGAAACAGCTGGAAAGGAAAACGGGCCAAGCTAAAGACAGACAAAGCAAAACGGTGGCAGTATTTATCTGGAAGAGCGGATTTTCAGTGTGGAGCAGATCAAGAGGCGCACATATATTTGTTCCATGCATTTTGCCGGTGGGAAAGGTCCTATGTCCGAGAAAAACGAGGTGATACTAGCAACGCTCTCAGATGTGGACTTAACCAGGAGGCAGCGGTGTAAACGAAGAAGTCCAGCTAAACGTCTCGGCCAAACAGCATCCAAACGTGAATGAAAAAGGCTTTTGACCAGAGGTGGGTGGTATGTAAAAAGTAGTGACACAAATAATAACATAAGAGTAAAAAAGAACTTAGAGAAAATGTTTTGAGCACTGTGAGTCACGAGTAACTGCTTTAGCATAAATTTTTGAATGTTGTGTCTGTCGGGTTGTTTTTAATCAATGTCTAAGCACTCTATGTGTTTTTATAAACCGGTATATTCAATTTGTCTGTCTAGCATTAGCACCTAGCTGCACTTTCGCGGTGACGCCAACTGTAGAATACGCTATTCAAATGTCTAGAGTGAAGGGGCATCGGAGTCTGGGACTCGCAAAGGTAACCACCGGTCCTCTCAACGCTCACTCACAAGCCTAGAACTCTAATAAGCCTCCAGGTTCCCCCACTAACAGGTCCAGAGGGTCCGCCAAGGCCCACTGGCTGGTGAGGGGTTCCAGAAATCTCTGCGCCCTGGTCATGGTTGACACCGTGTCTCGTTTAAAGAACAGAGGGGTTCCCGTTACTCATCCAGTAGGGGGTTGTCTCGCTCAGGTGACCGGCGCCCTCGCTCTGGCCAGTATTCACTGCGCTGTGAGCGGGCGAGCAACAGTCCTGCCCCAAGGCCAAGATCCGGGTCAGGTAGCAGGTCCCCTGAGGTCCTGCGAACTACTCTGAGATCTGCTCTTCGTGCCTTGGACGATGCCTCCTCTGAGAGTAAGAATGTTCTGCTCATATCTTCTGCAGGTCCGTGTGCACCTGCTCCTGCACCCGTCCCCATCTTAAAGATGGACCCTCCACAAGTGGCTCATGCCCCAGTGATGCGTCCAATGACACCTGAGACCCCAGTGGCATCTGGTGAGGTCGTGTTCATTAGCACCAGTCCTCGTGCGTCCGTTACTCCCGTCTGTGGGTCGAGTAACACCTCCCCGCTGGACAGACCACAACCTAAGCTCAAGCTTCTCTGCAATATCATCCGTAAAGGTCTCAACCGGAAGCCTCACATTCCTGTGACCCTTATGGGATCACAAACCTGTGATGCTATCTTACACACCGGATCAGACGTTTCTATAATGCCTCGTTCTCTTTGGGAAAGCCTCCGCTTGGCTGCAGCTGACCAAGGTCATATCTTGACTCTCACGCCATGCGCTGTAGACATCAGTCCTTACTCGTCGTCTTCGATGACCTTATCTGTGGCATTTCTTAACCTTTCGGTTGGTTGCATGTCGGTGCGCCATCCCGTGTTTCTGTCTGACCGGGAGTCTTTCCCTTATTTGTTTATAAAAGACCTGCTCAATCGCTTTGCTCCCATTCTTGACTTCTGTGGGTTGAAGCTCTGGACTCGGTTATCTCAACCGCTGCCCATGAAGCTCTCCCAGGACCTACTTTCTTCTTTAGGTGAGCTAAAAGCTCATATTTCTGTGACAATTTTAACTTAAAGATAAAAATGTCTTCTTTTTTAGAAAGTGTAAACAGGGTTTGACCCTTGAGTTGGAAAAACGTTTTAATGACCCTCCCTCCCCCACCATGAGATGGAGTTTGACCCTCCTGGTGTAAAATGTTATGGCTCTATAACAGGTGGTGGCTGCGCTGTGAGGTAAAGGTGTGTTGGGGTTGGGCTAGGGTCAGATAGGAACAGGTGCTCCAACACAGTCATTAACATGATAAAAAGGCTTCAGAAGATGCTGCAAACCCACATAATTCTCAGGTCCTCTGTGGTCCCAGGTAGCAGGTTCAGTGTGGTTAGCGGGCTGTACCCAGGTAACACAGATGGGGTTTAAGGCTTTTTCTCAAGACGAACGGGTCAAAAAACAACAGCTTGCATACTGGTCAATATTTAAACTACCCGTAACAAACTCCAGAGATAAATTTCTAGATGGCGTAGTTAATGCTTAACTTAAGAACAAAAGGGCCAGCCTTAGCAGCGAGAGCACAGTGCAGCCCTTTTGTCTTGTGCAAACAGGTTTCACAATGACTCAGGATGAGAGGGCAGAATAATGTGTACAACAACCGGACAGGTGTAGTGAGAACTTTTAAACTAATATTAGACGTCTGGGGTGAATGTGACATCATCATTACTAGATTTTACTTTTAAACAGCATCAGACCTTTTTAGAACTGGAACAACTGGGTTAAAATGGCTCCACATAAACCATAAACGCCAGTGTCCCAGTCACAGGGAACTCTATCTAATAAAGACAAAAACAGGACAGCATGATGACAAGAAAAATATTTCTACAGGAATGTTTGATGCTTCAGCCTGAAAGTCCAACAACAATCATTTTAACACACTGAGTAAATAAATGCTTACACTTGTTTAAGATGTATTAGAACTGTAAAGCTGCTGCCAGTGGCTCATTAGGGTCACCGTGGTAGCCTCTAGAGGCCCAATGTCCAAACAGAAACATATTTTTATTTTAAACACTTGTTACTTGTAGAAAACTAATTTCATACAATCAGAATCACTTCTAGGAATTCATCCAAATACCTAAAATACTGCCGTACGTCGGTATGCGAGGCAGAAACACAGACACAAGACTACGCCAACAGGACACAAGGAGTGAATTTTAAAGGTTACATGCAGGTATGACTGACAGGTGTTGGCAAATGTTCCATTAGTTTGTTTCCCAGTTGCTAATAAACAGCAGAAGAATGAAGGTGTGTGTATTTGTGGTAGGAACCGTCTAGGAACAAGAATACAAGAACAAGAACTTAATGTGCTCATAACCGCTGCACGCACGTGCGCGCACGCACACACACACAGCTCTCCTCTGTTGGACTGTCTTATAACAGAAGCTTGTAGATGGATACAAATATGTTTGATCCACAAACAGTCTGCTAAGAAACTAATGTAGTGTGTTTATAATTGAGCCTGTATAATTCAGCTGTGTGGATGAGAGAAAATCCACTACAAATTCAAACTAATTCACCCAGATCTTGTTTTCACCTATTAAAACTCATTATTATTATTTTTAAAGATGAATCTATTTATAGACGAATGTCAAAACAATTCTATTAGGGATATTTTAGGGCAGTCTTTCAATAGAAATATTTATATTGAATAACTTCTCATGATTAATCCACACAAGTGTAATTGTGTGAATAATTTTCTAATTGGGACCGTGAGCATTGCATCACTGACCGCGACGCATGCCGGTCGCTGTTTGTGTTACTTTTTAAAAAAAACTTTATTAACAACATTCAAACAAACAAAAGTAACATTCTTCGCTGTCCACATTAAGTCTTAGTAGAATAAATATCATCAATCGTCTTAAAATACACTTTAATTTGAAACTACATTATTTCAGAAAACACTTTAGCTATTGCGCTGCCTTATTCTAAAAATTCCCACGCAGCAATGGATTGTGGGTAATTCCCTCCCACAAAGTCCGCATCGATGCGAACTTGGGAGAGGTGTGGATCAAGGGTGCAAAAGGGGCGCGGTCAAATTCTGCATTTGAGAATCGGGAGACCCTAGGCCTACGCATACGCACCCCTGGCCGGGAAAGCGCAATTGAAGGGTGCAAGGGTGGAAGTGCGAGTATACATATTGTGCCTGACATCTAAGGTTGCACCCCACAAATCCAAAAATGCTCCCAACCTGGAAGTGCCAAAAATTGCAGTTCCACCCTCATCTACTAGGGGCTGGCACCAGAAGTGAGCAAATCCTCATTGACTCCTATGTTAAAAATGCCAATTTCCCAGTCTGGTTCAGAAATCCATTCCAGGTTTAATAGGTCTAGTTTAGTCATGACAATTCTGAGGGGGGTGAATGTTTTGTAACTCTTCCTTTTAGGTGTAATTAAATGCCCGAAATTATGAATAATTAGATTTGATTAACAGGTAGCAGGAGAGTCAGAGCTAGCACTAGCAGCTAGCTCCAAGGAAGGCCTCAGACTCACGTTAATAGATGTTTGGCCATTTTGACTCTGAATGTAGGTGTGTCCTCTGTGTGTTCGTGTTTGGATGTTAACCGTGGAATTATTGGACAAAGATGTTGACTCAAATACCACAGAAGAAGAGTTGAGGTCGTCACATTATCAAATACATTTACTCAAACATGAAGCGGGTAAGAAAAAGCACAGCGTGGGAGCATTTTATTCTTGGTAGCGAACACAGTAAGCCCCACATCAAAGCGCGCAGCCTGGTGGAAATGAAGCCATGCAGCAAACTGAACTGACATCAGCAACAGGTCAGTCTGCTCCTGTGGTGACAGCTGTTTTGCGTCTGCCTCAGAGTAATTTGTTTAGTAAAATAAAGAAATGTCAGTGTAATTACTCAGACAATGTAAGGAAACTAAAGAGTTTTTTAAAAAAGCGTGGCCTCCAGAAGCACGCATTCGCAAGCAGCGCTGTGTATTAGATGCCAGACGGCCCGCTGCGGAACAGGTTGTGACGGACATTTCAGCTGTCATCCCACTCTCGAGTGTGGGACTTCAGTTGTGTGTCAAAATTATACTAAACTAGAGTAGACGGAAAAAGTGTTTGTATTATTTATAGTGCAGGGGCAAATGTTTTTGCGTGTGTGACGAGGGGGTTGGTTGGTTTACGGTTAACAGACTAATAACCGTTAAGGGCGTCAATAACTGGTTAAAGAAATTTTGGAAAATGTGCATCAATAAAAAAATTCAAATGAGTTTGTGTTTAAAAATCTAACTTCAAGTGGAAATGTTACTGATTTCTACTAGTAACCATGTGTCATATTTTTCTAAGTATACACTGAATAATCCTATCTAAAACTACATGCAAAGATAGATCTGTTAGTAAATTATACTACAATGTCCTGCTGTAGCCTGCAGTGACACTCTGATCTGGAGCAAGGACTCCAGGGCCCTCATTCATCAAACGTTCGTAGAAATATTCCTATATTCCATCCTATGAATGAAATTTAGAATGTTCGTATGAACGGTCAAAATCCTGATTCATGAAACATGCGGTGCGGTAGACAAGTTCCCGGGCAATCGTCTGTTGATAAATCCCACCTGTGCGTACTCAGGTACGCCCTCATATATCCATATTTGGTCAAACCATGTCCTCAGCTCATGAGGGGATTCCCTGTGTTCTTCCCAGAAAAAAACAAAGGAAACTTTATTGTCAGTGAGATCGAGGCACTGGCTGCCGAAGTGCAAAAGAACCAAACAAGGTGCAGAGGCTGTAAACTCAGTCGGGACAGAGGATCCCCATCTGAAATAAATAAAAAATGTAATATGATAAATGGTAGAGTAATGGGTTGTCATTTACATTTAAGGAGTCGTTCTGTTTGGAGTTAGTTTTATTTGGAAATGTCGGACACTGGAGCCTCTTCTGAGCTGTCATTCAGTCTGGTTACCTTGACAACGTGTGTATGATCGGGGAGCAGAGGAGGTTCTGGAGGGTTCTCGTAGTTGTAAAATAGAATATGGACTGGAACCGGATTGGTGCGGTTTGTCTGTCGCTCCACAAAGGGTCCATTATTACAGCATAGCTCCAGAAGGATCTCCTTCAGGAATTAGATCAGTGCATTCATGGAAGACCTGTTCCCTCCGGAGTGCACGCTCTGCCAAATCCTCCAATAATAATAATAAGAAGAAGAAATGATCCTTTATATAGCACATCTCAAGCAAAATCACGAGGCGCTTCACTAGAACAAAATTTAAAACATCATAAAAATGGGAAGAGTAAAAATTGTGATTACAAAATAACACAAAATCCGCCGTTCTACAGTCAGATTCTCATCAGTCACGGGTGTTTTAGCACCAATAATGTGACTCAGCTGATTATCCACCAAAATATTAATTTATTGGGTAAAATAATTAGTGGACGAGGAACACGCGTGGATCACTGAGACCTTTGGTGTTGCAGTTTCCTCGTTCTACCACTAGATGCTGTTCCTACGCATGGTCAGTGGTTTTCTTATATCTAGGAACATTTTCACGCACAAGTACAAAATGATGAATACCACACAATGCGTAAATTAGTTCTTACGCATGACATACGCACAGATCTTTGCATATGTACGGTTAATAAATGAGGCCCCAGGTATTATCTACGGGTCTCCACGACGCTGGAGGCTGCAGCCATCTACAAAAACAGGATGATGTGGATTTTCTTTCACTTCCAGAGTTTATCCAGTCTTATTTTAACTTGAACACAATTAACGTGTATTTTATCCAGTTCCTACTTGAAGCAGAATTGAAAGCGAGCATCCTAACCATTAGCATTAGCCTACAAGGTCGTGGATTTGCTCCTCAGGCTGGCTGAAGACAGCAGCTGTTTCTTGTTCCAGTAGCTTTGGATTGAAGTTGTGCCGTTATGGTAAGACAACTCCGTTCTACAGTGGAGACGCTCGACTGTTTTCACTTCTTTTGAGTTTAAAATGGTCCCAAACTTTTGACCACTTTTGCCCTTTGCAAGAATTTTACGTTGTACGCCAGTAAAATGTGTCCGTGTAAATTAGAGTCCAGCTGTGGTGCATGCATTTAACAAACCCTCGAATCAGTACCCTGCTGTTCTGATGACAGGTGTGTGTGTGTGTATTACATCCTGCAACATCTCAGTGCTGAAGACATATTTCCAGGATCCTGTCAGTAGATTAACAAGATTCCAGATTAACAAAATTCTGGAACATTCCTCGACTGTTTAAGTAAAGGAACGTCAGGACGAAGACCTACCCAAGTACCCGTGGTTCCCTCACCCCCAGGTGTCCTCTCTGCACTCAGGCTTTAGTAGTTCTATCTATCTCATCTTCTATCATAGAACACCTCTCTCTGATCGGCTGAGCGTGGTCTGCTTATGGTTCCTCTCACCTAACTCAGACAGAGCTTTTTCTGTCATTGGTCCCAGGTTGTGAAATGAGCTGAACCCTCTGAATTTAAAACGGGCTGATTGGCTCATGGCGGTTAAATCTCGCCTGAAGACTACCTATGCTCTCTTGCTTTTGACTGAAATAGTTGATTTTACTGTAATTGTGTCTTTTGCCACTGTGTTGCTTCCTTCCCTTCTTTTATGTAAGGTGCATGCAAATCCACCCTCCAGGTAACTCACCTACTTTATCCACGCCATATTTGTGACCTGCCACCTGGTGTGAAAGTGGAACGCAGCCGTTCAGGTGAGGCGGGCCCTTCGAGCCCAGGAGCCGCTGGCAGGGCTTGTCCTTCCTGAGGGCGCTACCGGGGAGCCGAGGGGCCGAGCCACCGCATCCCGAACCGGGAACCAACTCCGACGGCAAAGAGGTCTCCATGATCTGAGGAACAGGTTCACATGCGTTTAAAGTTAGGAAACGGCCTGGTCGCGTCACACAATAAATCAGAAGTCAATTGTGTAAAAATAGTACAATGTTATTCCATGGGCACAGAATTCCAGAGACACGTTCAGGAAGATGTTCTGAGAGACTGGGAAGCCTTCCTGGGCATGATGGTGGTCCAAATACACCCCGAGCGAGCAGAGCAGCAGCTCCTCTCGATGTTTGAAGCCCTGACAGCCGCCGCTAACGGAGGGCAGCAGCGTCGTGACCCGCGGACTCCGGTTAGCTCCTGCTTCAGCGACCTACGGTCATTTCTACTTAATAAACACCAGCATTAATACAGCCTGGACACATCCCACTTCCGGCCAGCGCTCACGCAGGAAACCACGCTCAACTTCCGTTTCACACTTTCAAAATAAAACCGATGATGTACCACACCACAGACATCATGGGAACAACAATAATTCGAAAAAATGTTCGTACAAATAAAATGACAATTAGTTCCAGCGTTTCATTGTTGCTCAATCCCAAATGAAAAATGTACATTTGGAAAACGTGAATCTAGTGATGGGTAAATGATGCCTCATGATGCGTTGTTATGTGATGTCTTATATATACAGTCTTTGGTTGCGGCACATTACCCTAAATGTATTGATACTGTCACACTGTGTTGGTCTACTGACACCTGCTGGACCTTCAACGTCATTGCAGGCAACCTAATTGGTTAACTCAACAGTCATACTGATTCAGTGACCTACTATTTACAGTCATTTAAGTACATGTATTCCATATTGTACACTGCATTATTACATTAGTCAAAGTTTAAAATATCTTTGATACATTTAAAATATACAATAAAATGTAAATATGTGTCTGTATGTATTTATATATCCTCATCTAATGATCAACTACATATAATTTTAGCTATATTTATATAACATATTGAGCTTATTTTAACCTTTTAACCCCTTTATAAACTAACATACCTCATGATCAATGCACTAACACATTTGTGTGAGCTGCATATACATTTACCTGTGTAGTGCAGTTCAGCATTCACTGTTTAGATCGAAGTGCTTACCTGATCCTTTTTCCAAATGAGATGGGATGCAGTGTGCCAGCTGGTCTACCACAAGATGGTCTCCCGCTCAACTAAAATGCCATGGCTTTTCAATATTACTATTATCACCAGGTAAACCAAATATATATACACCATCAGTCACAATATTACTGCTGTCCCTGTCAGGATTCATCAGCTTTGCAACATTGATCCAACACCTAGTTTGCATCAAGATTTCAATGTCAACTAGGGCTGGGCGATAAATAGAAAATGTATCGCTATCAAAATTTCCATACAGAACTTCCATACGGCTTCGAGGGGATTCTGGTCCACCATCCGGCGCCTCAGGAGAAGAAAGCAGTGCGCTACCAACACTGTTTACAGAGGGGACGGTGTGCTGCTGACCTCGACTTGGGACGTTGTGGATCGGTGGGCGGAGTACTTCGAAGACCTCCTCAGTCTGGGGACTTTGGGTTGGGTTCTCCAATCTCTGCTGCTGAGGTCACTGAGGTGGTCAAAAAGCTCTTCGGTGGCAAGGCTCCGGGGATGGATGAGATCCGTCTGAAGTTTCTTAAGGCTCTGGATGTTGTAGGGCTGTGCTGGCTGACCCGGTTCTGCAGTATCGCATGGACATCGGGGGCAGTTCCACTGGATTGGCAGACCGGGGTGGTGGTCCCACTATTTAAAAAGGGGCGCCGAAGGGTGTGTTCCAACTACAAGGGGATTACACTCCTGAGCATCCCTGGTAAGGTCTATTCAGGGGTTCTGGAGAGGAGGGTCCTTTGCCCTTGCCGTGGAACACGGGACCAGTTCTATACCCTTAGGGGGGCCCTGGAGGGCGCGTGAGAGTTTGCTCGACCAATCTACATGTGTTTTGTGGATTTGGAGAAGGAGTTTGAACACGTCCCTCGGGAGGCCCTGTGGGGAGTACTTCAGGAGTATGGGGTGCCAGGCCCTCTGATACGGGCTGTTAAGTCCCCGTATGACCAGTGTCAGCTTGGTCCGCATTCCCGGCAATAAGTTGGGCTTGTTTCCGGTGAGAATTAGACTCCGCCAAGGCTGCCCATTGTCACCAATTCTTTTATGGACAGGATTTCTAGGTGCAGCCAAACACCTTGTTTTGGTGGCCTGAGGATCAGGTCTCTGCTTTTTGCAGATGACGTGGTCCCTTTGGCTTCATCAGACCGTGATCTCCAGCTTTTGCTGGAGTGGTTTGCAGCAGAGTGTGAAGCAGCTGGGATGAGAATCAGCTCCTCTAAATCTGAGACCATGGTCTTGAGTCAGAAAAGGGTAGAATGCCTTCTCCAGGTCATGTCAATACATTTGGTAATAAAAAAAATGAAAAGATGTAAGTTGGTGATGTTAATTTGCCTTTAAGAAGCTGTACCACCTCGAGTCACGACAGCGTGACTCAATGTAATACACGCAACAGCCTCATTTAGTGGACAACTTCTGTTTTTGCGTATACATGTAGTTATCGTCCATTTATCGTTATCAAGGTGCACTCCTCAATATATCGTGATATTGATTTTATTTTGCCCAGCCCCAATGTCAACCTTTCTGATGATTCAGATGGAAAATCAATATTGTTTCAGTGTAGGCTTGCTATAAGTTTTGACAAGTTCCCAGCCCAGAAAGGGCTGTTATTACCTGATCCATGGACCAGGAGACTGCAGGAACCCTAATCTGCACCTTTCCAGTACTACTACTACTACTACTACTACTACTACTACTCCGGTCTATTTGTCATTAAAACCAGAGGATGTAAGTGTTTCAGTTTAAATATTAACTAAATGCTTTGAGAAATTTGAGACACAAACAAAAAATATTATTGGAGCCAAGTTGTAAGCATGGCCATCTTCTTACATGTTCAGTTCTTCCATGATCCCAGTCTAGTAATCATTGATACTAGTGAGTTGTTTAGTTTTCAGTCAGAACCTGTGGGGTTCTTAGCTAAAAAGACTCTTCACACCAAAACAATCAAATAAAGAGACGGGCTGTCAATTTAAAGGGTTCGTCAATCCAACAGACACAAATAATGGTTTGGACCCTTTAACTTTAAAGGTTGCATGAACAGTAAACAGCAGTTTGTGTTTTTATAATTTAAAAAAACGTCAGACCAAATGTGAAACAGAAACTGTGATGCAGCATGTGCTGATGTTTATTTGGGACAGTTTGCTACGACACTGTTCAGTCTGAATAATGTGAAAACTTCATTCTGCTGAAACTACAGAAAATTCAAGAATATCGTAGATAAAAAGAGAAATATAAAAGAAGAAACAATCGATCCTCAGAAGCATGATCACAGGCCAGAAACGCCGTTAGGACTCACTGATAAACACGTCAAGATTTCTTGGTGGACCCTTTGGAGACGGCTTTTGCTGAGCCTCTTGGTTTGGTTTTTATGGAGGCTTTAGAACTCTGTGTGGCCTTCTTCACAGTTTTAGGTTTAGTCTTCTTCATTTCTTTTTTGAACGCTGTAATTTTAGCTTGAGGTTTCTTTGCATGGAGAGTCTGTTCACGAATCAGATCTTCTCGTCCGATCTCCAACATATGGTCCTCCCAGGACTTCATCTCATTCTTGTAACGAATCTTGTCATCCTCAGCTAGCTGTGTATACACCTGGAATGTGAATCAGAGCAACTCAGAACAACAAATCGGCTGGACTACAGAAAATTTTAGATATAGTGATTGTGAATGAAACCTTTTTATGATGACCTAACAAACTCTGCCAATCCTCGAACAGAGACTTCAATTTAGCCTGAAAAATCAAAAACAGAAATGGTCCAAAGATACTTTCATTTGCAATCCCACAAACCTAAAACTTTCCAGTGTGTGTAGCTCACAGTTAGTGCTCAACTTTATGGGGCTGCTGACAGAACTAAAATGATCATCAGTGTAACTACAAAGACATTTAATGAAAAAATAGTCAATACCAACAACCCCAACTCAGTGACAGGAGGAGGGGGACGTAATGTGAACTGGGGGCAAGAGGTCCAATACATGACAATTAATCATTTAACTCTAAACACAAAGTTTACAGCAGAATAACATCTAAATATCTCAGATTTAGGAGAACACGTTTCCAGTAAGTCATGTTGACCAGAACCACAAGAAAATGTTTAATCTGAACAGTCAATAAGTCTGATCAGAACAGCGAGGAAATGGCAGGAGACAGATGTAAGTTTATTTAAGAAGTTCTGAAACAAAAAAGCAATGTCCGCTTAGGTCAGGGGTAGACAACTTCCTTCCCCTAGGGCCAGTATCCAGCATGGTTTAGTTGTTTCCACGCTTCAACACACCTGATTTTAAATCAGCAGGTGATTAACGGCTTCTGTAGAGCTCCATGAGCTGCTGAACAGGTGACTCAACTATGCTGGAGCAGGAAACAACTAAAACATGCTGGAGACCAGCCCTCAGGGAAGGGAGTCATCTGGTTTAGGTGACGCGTCACCAAAAATGAACATTTTCCAATAATACTCCAATTCACTGAAGCAACTTGGACAAAAACATGGAGTCAGCTGACACTGAAAGATACATTCATAAACCAAGAAAAATTACAAACCGTCGGGTTTCACGGGCTGCTGGAGCCACTGTAGTTACAGGTGAGCCTGCCGGCCAAGTGCCTGTCCCCAGTGCTGTGCCTGAACAAGTTCACTGAACAACTGTTCATGAACTTAATCATGTTTTTGTAAATGTGAACGAAACTCGCTCGTACTTTGATGAACGTTAAAGTGAGCACACTTATTCTGGCATTTTGGAATGGGTATGTAAACGCCGCTCTCTCGCAGTTTAATTTAGTTTGAGAGCTCCAGACTTCCATGGACATAAAACCGTGGCTACAAATACTGTTAACCGTAGACATTATAAAGAGTAGACCCCGCAAATGCAGACGCCATAGGCAGTAGCAGTCGATGCGGCGACTTCCCGAGTCATTAACAACCTGGATGCAGTGGCATCTTATCTGACTGCAGCTTGGACCTGAGCTGCAGCACGACCGTCTGCTGTGAGAACGTTTGAATGGGAGAGGAGCCCACGGCTGCACTGCTGTTCAGTGAGAAGAGTAGGAAGCTGTGTGCTTCACGTCAGAGTCTCCAAAAGCAACACTGCTCACGCCTGCTTTTGTTTACTAACTTCTGGTGCTTAGGAATGACACTGAGCCTCTTTAGTGGACCCGCCCATTTGCTCAACCACATCTGCGTTCCTGAGAAGGTTGTGTAAAGAAAACTTGGCCACATGGGGGCAGGTGTCCCCACTTGGCCCAGGCCGAGCTGACAAAAGCATAAATCCACCACATGTGCCCCACTGACAATTCTATCTGCCTGCCTGTCTAGAACTGGGCCTGACAGGAGCTGCTGTGGAGATCACCATCTGTCTAAATGTGTTTCATACCAACATTTAAATGTAGTGTACTGAACTGGACCTCTCACCTGTGTGGTGGATCCTCTGGCCTCCTGAAAGTGCTCTGACATGAAGATGTTAAAGGCAGAGCGAGGACGTTTGGGTTTTCCCAAGCTGGTCAGCTCCTGAAGAAGACCCACGCACACACATATTTAGAAAATGTAACACTGCTGTAAATTATGCATAACACAATTACATAAAATCTGTAATCAGATGTCATTCCAAGAAAACTGAAAAGTTGTACAAAATTTCTTGTTGCATTTTATCCCAAAGGATCTAAATAAGTGAGTTTGTTCCATCAGAAGAATTGTAGAATAGAGCCCTACAATGGGATTGGGGTCCCACAAGACCCAAAGTAAATCTTGCAGGAGCAGGCGGCTAAGAAAAAACAGCAGGTCACAAATAGAGGTGGGCAAGACACCAAAAATTTACTGATACCAAAGTTTATGTCCAATATCAATGTAATTAGGCTTTCGCCGGCCCCGCCCCCAGAACGGCTATTGTCCAATCACACATCATAGCAACCGTTACTATCCGACAACTCCAAACAAAATGATGAAGCTAAGCCTAATTTATACTACTAAGCATTAGCCTCGATAGTAGTCGTGTCTCCTTCGTTTCCCTTCAGAACCTCCTCATCGAGCTCAACCAGCAGCATGAGTGCTCCCCCCGCCCGTGGCTGGGCGGAGGTCCGCCTCCCAGACTATCCAAGACCCTTTTAGATAAGACACACCGTGCCGGCAAATCAGCGTAATATTACCTCAACCATGTGTCTTATAAACGCACATTAAGCCTTGGCGCAACAGCGGGTGGTGTCATGATCACGTGATGAATTAATGCCGAGCTACGGCTGGGAACTAAAAATGAAAGTAAACACTAGGGATGGGACGAAATATCGTTTGGCAAAATTTCGCGATATAAAACGTGACAAAATGCATCAAGTCAAAAAAAATGGATCGCGAAATAAAGACTAGATGGCACTGCTGCATGATTTGTGTATGGCGGACATACAGTCTAAAGCCTTTTTTATAAAACAATGCCGCTAATTTGCGCAACGCCTATGAGGCATCTGGGAGCGTTAGGTCGTTTATAAGAGCTCAGACCGTGGCGGTAATGTTGCGCAATCATGTCCGTTTTATAAAAGATTACGCGATGGTGGCATAAAGGAGGTATGGGGGCGGTCTCCGTGCTGTCACGGACTTCCGTTTATCTTGGACATAACTTGCTTTTTATTGCGATCAAAGCCACGCTCGTTGAGTTTTTTTTCCACATTTCTCTACAGGTGTGTGTGCTCCACCATCACTGTGAACAGTCAGATGATCTGAGCTGCAGATCTAACGGAGAGAAGCTCCCGGAGCTCCGCATCGCTCCAGTTTATCATCTCAGCTGATTTGAAAACGAAACTTGTGGCCGTGTTTACTTTCATTTTCATTTTGTAGTTCCCGGCCGGAGCTCGGCATTAATTCATCATGTGGTCATGACACCTCCCTCTGTTAAGTTAATGTGCGTTTATAAGACCGGTGAAGCCGAAATATTACAGCAATATTACTATCAAGCGTGGCGACACGAATGCCGCAAAATTCGGTAATATTACGCTGATTTGCCAGCATGGTGTGTCTTATAAAAAGGGGTTATGGTGGCAGGCTGACAGCACTATCTGCTGATTAAGCAGGGTAAAACTAAATGAAAAAAAAAAAATCCGGGGAACGGTGCAGTGAGTCGTGACGTCATCACGTCATGTCACAGCGGCTGTTGCAACAACACTGCAGGCAGGAGACATTGTTTCTGCTCAAAAATCACTGATTACATCAGAACATGTTGATATGTTAGTTTTTTTTAAAGAAGAACCAGTCCTGTGATAACTTAACCTAGGGTTAGAGCAGTACTAAGAGAGTGTTCTTGTTTGTGTTAGGCCTGTGTTTCCCTGTGTGCAACGGAAACAAAAATAAACAAGTTGTTATTATACAGTAATATTTTTTCCTTTTTTTTTTAATATCGTATCGTGACATATCGTTTCGTGACTATGACATATCGAGGTGCATCGTATCGTTAGTTTAAGTGTATCATCCCATCCCTAGTAAACACGGGCATAAAAAGTTACATTTTATAAACAGACTCAGCTGAGATGATCAACTGAGCGATGCAGAGCGCCGGGAGCTTTTCTACGTTAGAGCTGCCTGCAGCTGAGATCATCTGACATCTGACAGCTCACAGGGACACCGCATTGCCACCACCGCTCCTCGGATCCACGCGTCCCCGACTCCCCGGACCTTCTCCCAAACTCCGAACTCCTTGTTCCCTGCTACGCTTCGCTCAGCGGAGCCAACACTAATGTATCCCTCCACTGCATACTGTAACCCATTTGCCTCGATCTGGATGACATTGAAGATGAATTGTTCCAAAAAATGTCGCTGACACGCATCTGTCTACTTCTTTCCTTCTCGGAAATCTGCGGAGCTGCAGTATTTGATCCACTTATTGTCAGACTTGGTAACAGTCACTTTTTCAGCTACCAACAACTCGATATTACAGTGAAAGGTATTTATTTTCGCATGAACTTAATGTGTATGACCCTTCTGGTGCTGAGGCATAGCTGGCAACAGCCATGAACTCACGGAACGAGAGTGACAAAGACACTTGTTTGTTTTGAAAATGGGCTGCAGTACCCAAATTTGACCACAAGATGTCATTCTTACGTCATTATTACATAATACACATTTGACTATAGTCTCAGGATTTCCTCACCAACAGTAGAAGATCATTTTAACCCATCTTTGGAGGAATTCCTTACAGACAGCGTCTCTCTTACCCTCTTCTTCCTGATGGCTTTTCTTTTGCGCATCCTCGTCTTTTTCTCTAAAGCCTGCTGCTGAAGCTGTGCCGGGGTTAGCTGGGCCTTGTACTTCTGGACATCAACCTTGAACTGCTCCATGGCTTGGAGGGATGCCTCTTGGAAAGGCTGTAATGGAAAGGACCCAGAGATGAAACCCTCTCACTAACAGTGGTTTCATAAAATCACAAATCGAATAATCTACCTGTTTTTGTTCTGGGCTCAGCATTCTCCACTGCTGGGCAATCGTCCTGATGACATCCACTGACTTTATGTCTAAAGGAAAAAGTAAGAAGATGTTAAATGAAAAGAAAATCGAAGCGCCATCACTCACTTTGTCCCCAATAGCGATCCAGATCATCTAACATTGACCAATACCAGGGCTCAAATGGTATTTCAGTTACATTAAGGCTAGGGCCGTGTGATCTGACGATATAAGATCATTAAGGATTATAATGTGATGACGATCTACCAAAGCTTGGAGATCGTAGAACTGACTATTTGCGTTCTATCACCCGTCTGTGTCATTATTTTTGGATGCGTCTATAGGCACACATTTGGTTTTTTTTCCTCTCAGCTGAGTCATGCCATTTACTAGTCTGCTTCTGTCAGCCATAGCTGTCGACACGACAGAAACGCTGATGAACCAATCAGAGTGTTCGGTACAGCTGAGGCAAGTAATCTAATAATTGATGCATTAGGATGCGGACATAAACGATTATGAATCATTGAAGAAGCATACCATAATCGATTATAGCATTAGCAGCTAGCACTAGCTTGCTCCGTCTCTAAGCGATCATTACATTCTCACGCGTCTGCTCGATCAGGAAACCTCTGGGTTGTTAGTGACTTTAAATGGTGTTTTTCTTTTAGGGACTCTGGTAGTTTGTCCTAAAGTTGAAGTGGTAGCAGCCGGCTGTTTCTCCTTCTCTGATATTATTGAGCAGAGAACCTCTCACACCAGTGGTGTTCTGTTGCTAAATACGTGAGTGTGGAATGAGTGGAGGACCCAGGGAAGTGCAGCAATTTGGCATGGCCGACACCCGGATTGTCCAATGGTTGGTTTCAGTCTGAAATGTGTTATTGGTGGAGGTTTTTAGACAAATGTGAGAGAACCACTTCAATTTTTCTTTAAATCTCCACAACATATTTATAGCTAATGTTAGAACGTTGTTACGAGGCATGAAAATAATGTTTTAAGCTAATTTGTTTTTCAAATTTGCCATTGCAGCATCCCTAGATAAGTGATGGCCTTTTATTAAGTTTTGGCAACCTCTGATATTGTATAAGTATTAGACCTTTGACATTTTTTGTATGGACCTACCCCCTGGATTTTTATTGTGTGTGTGTGTACAATAAAATAATTGAAAAACTGAGAAACTGCATGGAGAACGTCTGCTTACTGATATCAGTGTTATATTAGAGCAAGAAGAAGAAACGATCTTTTATATAGCGGCGCCTCTCAAGATAAAAATCACGAGGTGCTTCACAATAAGAAAAAATTAAAAATCAAAACGTAAAGAAATTAAAAAATGATTTAAAAATATCTTAAAAAATGGGAAAAGTGAAAATTGTGATTAAAAAATGTAAGGAAAGGGGAAAAGATACGAAAAGGGTAATCAGTGGATCCCAGGAAAGGCAGAAATGGTAGAAACAGCAGAATCGACAGGTCACACCAAAGCCAGCCTGAAGAACAGCTTGATGAAAGGTTTAGGTAATAACCTTATATATACAGTCTTTGGTAATAACACAAACACGCACCTGCTTTAAATGTTTACAGGAATATGTAACTATATGATAAATCCAACTGGACCAGTAAGTCTACCTGCGTGTGCCCCCACTTTTACCAATTATTAGTGGAGTAATGTAGCATTTGTATGAAGACAAGAACATCACAACAGGTTCTGGTTTACCTGGATTTTGACTGGTCACGACTGGTTTCTGCTGGAGGACATATCTCAGGTATCCGTTTAGAGGTCTCTTAGGAGGGCCGCTGGTCTGAGAGGTCAGGTATTTTACTGGGATCACATTAGCAGAGATGATCCTGGCACACCTGGAAATACCAAACGGACCTGCTCATAAGCAACAGCTCAGGTAAGCAGACATCACGAGTCTGACTGCAGTCTGGTGATGAAGCTCACTTTTAACGTACAGACCTAAGTTATAAAAGCTCCGTTTAAGAATCATGAATACAAGCTACAGCTCAGGTTCCGCTAGGCTCAGATAGAACCCTGGGTCTAAGGATAACTAGTTTCTACAGATAAACTTCATGTTTGATCTTGTGCTACAACCCCAGGATTATTATTAGACCATCAGCTGTACAGGCTAAAGCTGTGCTAAGCTAACAGTAAAACTTAGCTACCTGGAGAACACGCTCAGAGAGCTAGCCAACAGGCTAAACGGCGGCATGTTAGAGCAAAAACGTAAAGAGTTCAAACGAAAAAGGGAGAACGTGCGGACAGTCGCTGTGCGGCTATATGCATGTGTGCATTAATGCGTTTCTGAACCCGCCGCTTTTCCTTCCCTCCACGGTAACGATTTGGGTGCTGCGCGGTGCATTGTGGGTGAAAAACAACTTCTTCTTCTTCTTCTTCCTCTGTGATGGGGAAAAGCAGACTAGACGCACCAAAGGCGCATTGCTGCCCTCTACTGGTTGAAACACATCATCTTATTTTTCCATAAACATCTATGGCATGAAAGTATTGGAATAAAGCTTCTACTGTTATTCTTTATTAGATTACTGCCAATGTGTATATACATGTATCCTTGTTTTTATCTTTCTTCTAATTACCCTTTGAGTGATGGTGCTGCTGTGACAAGTGAATTTCCCCACTGTGGGATCAATAAAGTCTATTCTATTCTTAGTGGGTCTACCAGCACATCTACAGGGGGTAAAAGCACAATTAGGGACAAGGATTCTTTTCAGGTGAATATTTTCTTCCCCATTGTGGACATAATAATTGGAGAAATAGGCAAACGTTTCTCCAAAGATACCTGTGACATCATGAGAGGAGTACAGGCTCTATCAAAAAACTCAAGTTTTCGTGAATCTTGAGTCGGAAAAGGGTAGAATGCCTACTCCAGGTCAGGGGCGAGGTCCTGCCCCAAGTGGAGGAGTTTAAGTATCTCAGGGTCTTGTTCATGAGTGAGGGAATGATGGAGCGTGAGATCGATAGGCGGATTGGTGCTGCGTCTGCAGTGATGCGGGCGTTGTACCGGTCTGTCGTGGTGAAGAGAGACCTGAGCCGAAAGGCGAAGCTCTCGATTTACCGGTCGATCTACATTCCTACCCTCACCTATGGTCACGAGCTTTGGGTAGTGACCGAAAGAACGAGATCGCGGATAGAAGCGGCCAAAATGAGTTTTCTCTGCAGCGTGTCTGGGCTCTCCCTTAGAGATAGGGTGAGAAGCTCGGTCATCCGGGAGGGGCTCGGAGTAGACCCGCTGCTCCTCCACATTGAGAGGAGCCAGTTGAGGTGGCTCGGGCATCTGGTTAGGATGCCTCCTGGACGCCTCCCTGGTGAGGTTTTCCGGGCACGTCCAACCGGGAGGAGACCCAAAGGAAGACCCAGGACACGCTGGAGAGATTATGTCTCTCGGCTGGCCTGGGAACGCCTTGGGATTCCCCTGGAGGAGCTGGCCCAAGTGGCTGGGGAGAGGGAAGTCTGGGCTTCCCTCCTTAAGCTGCTGCCCCCGCGACCCGACTCCGGATAAGTGGGAGAAAATGGATGGATGGATAATGTGTACATGTAATTAAATTATTTAGCTATTTCCTTTACCTGCTCATTCTTATCTTGGCCACCCCTCATTTCCTTTGTGTCCCTCTTTGGCCACCCCAGTAAAAACCTTCTGGCTACGCCACTGAAACGCTGGCAGCTGCCTTGGGCTTCTAGCCTGGCAAGCCATCCTATATATGTGAATATATAGTCTGGCCACGAACCATTGACGGCTCTCAGTCGTGAGGCGGGATCTACGGTTGTCTTTCAAAATGTCAGCACGCAATTGGATAGCGCTAGGACCAATCAGAGTGACGAACAACATGACGTAATCACGGCGACGGAAAAGCGGGAGGCTTTAATAGCGTCTAGCTTCAATGATTTCTGTCGTTTTTGTATGAAAAACACGCGAATATCAGGTGTACTGGGACATTGCACTACTTTGTTTGATAAAAATAAGAAGCCGCTAAGTATATCAGACAGACTTACGCACGTTGGAGTCTAAATAATCCAATGTTGATGACAAAGCCGTTTCAAACGAACGTGTTTTCCGAGTTGCCGCCATGTTGCTTGGGTTCGCGGCGTTCGCGGCCGCAGCGCTGACGTCATCGGCTACTCCCGCTCTGTGATTGGCCCATGATATAGAGCGCTGTGATTGGCCCAACCAAAACTATAGCGAGTTGTGATTGGATAAACACAGCAGTGGTTTGGGCTGCGAGGGTTCCAATGAAGCGTGCCTAGACCGAACTCTGCAAAGCAAGAATTGGTCTAGTTCACTAGGCTATTGGGCTTCATCAAACAGACAAGGTTTTAATTTACACCTGTGCAGTAAAATATATATTAAAGATGTTGAAGGTGTGTTTTGGTGGTTGGTGAAAAATAACCAGATGAATTTACCTCCCCAAGGCTGGGCTGTGGTAAGAATAGATGTGAAAACGTAGACGCCCCATTGGGCGCTGGAGAGCAATAGCATCTCCGCCATATTGGATGGGTCTCCTCATTCTCCAAAGTCAATGCAGTGAGGAAACATGCCCATTTTTGTGCAGCCTACAGTTGCAACAACAGGTGTACTATTGAAAACACATCACTAGGATTACTATTGACTTTTCTAGCCTACCTGATGGGATTTTATATTTTAATTTATTTTGTTTATATTTTAATTATCATGCCATACCATGTGTCTGATTTTGTGAAAACGCTCGATAAAATGTGTTTTTTAGCTGGGTAAGCACCTTCCTCAGTACAAATGAATACACTGGGGGCGAATGGAGACCCAACTAAGATGGCGGCCGGCCACCGAGGCCTCTACGGGTGTCTCAGACCCTGTCGTACACCCCCCAGTACGCTAGGGGGCGAGATTACACCTTCTGCTGTCATGGTGGTCAGGAACGAGGCAGAGGAAGAGGGACAAACAGGAAATAGTGTCTGTAGAAAAACAACAAGGGGGACCCAGGTAACAACAGTAAACTCTGACGGAACCAGACGGGTTAAACATGGCTGCAGACAGTGATGTGAGATTATTTCTTATTAAACTCATAAAGTCATTGGAAAGATGAGTTTCTCCACGCGGACGTGTTAAATCTGCCGAACTCTTTATCTTCTCTTGCAGCCCGAGTCGGAGGTGTTTGAGATCACTGATTTCACCACTGCGTCCGAATGGGAACGGTAAGAACAACCCGAAAACTTCCAATGCTGAAGAAGCGGCGGAAATCCCTCCAGGACGCCGTATTTGACCAGTTTTCTGTAGCTGGTGGTGCTCTGACAGGAGCTAGCTGTGGACGTGTGCTCCTGTGACCAGATTCACACTCCTGTTATCATCACCTGCTATTAAACATGGTCACAAGCATCAGTTATGCTCATTACACAGCCTTTGTTTCTGTTTACAATAAATGCCAGTATTTCTTGTGTAAATGCTATAAAATAGATGATCATTAGAGCACACACTTAAACACTTTACTCATTTAACATTAAATACCAAAATCCGACAACAACAACCAAGACTTTTCAATTATTCAGACTCTTTAATTTATCGTGTACCTCCCTTAAGCACATTCAGTCGACATCAGTCGTGTGCTGCAGCCTCCAAAAAGATATAAGGTCATGGAGAATGGATATCCCGTAGTCTCCACTAGGACTGCTTAGAGGGTCAGACTGATCCTCTACTTGCTGCCTTAGGGCCCGAGTTAGGCTGGGGGTCAGGCAAAGACATTCTTCCTGGCCAGTCTACAGACAATATGAAGTCGTCTGCAGGATCAGGTTCTGGATCAGCAGCAGCTCCAGCAGTGGTAGGAACCTCAAAGATGTCTGTCCTGCTGTAGGAGACAACCTCTGACAAAGATTAGTATTGGGGTCACGTGTCTCCCTGTCCTTTGACTTGTTGCCACAGCAGAAGCCACACAGGTTATGCTCAAGTAAAATCTTTTTATATTGATGTCAGTCTTGCTAAGGGAAGAACAGTTTGGTTCATTTGTGTTCAGTGGATAAAAATCGGCACACTTGTGTTCTACGCACTAGAAGCCTTACTGTGCACCTCCTCTAAGTGCACTTCACAGAAGGGCGTAGGGCGCAGTGCGAGTATTGGGATTGGGCCTTAGATGCCGTTAAATAACCGAACATGTTCAAATGTGGGTGAATTGTGATCTGATCGGCTTTCCATACAGATTAGCATGTCCTGTTGCAGGAACGCTCACCGCTCAGTGCGTCTGGATAATGAGCAATGAAACAATCTAAAACATGAGTGATGAGGCTACTCTTAAAGTTTGGGTTAGGAACCTTTTAATCCCATTATAGACGGCATCACTGAGTTTCCTGACCCGAGGACGGTCTCCCTCTGCTGGACTCTGTCTTCTCAGGTTTGTGTCCAGAGTCGAGGAGGTGCTGAGTGACTGGAAGCTGACTGAAATGGCTGTGGGAAAGCTGTCTGCAGAAAAGGTGATCCTGTCCTGTTGTGTTGCTGTTAACATTTAAAGAATGAGTGCTGCTTCAGCACCATGATGACTTCTGACGCTGTCATGTGAAACAGGCTAAATCGACCACCAGTGGGACTTGGGAGGAGGAGTCTGAGGAAATCCACTTTGCTGACTTTAGGTTCCACATCACACACTTCTTTCTGAAACAAGAAAGTGAGGAAGAGGATTTAACAGACAGGACTGAAGAAGGTACAGTTATTTTAAAATGCATTTGGAAAATCATTCTTTCAGTTGAATATGTTTTTAGGTTCTTTTGTATTCAGTAGATTTAAAGTGTTTCCTCCACACGTTGGTCGAACTCATTCCTCATAGGGTTGGCCCTGCTGATGGCAGAGGCCAGGGCCGTCCTTCATCAAACGTACTTACGCACAGATCTGTGCGTATTTCGTGCGTAGGGTCGATTTTACGTATTGTGTGGTATTTACCATTTTGTACTTCTGTGTAGAAACGTTCCTAATATAAGAACAGGTCTAACCATGCGAACAAACAGCATCTAGTGGTAGAACAGGGGAACTGCAATACTTAAGGTCTCAGTCATCCATGCATTTTCCTCATCCACAAATTAGTTTTGCTCAGTAAGTAATTATGTCAGTGGAAAAACAGCATTATCACATAACTAGTGTAGTAATGCACGTTATAACCGGTATACGGTTGATATGATATTTTAATTAACCTTGCTTTACCAGTGGTGTTTGTGGGTGAGGGAAAACCTCAATAAATGTGGGGGTCCAGGTCCAGCAGTACCAAAAATGACTGTCTTTGTTAAGTTACAGTTTAAGGTAGCATACAGGGTCATGACAAGCCCATTCCAGGTTGGGGCCAGGCTAACGGCTCAACTAACAGGTGTACGGGCTCCATACCAAGCCAGAATACACCACATCCCTAAAGGGGCACTGCAACCCACACACACACCACACTGCAAACCCACCAGTGACAAGTGGGCTACTATGCCAATAACACCCCCTACCCCCCAACCTGTCCTCTCCTAAAATCCATCCTGCACTGCAGGTCAAAAGCTATAAAAAGGGCCATAACAATCTACAAAATAAACAGTGGAATAAATTTAAAAAGCATTTAGCTCTCCCGAAGTTCAAGACCCTCACCTGGGGTCTAGGCTTGCGATCTGTGTTTGATTCAGCCTCGAGTAGCGAAGTCCATGGATCGGCGCAGTGTGATCCTCCACAGACAACTGGAAGTTCCCTTCCAACTGGAGAACAGATGGTTGCACTCCTAAAGTCCCCACTGACTGTCCAACTCCCTGCCCAACACAGGAACCTGTCCCTACAGCCCCTGGCTATTTTCACCATCGGCAGCCCTAACCGGCGTGCAAATGTCACCCGCCCTTCACTGAGTGCGGGAAGAATGCTTGGCTGGGCAACAACCCTGTTACTTTCACCAAGCTCTGTTCCCCAGACTCTCGCTGCTTGTGCAGACTTGGAACTTTTATCCCTCCTTCCACAAACATTTCACACACTCACAGCTGCAATCAGTGTCATTGTAGCTTTACAAGTCTGGAGATTTATCAGAAAATGCCAAGATGTCATTTATCATAATAAAGGAAAAGAGTGCCAGGTTCTTGTGATAATTTGCCTCTTCATGCTTTCCTGGCAACTTCAATAAATTTAATGTGGAACATGAACAAAGTGAAATGAAACATCAATATCTGTAATAACAAACACAAACTTTGTTCCTACTGCTAGATACTCTGCCTTCGGCTATGCAAGATCTTCTGTGTATGCAGAATGATTTTCCTCCTAGAGCGCACTGCCTGGTCAGATGGTGAGTTCATTACATTTCTTTTTCATTCAAATGTTTTAACTTCATTGGCAGAAATCAGATAAACTAAATAAATAAGGAAACTCCAAAGCATTAGGTGAATGGTGGTGTTACGATACGACTCGAAGCACCACAACATCAAAGGTGGTCTCTGAAGCTCAACTCAACTCAGCCTTTATTTATAAAGCACCTTACAGGCATGAAGCATGCCGCCAAAGTGCTGTACAAAAAACAACAACAGACAAACCAACAGAGACAATTAAAACCAACAAAGTAAAAATTACAGAGTAAATATCAGCAACAGCTAACCCACAGAGTTAAAAGCCAGATCATAAAAGTAGGTCTTAAGCCTCATTTTAAAACCTGCTACTGACGAAGAGAACCTGACGGATAAGGGAAGCTGCACCAAGCAGGCTTTTTTCCTGCAGTCACTCAGCACACGCCATGCCAATGGAACACAGAGGGGCGTTACAGGTGGATATGATCGTCTCGGACTGAGTCGTTCTTTATTCTCAGTTATGAACTCAGATAAAATCTTTGTGATTTTAAGAGCCATTGAATATGGCAGATGGTACCTTAATTATTTCACTAATAGAGTATTTAAAGAACAACTTCACTCATCTTCTTAATACATCTGCAGTGGTCTCTAGTAGGAATGAATGCCTTGTACTCTGAGGAAAAAAGCTCAGGTGCGCCTGTTTCAGGAACTAGAAGTGAGCCACATCAAAGCTGAGCTTCAGATGGGATTTGGAGTCTTTTTTCCTGATATTTGGACATCTCGCCTCTGATTTGCTAGCAGGAACGCAGCTCTACCACTGTCTTCTTTTCAGCCATGACCGTACCCATACTTTCCTAAACTTCAAACGATGGTGGTGGTGAAGCCTCATCAGCAAAACAAGTAGAATCATTTCCTCCATATCCAGCTCTGTCTCTGTTTCATTTATTTTTCTGACATGCAGACAGGAGGCTGCCACCTTGGAATCACGTGAGGGGAGAACGCGCTGTGATTGGTCACTTGAAAGATTTCAGCTCAGCCAACTGCTCACGTAGTGTGCACACGGGGAGTTCCTGTCCCCCGTGGGGCGAAAAATATCAAACCGGTTTGATTTTCACCTCAGTGTCTCGTGAGGCAGAAAACTCGGCACACACAGCGAGGAATCTGCTGAGCTAACAGCCGCGAATGACCGTTAGCTCAGCTGTTGGCTCTCGTGTGCAGCAGGCTTGATTTGGGGGTAAAACTGGAATCCACACTGAAGATGGATGCTCAAATGAATCCAGTTACTAGGTCTTGTTACTTCCAGCTTCTACGCTTATCACAGATGTCCATAGCCCACCTACAATCTGTAATTCATGATGAATGATGCACTGTGGTGTAAAGCGCTGTGGAGTCCTCTGACTCTGAAAGGTGCTATACAAGTGCAGGTCATTTATCATGGGCAAACAGTATGGGTCCCAACTGGTTTTGTCTGCTGTTTCCATGGTGGCCCCACAGGGTGTTTGCCCATATATTTTCCATATAGGGCCCACCTATGTATTTCATTGTTTTACTCACCTCAGTCTGATTTTATTGGTATTTAATATATTTTTTACAGAAACCTGTGGTTTATTTAACTAGAGCCTCAGAGCTGTGTGCATGTTGATCTATAAATTCTGTGAATGCGGTGTCTCAGGTATGGCATACGGGAGTTTGTGGTCATCACCCCTGGGACGAACTGCGAAGCCGTCATCAGTGAGTCCAAATGCAACCTGCTGCTCAGCTCTATCTCCATTTCTCTGGCTAACAGTGGATGGTGAGTCATGGTTGGACCGTGTTGTCATCAGGATCAGACCCCCCTAGCCTAGTGAACTAGACCAAATTCTTGCTTTGCAGAGTTTGGTCTAGGCACGCTTCATTGGAACCCTCGCAGCCTGGTCCGCTGCTGTGGCTGTCCAATCACAGCTCGCTATAGTTTTGGTTGGGCCAATCACAGCGCTCTATATTTTGGGCCAATCACAGAGCGGGAGTAGCCGATGACGTCAGCGCTGCAACCGCGAACATAAACAACATGGCGGCAGCGCCGGAACCACGTTGGTTTGAAACAGCTTTGTCATCAACATTGGATTATTTAGACTCCAACGTGCGTAAGTCTGTCTGATATACTTAGCGGCTTCTTATTTTTATCAAACAAAGTAGTGCAATGTCCCAGTACACCTGATATTCACATGTTTTTATACAAAAACGACAAAAATCATTGATGTTAGACGCCATTGCTGCTTCCCTCTTTTCCGTCGCTGTGATTACGTCACATTGTTCGTTACTCTGATTGGTCCTAGCGCTATCCCATTGCGTGCTGACATTTTGAAAGACAACCGTAGATCCCGCCTCACGACTGGGAGTCGTCAATGGTTCGTGGCCAGACTATATATACACATATATAGGATGGCTTGCCAGGCTAAACCCCCCCCCCCATGACAATCTGTACAGGAGTGAAAATCCCCTGAGATCAGTTTGTGTTTTAAAGGTTAATGAACTGTAGTGAGAATGGATTTTATTTAAACGTTTTAGCTTTATTCAGATATAATCTATACCTGGATTCTGGTTGAGGCACCATCCTGTCTGCACTGATACCTACTTCTGTCTTCTTCCTCTGCATCCAGTCAGGTCCCCATGTTTGTCCAGATTCAGCAGAAGTGGAGAAGGATGTACGCTGGAGAGTGCCACGGACCAGGTGTACGAACCAGCTTTGAAATGGTTCAACTCCGCAAGGTGCCGAGCCAGTACAATCACTTGTCCGGTCTTCTTGACATCTTCAAGTCAAAGATAGTAAGTTCAACAGAGAGACAGCCATCACAAAATCAGACCAGATGAAAACCGTTGACTGACTGCTGGTCAAGAGAAAGCTAGCTGTTAAAGCCTAATTTATACTTCTCCGTTTTTGTCAGTTCGGACCGCCATGACCCGTCATTGCAAGACCTCTCCAGCAGGCTTGCAAGGTCGGACAGAGTCGAGCTTTCTTTTCTAAACATCCGTCCAACGAGATGGAGAGCGCAAGCTTGTGATTGGTCAGAACGCCGCTTCTTTAAATTCGTCACCAGCTCCGCCATCGCCACCTTAAAAAATAAAACGAGAGCCGACGATATCTAGCGGCAGACATGGAGCAGCTTGAAGAATACCTCGCGGTAAAACTCCGAAAATATGAACGTTTATTGACCCGTGACTGGAGGAGTATAAAGATTTGTAGCAAGCGTTTTTATTCGTGGACGGAAATGACGGGAAACGTGAGTTTAGAGGTGACAAGCGCATGAAAAGGTGGAGGAGCATGAGGGACAAGTTTGTCTGTGTTAAAAAGTTTCTTAAATGCAAAAAAGCACAATAGAAACTGCAAATATAAACTGTAAATGCACTATCTTGGACTGGATACATGACAGGATACCCCAGAAAAGCGCTACGCCCTCTGTTGTCCTGGCGGGGAACTGCTTTGCAGCTCTCCCCAGGTGACGGAGAAGGTCGAGAGCAAAACGGTTCCGTCAATGCGTGCGTGTCTCTGCCTCGGGGAGCTGATGGAGAAGTAGAAATTAGGCTTAACTCATATATCCAGCAAGAGTTGCATCATTTCTCCTACTATATATAATTTAGTGACTGCCCTTTAAACACAAGGAACTAATTTTATTATTAATTATTTAAATTCTTATAAATTTCATTGTAATCACACCTGTGGGTGTGTTTAGCATGATGGAGTTCTGATCCATTTGATTTTCATCGTTACGACTGGTCTAGGAGAACCCAGTCAGAACACAAAAAACAAATGATTCAGTCTTTACGAACCTCAAGCAGCTACTACCATGGATCATTTCAGTGGATTTATTAACAGGTGAAAATACGATAAATAGGGAGAGAATTGTTAATGTTTTATGAGTTATAACTAACAGGGTGAGCTATTAGCCTAAAACAACAAACAAAACCCCAGATCTATGCTGAATAATCCCAAGTCACATGTTTACTGCAAAACAACAACCACTTACTAGGGCTGGGTGATATGGACCAAAACTTATGTTTCGATATCTTTTAGCTGAATTCCGATATGCAATAAACATCTCGATATTTTTCCTCCTGTAAAATATTTACAAGTCAACTCCCTGTCCGTCCGTCTGTCTATAGCCTGGGACACACAGGAGACAGACGCGCTGCGCCACAGAAGCGTTGTGGTTTTGGGAAGTCAAATGGTCACACAGGAAGCGCCCCTGAACGCTTCTTGGAAAGTCGTACGATAGTCACAACATCACGCAGGACTTGAGAACAGGAAGTGGAAAGTGACTCTTTTGTTTATACGCGATCAGACATGCCGCTGTGTTTTGTGAGACTCTAAGGCTACGTTCACACTGCAGGTCTTGATGCTCAATTCCGATTTTTTGAGTAAATCCAATTTTTTAGTGTGACTGTTCACATTATAACTGAAATGCGACATCAAACACTCTCCAGTGTGAACGCTTCACAGCCCCAATGCGACCCGCATGCGCAGAAGACAAAAAGTCAGTCAGAACCAGGAGAGGTGGAGTTGTGATGTGAAAGCCTTCACAGACAGTTCAGCCACAGGAGGATCACACCTGAGTCTCTCGTTTTGGGGTGGAAACTATTTTAAAAATTATTTTACTCCTTATTCCCGCCGTCTTCCCGAGTTAGTATTCCCTGAAAATGTTTTGGTATTAAGTTCATTCACAGAAAACCCCCGCCCTGCTGTCACGGAGACCGACAGGAGAGACGCTTCGTTCCAGCAGCACCTCCCGCTCTCATGCTTTCTTGTATTTTTAATTCCAAAACTTGACAGGATGTCCCACAGACCCCTGAATCCTTCTGTCAGCGCTGCTCTTCAGAAAGGTCCTGACACGACGCTCACCTCCGCTGAGCAGTGACATAGGAGGTGGATTTAATGCGACATGACCGTTCAGACTAGTCGCTTTCAAAAAATTTGCATATGTGTCGGAATCAGTACTACATATTGAAACGACCTGGATCGGATTAGGAAATATCGGATCTGTGCTGTTCAGACTGTCACAAAAAAATCAGATAAGGGTCACAGGCAGGTCAACATGCGGATTTGTGCTTTTGTCTGCAATGTGAACATAGCCTAATTCATTAAAAATGGGTAAGTACGCTATCTATTAGGATCTTACAATATCCTATGCTTCTTTAGCCTGGCAAGCCATCCTATATATGTGAATACAAACTCTGCAAAGCAAGAATTTGGTCTAGTTCACTAGGCTAATGCTTCTCGACTTCAATAATAAAAAGCTCCTCATCCATGTTTTGGTGGTTGGGTTTATGCCGGCGTTCGGATTTGTGCTGTAAAGCTGTTCCGCGTCGTAATGTCTGTTGTAAAGTACTCCACATTGTTGTAAAAAGCTGTGCCACGGTGCGCCGCGGCGTTTGAAATAGAACTGGCGCCTATCTTCAGCGCCTCTGCGCGGACCAGCGCTTCTGGGACACGATGCTGCGTTCCCTGTGTAGCCACTCTCATGGCTTCTTTTTAAAATGACAGTGTGGGCATGTCTGTCTCCTGTGTGTCCCAGGCTTAAGTCAGTTAAGGGCTAGAGATGTCTCAAATGTCCTACAGGCACTTTTATTTATTATATATTTGTAATTATTGTAAAATTATTTAAATTTCATCTAGAGGTGGCTCATATCCTATTATTTACAATATTACCAGTAATTATTTCTTCCCCAGAGAAAAAATCTGACATGTTAATTCATGATGTGTTTGCATTCTCTATTCAGAGGATTACACTCCCGGTATTTTGGCCCTTCTTAACGCCGTATACGACTACGCGGGGGAGGGGTTTGGCCCGTTTCTCTACACCAAGTCGTCAGGTGAACCACGTTTTCGTTTCATCTGGTTCCAACCTCTTGTGGCTACTTGCTATTTGCTTCATAAAAATAGTATATTTGTAATGATTTCAAAAGAAAACTTTCTCCTCTTTAAGTACAGCTGTTTTATTATGATCATTGTTTTAATTCGGAAATAGTTTGTTTTGAGCGTAATGGGAAAGTAGTAAAGCAGCGGTCACATGATTGTTTTAGACCAATGTGGTACAGGCATTTAGTAAACAGAAACGCACTCGTAATCTAAAAAAAGCAGCGATGATGATTTAAATACCTTAGAAACTCCTAAATTCGTGAACAAAAATTATTTTTATGGAAATGTGGAGCTGCCACATGTGGAAAGTAACATTAGAGCGATATAATGGGATCCTTTTATTGTTTTCACTATGCATTTATCACGATTGAACAGTGTAATATGGCGATATGACCTAAAGTCAGTATCATGGTATATTGAGGAGGTAACCTCGATAACGATAATTGAACGATAAGTACATGAATGCGCAAAAACAAAAGTTGTCCACTAGATGGGGCTGTCACGTGTATTACGTTGAGGCATGTTGTCATGTGACTGGAGGTGGTACAGCTTCTTCAAGGGACATGAACGTCGCCAACCTACACACATCTTTTCATTTTTTTTATTACCAAATTTATTGACATGGGGAAAATAATATCGATAAATTCAGAAATTTTGATAACGATAAATTTTCAATTTATTGCCCAGCCCTAGTTCTAACTAAATGTTTCATGTTCGTACATTATTAGTATTATTTTGTATAAACAAAATAATACTAATAATGTACAAACATGATATTGAATGATGTTTTCACTATATTGTTTGTACATTTGTACAAACAACCCTGCTGAAAAAAACAGCATAGCTGGTTACCAGCGTATGTTGTTTTTTGGTGCTGGTTTAGCTGTCATCAGACCTGCAGAGAAAAAGGACAAACCTCCAACCTTATTTTATTATTTTCAACAATAAAACGCAGCAAAGCATCATTTTACCTGCAGTTATTCACTAGTGAAGAAAACTTCTATGAGCAAAAGAAAAACATGAAACATGATTAAATGAATCAGGAGAGCAGGAAGAAATGTTATTTCTGTTTTTACATTTTACTTCAGTTCAAACTATTTAGAATTTTGGTTATCACATTTAGCTTGAATTTTATGTAAAATATCTTCAGCTTTATTCATTTTGAGAAGTTTTGTGTTGCATTGTTTTGAAAGCTGTAGCTCATCACTACCCCTAAGTGAATGGATGAATGTAGTGTTAGGTGATTCCTCTGACTCAGAAAAGTGCCATGCAGGTGCAGATAATTTATTATTAATCTCAGTTAACACAATAATTTGACACTCTGTTCTGTTCTCATGTGTGTTCTGTCTTGGTCAGGGTTGTAATTTGCTCCCTCTGCCTCCTGTTGACATCGCCATTCGTTTTACCTACATCCTTCAAGACTGGCAGCAGTCTACCTGGCCACAGCAGCCTCCAGGTCTGTCTCCTGTGCCCTAGAGCTGCCTGTCACTCTGTACTCTGTTTAATGCTGTATCTGTGACAGTGTTAATCTAAATATTGTAAATGAGCCTCCATGCTGGCTAATGAATGTGTTTTTGTGTGGGATTATTTCAGACTTTGATACTCTCCTTGGAGGTGAGGTAGGAGGAGTGGAGTTTGGAAACCTGCCGTTTGGAGCCTGCGAAGAGCCAATCAGGTTCAAGCATTCAGTGTGTGTGGCCCTTTTTATAAAACAATGCCGCCAATTTGCCGCAACGCCGATGCGGCATCTGGGAGCATTAGGTTGTTTATAAGAGCTCAGACCATGGTGGTAATGTTGCGCAATCATGTCCATTTTATAAAAGATTACGTGATGGCGGCAAAAAGGAGGCATGGGGGCGGTCTCTGCGCTGTTGCAGACTTCCGTTTATCTTGGACATAACTTGCTTTATATTGCGATCGAAGCCGTTCTCGTTAAGTTTTTTTCTTCCCAACCAGCTACAGGTGTGTGTGCTCCACCATCCCTGTGAGCTGTCAGATGATCTGAGCTGCAGATCTAACGGAGAAAAGCTCCAGGAGCACCGCATCGCTCCAGTTAATCATCTCAGCTGGTTCTGTTTACAAAACGAAACTTATGCCCGTGTTTACTTTCATTTTCATTATAGTTCCCGGCCGGAGCTCGGCATTAATTCATCACGTGATCATGACACCTCCCTCTGTTGCGCCAAGGCTTAATGTGCGTTTATAAGACCGGCAAAGCCGCAATATTACCGCAATAATATTATCAAGCGTGGCGGCACAAATGCTGCAAAATTCCCACAACATGATGCTGCCATGGCGCGTTCATAAGACACACGTTGCAGTAATATTACGCTGATTTGCCGGCATGGTGTGTCTTATAAAAAGGGCTTGTGTGTGCGCCTATGCTTGTGGATTTTAACTGTTTTAGTTAGAGTTAAGCTAAATAATCCTTTTTTCCTCCGTTTGTTTTTAAAGTGAGCTTCATCTGGCAGCCACCTGGCTCCACCTCACAGAGGGCATAGTTGTAGATAATGATGTCTACAGGTAAGAATGTCTGAGTTTCTCTGTCGGACCTTCAGGGTTAGCGCTGGCTGCGCTGATCCTCATTAACCCTAACCCAGTGCAGCGTTACAAACACCCCCAACACATAAACAAAACCTCACCAGATGAAAACGTTAGACTGAGATGAGATTTGGTCAAATTTCCATACCTTGTTATAATTTATTCTTATTTGGTTTAAAAGAACTTTTCAGTTTTTCTGTGCATAGTTTTTTATACTTTGTTTTGAACTATTCGTCACAAACACATTTGTTTTCGGTTTTTGAGAGCTCCTGAAGATGAAATCCAACTATTTCTGGTGGTTAAACTCTTCTTTTGGAGGACTGAACAAATTCCTGTACCTCTCACAGCCGAAAATGCATTATCTTGTTCTAGGCATTATCAAAAATGCAGACAACACAAGAAAGAAATCAGTGGAGACAATGGAAATTAAATCAGAGAGGGGGGATTAGTGTTCACAGTCCAGGGGAGGAGTGTGCAGGTTAGGCACTTCTTGGATGGGGAGCAGAGGGACACGGTGACACAAACCTGCACCATCCAGCCATTTGCAAAAGCTTGGTACACCAGCAAGGGACAACAAGGATGCATGCTTGAAGCCAGAAACCGCTTTGGGGTGTTTTTGATGAAGAAATAACAATATAATATGGTCAAAAGCTCCAAAAAGTGGATTTTGCATCATATAGACACTTTAGAGAACCAGGGGTCACCATCTCCAGTTTTCAAAGGCCCATTCCTGCTTCAGCACATCTAAATCAAAGCATTTATCCTGCTGAACAGGGCTTCATGGTGGAGCAGTTTCTAGCTCTGTTGCAGCAAGACGATTCCTTAAATCCTGACTGCAGCCATCCTGCGTGGAGTTAGTATGTTCTCCCCATGCATGTGTGGGTTTTCTCCTGGTGCATGTTAGGTTAACTGGTGGCATTGTTAGATCTTCATTTGTAAGTTGCTTCGGACAAAAGCTTCTGCCAAAAAAATACCCATGAACATGTTGTGTTCTGCAGAGACCTGTTAAATAAGCCTTTATTAAATCGGCTGTGTTGGAGCAGGGCTAAAACCTGCAGGACTGGGTTGGTGACCCCTGCATGGATCCATGGAAGCAAAGTGGTTCAATTTTGGACAGTCATGGTTTCTTATCCCTCTGTGGACATTCAGTTTTTCAGACTTTGCGTGTGCACTAACATAATGCTATCCTGTTGCTGTTTTATTCATCCAACAGTGACCTTGACCCGCTTCAAGCTCCTCACTGGTCGGTTCGTGTCAGGACGGCTGAAAACCCTCAGTGCCTGCTGGGTAGGTCCAATCCCTGCGCTTTAATTTGTCCTGTTTCATGTACCTTTCATCTTTTAATTGTAGGAAGGTTTATTATTTAATCTTGATGAATTTTTTCTGTTTTATCTCATGTAGGTGACTTTGTGACAGAATTCTTTAAGCTTTGCTGCAGGAAGGAATCCGTAGAAGAGATTTTAGGAAGAGGATACACCGAAGAAGAAGGAAAAGGTTAGTTGAGCTATTCATTATTTAAAGCCATGCTATACAACTTTTTCATATGTTTTAATCATGTTCTTGAGCCAGTATGTGCTAAAATAACCCTTTACATGGTTATTGAAATGTTACTCAGACCCCCACCGCCCTCTGTGGCCAGAATATCGAACTTGCAACTTCAGAGTGGCGGTTCGGTCCCTGTTGGACTTAGAAAATGGAACTGCCATGCCTGGTGCTGCAGTCTGCTTCCAGCATGTTTCCAGCATGTTTTAGATCATGAACACAGCTGATCTGTTTGATTTAGTGATGAACCGCTCCTGTAGACACTAATGAAGGCTGAGGAGACATTTCAGCTGTTAGCTTAAGGTGTTAAAAAGACCAACGCACAGCAAGGAGAGATAAGTTTCACTTTTGGTTTCACTAACGAACACTTGGGGGTGCTAAAAGCAAGACAAAACTGTATAGTATCCCTTTAGTGGATGATAATGTTTCACCAACTTGAATGAAATTAGAGCTTATTTGAGTTTATGCAGCTTTCCCTTGAACAATCAGCTCAGGGGAGGGGTAAATACTTCAGTGGGATCCTTTAGGCCCTCAACACCTCTGGAAGGTTCAACAGCAACTCTTGTGTCCCAGGTCCCCTCTGTGGTCATCTGGCAGTCCAGCTGGACCCATTCCTCTTTACCCACAGCCAGTTGTTACCTCGTTCATCGGCCTCTGAGAGTGGTTTTTCTGCTTGGTGGAAACCCTGTCCTTTAACCCTGTTGTGGTAATTGCATTGTTCCGCCTGGGCTGCTACTTCAGCATACTTCAGGCATTTTTGCTCGTGCGCCTCTTCGATAGCAGCTTCCCATGACATCGCTAGTTCCAGGATGTTAAGAAGCTTCTAAGAAGCTGACCATAGAATAGTTGTTGCCATCTGTATTGGGAAAACCAGCCTTTGATCAAGGTCCAGCCCTGGACCAGGTCAAAGGGGGTCGTGTTCACTCTTGCTGATGTTTTGTCTGGCCGTTTGCCTGATCTCGTGAAAGGAGTAGTGCTTGGAATTCCCTTTTTGTGGAGATGAGGGCATTGGTGGTGGTTTCCCTTCCTTCCAGGATGATAACCAGCTGCTGTAAGCCCTGGTTGTGCTTCCTGGTGTAGAACATGGGACAAGCTGGTTATACAACCAGCAGGAATGTGCCTCAGTGTTGCAGGTGATTGGCAAAGATCAGATGTGGGATTGTCACCAAACCACTAGTGACAGTTCTTGGGACTGGGAATAACATCATGGATAGCTCTGCTGATGAAGTTGATTTCCTTCTATTTCCCAAAGATCTCTCCAGGTAAGCTTTTTGTGTTCCAGATTTTCCCAGTTGGTCCACTGTCCTTGTTTGGACTGTGAGACTGCCCTTTTGGTTCTCTGAGCCTCTTTGTGGCGCCAAACCTCCTTCACCACAAGCTCCCTTTTACAGCAGGGGGAACCATTAGTCAACTTGCACCAAATCCAGACCCTACTTATCCCAGATGATCACTTTTCTCACCATGTTATTACCCCCACTGCCAGTAGTTGTCAATGTTTTGAATTTTGTGAAGGGTCCGTGATAATATTCGGCATATGAGAAAAGTTGAAGGTTGACCATATGAGAGAAAGATCCAAAAGGATTCGCTAGATCCAGGAACAAGATGTGGAGGTCTCTCACTTCCCACTTTATAGACTAGAGCAGTGGTTTCCAACATTTGGGTCGGGACCCCACTGTGGGTCACCAAGGAATGTCTTTCCAGAAACAGTTTTTAAAAATTAACATAAAATAAACAATTACTGAAGCTATGTTTCTTGCGTAATTGTTAAAAAACCCAACTAAATTGTCATAAATGGATATAAGAGAAAATGAACTGAAGCAGTTTTCTTTATGCCCTTAAAGTTTTAGCTTTTCAAGCGTGTTTGTACTTTCAAATCAGAGACATCTGAAGCTGGAATGTTTGGGAACCACTGGACTACAACGTAGACATGCTATTCACAAACATAATGCTTAGGGTTTATTGTTACTCATTGTTGTATTCGTGTCTAACTGCCATACTTTGCTCCCCAGAAACTGCAGACATCAGCTCAGCTTTATCTAAACTAACGGAGCCGGCGGCTGCAGTGCCTCTTACAAAACTGTCCGTCTCCAGTATGGTACATAGCGCCCGGAAACACATTCACCGTCACCGGCACATCGACGAGTCTCCTCTTCACATAGATATCCTCAACTCAATCCTCCTGGTATGTTTTATTTTTTAGAGATTAGTTGGTTTGGCTTTTTAACATCATTAATGTAAACGTGAAGACATTTGATCAAATACATATTTGAGAATGTTCAGAAAAATCATTGGCATCAAAGGAACATCTGAGGAAATGCAGAAACGACTAAAAATGGGTTCAGAACTGTCCAACGCATTATTAAAAACTGGTGTGATGAGTCCAGATGGTCCCTGTTCCAGAGTGATGGGTGCATCAGGGTAAGAAGAGAGGCAGAAGAAGTGATGCACCCATCATGCCTAGTGCCTACTGTACAAGCCTGTGGGGGCGGGGCTATGATCGGTAATTGCCTTAGATGATAAAAGCCAGACTGGACTACTGCACTTACCTGCCTATCAAGTTTAAAAGATGAGTCTATAAAAAAAAACAAGATTTTTTACATGTGGTTTAGTAAAATCCGAGAAGGAGCCAAGTGGACTCACGACACTCCTCAGCAGGTCATCACACCCAAAAACCACAATTTCAGTCTTAAGGTCATTCAATTTCATAAAATTAATGGACATTCCATTGTTTTACGTCACTCAAGCAAGCCATTAGGGAGGTTAGTGTATTTGAATCGAGTGGAAAATAAATCTGGAGATCTTCTGCAAAAAAAAATTAGTAATGTTGTGCTTAGAAACAATAGAAGCCAGAGGTAAGATATACAAAGAAAAAAGAATCGGCCCCAAAATGGAACCTTGGGGAACCCCACTCTCTACAGGAAGTGTACGTGATGCAACTGGTGCAGAACAAAGCTGCATGTGTGTCTCTAAAATGTGCTTTTAGGACAGATGTCAGTAAAATGCATCAGTGTCTTGTCTGGCTCTGGGTAGGACTGATAAGAAATATTATTATAACTCACATACCAGCTATGCTACAGTTGCCTTTCAGCAAAAATATTCAGTTGTTCAACAAGACTTTCTAAATGGCCAAACATTAAAACTAATCAGAGCCAACATACAGTGGTTTTTAAATGGCCGGTATTTGTATAGCACCTTCTAGGGTTCTACAACCCCCCAAGGTGCTTCACAACACAATCAGTCATCGACCCATGCACACACACACTCACACACTGTTTGTTTAGTGCCATGCATGAATGGAATCACTTACCAGAAATGTTAAGAGAACAAAGAAGTGCAGCTGATTTTAAAAATATAGCTCAAAATGTTTTATTTTCAAAGAATGTATCAATCTAAGTGACTCATTGTTTTGGTTATCATAGCACATGATATCTCTAAAATCACGTATCTGCCTAGGGCGTAGTTTTAAGTTTACCGTCTGTACTCTGGTGGTGGAATTTACTGATTGGATTTTAATCTGTTGTGTTGCAACGTGTTGTAAAGTTGTGTAAATATACTTGACGTTGCTGTTGTTTTTATATGCTAAATAATTCATGTTTTTATATGCTTGATGCTTGAAATGACCCCAGGAAGAGTAGCTATTGCAGAATGCTGCGGAAGCTAAAGGGGATCAAAACAAATAAACATAAATATAATAAATAATGCTTTGGAACGTATACTTACCATAAACTCCAACTCCCATGATGCATTTCAATTTAGAGTCTGCTGAAGTAACGTCACATCAGCTCCATTATTTTTGAGCAGTTTTCTAACAAGAAATATCAGCAAATGGTCACAAAAATTCCAAAAAAAATAAACATAAAAGAAAGCCCTCCTTGATCTGTCAGATCCAACTTGCTATTATTTTAAAATGTGATTATGGCTGTTTAGACGTGGGCAGCAAGCAATAATGCAGCTATCCGAGATGAACTTCACCTATGAAAGTCCCACCTGGAACAGGAAGGCACGCTTTCCCATGTCAGACCATCTCAGCCTCGTGCCCCAGTGGTTTTTCTTGTGGTCAGTAGGGCGTTTTAGAACGGCGCATCAACAAGCATGTATGTGTGTGTTTATGGTAATGGTTGCAGGATTGGCGCCAGCGGCTGTCGGAGATGTGAGAATCAATCTCTTCTCCTATTTAGGGTTGAAACGTTGGAGTTTACAGGGGAGAGGGAGCTCTGTACAAGAGAAATAAAAACGTCTATTTTTTTGTGTTTTAGTATTTTCTGCATTTCTTAAAGCAGCTATCCGGAATATTTCTTTTATCAGATGGCACCATCTAGTGGCTGACAAGCGTATCACACCAAGAGTCGGTCGATCCATTTTTTTACGATGGCGACTGCACGTTTCTTGTTTATGAATGTTCTGTAGCCGACAAACAGAGCTAAAACACGTTGTTTTACCAGTATTATTCTCATGTCATGTTGTGTTTTCATATATTTATATTTTAAAGACTTACTTGTCCATGTAAAGTTCATCAACGCTGCTTCAGCCGAGGTACTTCCTTAAATTTGAAACACGTAAGCGGTAGTCTAACGCTATTGGTTATGACCGGCGCTCAGTTTCCTATTGCAGTTTGACGGGGCAGGGGGCGGGCTTAGCAAAAAATAAATAAAAAAATATGTATTGCTTACAATATATCACACTACATGATAAGACAATCACTTTTACGGATTTCTGAAAAATCATGCATAATTCCTGAAAGAGGAAAACTCCGGATTGCTGCTTTAATATACTGTTTCCATTAATGTAATTGTTCCAATCCAACTTTATGTATAAAGCACTTTAAACAACCAGTAAAGGACCAAAGTGCTTCACATTAAACCTCTCATTCACTTGTTTGAAGAGATGAAGGGATGAGTTTTTAATAAAACATTAAAATATGGGACAGGAGGCCTCTGACATTCAGAGGCAGACTCTAACACATTTTAGGAGCTGCTACTGCAAAAGCTCGATCATACACTTAGTTCTAGGAGCCCAGAGAAGAGATCATGTCTTATATGTATCAGTTTTTTATGTTATTTGTTTTTTTTTTCTTGTCTCTCTGCCTGTCTGTCCACTTGATTTGCATTGCCAGATGTGGTCTGTCACGTCCTAATTAAATACAATAAAAGGAGATGTATCCATGACTCTCCCTGATGCAGAGAAAACCTGCTCTGACATATTAAGGCTTTCAAAGCCACCATCAGCCACCAGAACAGGACAAGGAAAATGTAAACAAAAGTGCTGAGTAGATGCTGCTGTCCCTGATGTGAAAAGATGCCCCTGACCTCCAGTCCCACCTGTGGTTTTTCTAGTCTAGAAATATGTGAGCTGTGTGTGTGTGTGTGTGTGTGTGTGTGTGTGTGTCCGTCCATATGTATTGTAACCATGCCATTTTGCCTTCTCAGTATCTCTTCCCAGATGCTGCTGTGGAGAAGTCATCAGACAGTCAAAGTAAGATGCCGATGAACTCCTCAAGGACATCGGAGGAGAAACTCTGTGATGATGTATGTTCTCCCTCGTGTGCTCTATAAGCTCTATAACAACCAGAATGTTTTGTTACTGAACGTCTTAGTTAAGTTACTAGTTCATCCTTTTTGTGTGTGTGTGTGTGTGTGTGTGTGTGTGTGTGTGTGTGTGTGTGTGTGTGTGTGTCAGACAGCTGCTCATACTGAGCCACATTCTGTTCGAGGTTTCTTCCTGTTAAAGGGAAGTTTTCCTCTCCACTGTTGCTACATGCTTGCTTAGTATGGGGATTGCTGTAAAGACACTGACACAAGTCCAGCTCCATGCAATCTGCTGGGTTTCCTTACATAGGAGACGTTTAACTAATTGGCATCATGAACTGAACTGATAAGTAGGTTCAGTTGGAACGTTTACTTTGTAAAGTGACTTGTGAATTGATGCTATATAGATAAATTGAACTGAATTGAATTAGTATGTTGGTGCTGAATACCGTAAAGCAGGGGTAGGCAATCCTGGTCCTCGAATGCCACTGTCCTGCATGTTTTAGCTGTTTCCCTGTTCCAACCCACCTGATTTTAATAAGCAGGTGATTAACAGGCTTCTGCAGAGCCTGATGACCTGCTGAACAGGTGATTCAACAACTGAATCAGGAGTGTTACAATGAAAACATGCTAGATGGCGGCCCTCGAGGACCAGGATTGCCTACCCCTGCCTTTTAGCTAATTGTTTTGTAGTTGAATGTTTTGTTCTGTCAGTATTTTTTGTATTGAACTGGAGAATAGACCTGACTGTGTTTGATCTTATCCCTCCTTGTTAGAACCTGTTTCTCCAGCTAAAATCGGCCCCCACAGACTGTCTGACCTACCGCTTGGCCCTATGTCTCTGTATGGTCAACTACAGCTATGGTGGCCTGCCAGCTGTCGCTCACCTGTGGCAGGAGTTTGTCCTGGAGTTGCGTTACCGCTGGGAGAACAATTACCTGATCTACGGGTAGGAGCTTACACAGTTTTTCTTCCCAGAGGATCTGAGCTCTTTAGGATCTCATCTTAACCGGTTTTTATTTTATTAATTTGTTTTTAAAATTTATTTAACTAACAATGACCTGGCGCAAGTATATACACAAGTTTCTCTTTTTGAATGGAATTACTGAAATAAATATACTTATTCTAATTTTATGACCAGCACCTGTAATTCACCATTTACAGAGCTACTGGCTATGTAGAAAAGAGGATTAAATGTATACTACAATCTATAGCAAGTGAATATTTCTGTAATAGTGTCAATAGTAAATAATAGATGTCCATATTTTGTCTTTTGTGCAGGTTGCCTGGTGGACCCCCTGATCTTCGCTGCTGTCTTCTACATCAGAAATTCCAGGTTAACAGTGCTTCTGATCATATTTGACCATATATGGGGTCGATCAACTTTTAAGGGGTGCGCGGCTCCCCTAGCTCCCGTGTAATTTCAAACTCTGTTTCTGATCTTCTAAGTTCTGACCTGTAGAAGTTTTTGTTAAACTTTATTTGATTTAATAACGATAAATTGAAGAAAAACTGTGAGGAAGCTTTCATTTATGTTACAGTGGATAATCTTGTTTGCTCTTCCCCAGAGACACAATAGACATAAGGAGATAACAAAAGTCAAAATGTCCCCACAAGACATGTTATAGGAAAGGTTTAGAACAGAATAGACTTTAATGATCCCACATCAGGGAAATTCACTTGTTTTTGGTTAGATGGTTAGTCAAGGAAATCTATTAGCTAGGTAGGCTATCAATAAATCCTAATGCAGTCCACAGCCTCCTGCTGGAGTTATTACTATTAGCAAGAATAAAACAAACATCCTGAATACACTGCTCACAAAAATGAAAGGAACACTTTTTTTATTGGGCCTGGCATGAAATCAATGAAACCTGTCTGATAATTTTCTGGTTGATTAAGCAGCTGAGGGCATTGTTAATCACTTTCAGCTGTATTGGTGTTCATGGACTTAACGACAGGTGCACTAAAGTGGAAACAATTACAAAACCCTCAAAACAGGACTGGTTTAACATGTGGAGGTCATTTCAAGTTTCTCTCTCTTGATCTTTTTTGGCTGGTTTTCCACTCGTGCTAGTTTTGGCTTGAGTAATTATCTCTACTGGCAGCATGAGGCGATTCCTTAACCCTACAGAAGTTGCACAGGTTGTCCAACTTCTCCAGGATGGCACATCCACACGTGCTGCAGCAAGAAGGTTTAATGTGTCTCCCAGCACAATCTCCAGAACATGGAGGAGATTTCAGGAGACTGGCGGTTATTCTCGGAGAGCTGGACAGGGCCGTAGAAGGTCCACAACCCATCAGCAGGACCGATACCTGCTCCTTTGTGCAAGGCGGAACAGGCTGAGCACTGCTCGTGCCCTACAGAATGACCTCCAGAGGGCCACTGGTGTGAATGTCTCTACCCAAACAATCAGGAACAGACTTCATGAAGATGGCCTGAGGGCCCGACGTCCTGTAGTGGGCCCTGTGCTCACTGCCCAGCACCGTAGAGCTCCACTGGCATTTGCTCAAGAACACCAGAATTGGCAAGTCCACCACTGGCGCCCTGTACTTTTTACAGACGAGAGCAGGTTCACCCTGAGCACCTGTGATAGACGTGAAAGAGTCTGGAGAAGACAAGGAGAACGTTATGCTGCCTGCAACGTCGTTCAACATGACAGGTTTGGTGGCGGGTCAGTGATGGTCTGGCATATCCATGGAGGGACGCACAGACCTCTACTGCCTAGGAAATGGTGCTCTGACTGCCATAAGGTATCCAGATGAAATCCTTGAACCCTTTGTCAGACCCTACGCTGATGCAGTAGGTCCTGGTTTTCTCCTAATGCACGACAATGCCCGGCCTCATGTGGCAAGAGTATGCAGGCAGTACCTGGAGGATGAAGGAATTGAAACAATTGAATGGCCTTCACGATCCCCTGACTTAAACCCAATAGAACATCTGTGGGACATTATGTGTTGGTCCATTAGGCGGCGCCAGGTTGCTCCTCAGACTGTACAAGAGCTCAGGGATGCCCTCACACAGATCTGGGAGGAAATGCCACAAGACACCATCCGTTGTCTCATTAGGAGCATGCCCCGACGTTGTCAAGCATGCACACAAGCTCGTGGGGGCCACACAAGATACTGAAAAGCATTTTGAGTTGCAGAAATGAAGTTTTTGAAATAAGGGACTAGCCTGCCACATCTTCATTTCACTCTGATTTTAGGGTGTCTACACAATTGAGCCCTCTGTAGGCTGAAAACTTTTATTTCCATTAAAAGACTTGGCATCCTTTTGTTCCTAAGACATTGCCCTGTCGTTATTTGTATAGATATCCAACTTCATATTGAGATCTGATGTATCAAATGTGTTTCTTTAAAGTGTTCCTTTAATTTTTGTGAGCAGTGTAGATATGAAACCTCATCGCTGTAACAGACTTTTATTTTGAAAATTACCGGGCATTTTACACTGAAACCGAATGTGATTTCCTGTCTAGCCCGGTCTAGCCCCATGTTAACTGCGGAAATTGACGCATCCCAGCGCGATTGAGATCTGATGTATCTAATGTGTTTCTTTAAAGTGCTCCTTTAATTTTTGTGAGCAGTGTATTTTCTTTGTCTAAAAGAGGGATTTGTTGCTCACCAGATGCTGAACTGCTGTATAGAGAGGAGGAGGAGTAGAGATGACGCTCACAGGGTAATGGATGACAGCAGAGAGAGAGAACACAAGGCGTCCTGTGGACAAGGACCTGCATCAGCAGCTGCAACCAGCTCAAATCAGGCAAAGTCTTGGGACTCATGGAGTGACAGTGAGGATGAGTTCTTTGAGTGTCTAAGTGACCAGGACACAGAGTCTTCACGTTCTGAGGGAGGACCTGATGGCGGTAAAGGCAAAGCCGAGGGCCGGCTGCACCCCTACAACGACCTGACCCTTTTGAACTCCATGGAGCCACTCTACGTTCCTGTCACTCAGGTACGACATTACATCGCCATAACACATCCTAACCCTGTAGATTTTATTTTACTATCAAGAAAATAAAAAGAGATAAAAAGATGTGAAGTGATTTAACCACTTGGTATAATATTCTGCTTTGTGGGTCATCCTCAGGAACCCGCTCCCATGACAGAGGATCAGTTGGAGGAGCAGTCAGAAGTCCTGGCCAAACTGGGGACATCAGCTGAAGGTTCTCATCTACGTGCTCGAATGCAGAGTGCATGTCTGGTCTCTGACATGGAGTCCTTTAAGGTAAGACAATCATGTGAATGTTTAAATCTTTTTACTGCAGAAAATACTTTGGAAATCACAGTTTTACTTGTTTGAGGCTGTCAATTCTCTTGCAAAGAAAGACATAACTTATTTTTTTATGGAGGGACAAACTGAGACCTCCTGATAAGTCCTAAATGAAGGTTTAATTCAGTGTGAACTGGACAAGATGACTGAGCATAAGTGCGGTGGGTCTCTTCTCCTCCCATCAGGGCTTTTCTGTGTGTTTATGAGTACCTTGAACATTAGCTAGGAGAATTCATCACTGCTGGCCTGTGGCAGTGGTGACCTCTTCTCACAAGCTCACTTGTGAGACTTGAATAGAATAATAATGTCTACCAGTTATTGGATCATCTGCTCTGAAACGTACACTCCTGGAAAAACCTCATCCAATCATTGTGAATGTCCTGTTCTTAATGATTGGATCCTAAACCATCCATCAACCTGCCCTCTGACCCCGTTTATTACTGAGCCAGATGTTATACTGACAAGAAGTTTGTTTTGTGTTGGATTCAGGAGACAGTTCACATGTGTGCAAGAAATAAAACAACATTCTTTATTGTCATGGCACATCAAGCATACAATAAAGTTGTGTTTCATCTCTGTCCAATGCAGCAATGGAGGAAAACTTCCTAGCTAAAAATAACAAGTAATAAAATAGAAATGGTGTTTACACTAAAATAAAGTCAATAATCCCACACCCTTTATGCATTTAGAGTTCTAATGGCTCATGGGAAGGAGCTGTTTTTGAGTCTTAGTCCAGCTTTTTAAAGGTGTTAAACACTCGCTTAATCAATACATTTGCTGTGGCCTCTAGTGGGAATGAATGCCTTGTAAGTCGTACTCTGGAGAAAAAAGGCACTGGTGCGCCAGTTTCAGGAACTAGAAAAATGCTACATAAGAGGAGAGCTTCAGACGACATGTTTTGGAGTCTTATTTCCTGATATGTGGACATCTCTCCTCTGATTGGCTAACAGCAACACGACTCTACCATTAACTGTTTGCTCTGCAACGTTGATGAATGTTAAGTGACAGTGTGACGTAGATCTGTCAGGCTTTTCTAATCCTAGAGTTTCACCTAGAGTCTATTTTCTATCAGAAGCTAATGCAGGAGATAGGTGGAGGAGACTATTTTCATGTTCAGCCTGCATGAAACACTCAGTGACCCACTAGAGTCAGAAATAATAATAAAAAAAATGTTTTTTCAGTGATCCACACCTTTAAATTGGTGCTGTCATGAGATAATTTTTTTAGATTAATTTATTCTGACCTGTAATTAATTAATCTAATTAATCTATTTTTTTAATCTCACCTACTAATGGTGAGAAAAGCCCCCATTTTTATGTATTTTTATTTAAATTCATTACATTATTGTGGCAGACTAAAAGATTAATATATAACAAAAAAACTGACTTTATAAAGTCATTTATTGTTTAACAGACTTCTAAACTTTCCTTTTACATCAACAAGGCAGAATAATACTGTGCTCTTTTGTCAGTCTCCAATAATTAGACATTAAAAATAAAACATCAGGTCCATATAGAATAATCTAAGTTAACACATCAAGGAACGCTTTTTTGAGCAATGCTAATAGTGATCACAGAACCTGTTACTAAAACATTGATCTAAAATTAAAATAGACCTGTTATTACAGTGCTGTAAGTTAGCATATCAACACTGACAGTTTATCACAAAATACCACGCTTTTTCACAAAATCTGACATGTGGTATGGCATGATAGTTAAATATAAATATAAAATAAATAAAATTAAATAAAAGATCCCAACAGGTAGGCTAGAAAAGTCCCAGTAAATTTATAGATTAAAAATGAGATTAACTCGATAAAAAAAAAGTGCACTAAATGTGGCTGTGATTAATTAATCTCGATTAATCTCATAATTTGACACCCTTACTTTAAACATCTGCCTGAAGGCAGGAAGTTGAACAGGTGTTTGAATAAATAACGTAGCCTAAATAAAAAGTGGCGTAATTAATAATTGAGAATGCAACACAGCATATCCAACTTCTAAGGAGTTGACTTTTATTTAATTGTTGACTTCTGATCTTCATTGTTTATTGTTAGTCTCTCTACTCCCCATATTCCCTGCATGGATTTGCTCTGCAACTCTCCCCAGGTGATGGAGAAGTCTGATAGGAAAACACCCCCGTCAATGTGTGTGCGTGACTCCACATTCGAGCTGACGGAGAAGTATAAATTAGGCTTTAGCCCTACCTCTTGTGTCACACTGAAAACAGTTTAGATGGAAAAATAAAGTCATTTTCACCGAAAAAAAACAGGCTTAGAACTCAAACATCCAGTTGGACTTTTCTCTTTCCTGGTTTGTGTATGTCTGTGTTATGACCAAGTCTCATTGGCTGACTGAGCTGTCACTTCAATTTTGGTGAGTGAAGTTTCTGGAATAGCTCCAGCCTATACCAGCAGCATTTTTTTATACGCACAATGCGCTGCAGCAGTTCAAAAGAACTTTATTTTCCTGTTTTCAATTTAAAAACAATTTAAAAGCATTTTTAGAAATTAAGAGCTTGACATTACAATAATAATGTCTCATGTCTATTGTTTGATTCTCTGGCTCCTTATTTTTAGTAAAAAAAAAATTGCTTTTGGGGCAAATTTTCTTGAACAATTAAAATGCGATTAATCAAGATTAATTAATTACAACGCCTCTAATTAATTACATTAATGTTTTTAATCTAGTCCCCCCTACTATTTTTACATCGTATTTCCTACAATAGTCTTCAATAATAATAACACATTTGTTTTATAGGTCCTTTCATGAAACTCACCTTAAAGTGAATTTTCCCTGGTGATAGGGGGCATTACATACCTAAATCACTGCAAGCAAGCAGTATTTTTGTGTTTGAGTAAGACCTTACCAACGAATGGCCATTCGGGTCAAAAATCCCTAAGAGCGCAATTTTCGAACGAGTATTTTGTCAGATCGTTCAGCCTCCAGCAAAGTGACAAGCACATCAGACTCCCTTTCCTCACTGGCAATGAGCCAAGAGGTAAATGTGTAAAAAAAACATTTATGAAAGTTTTGTAACCTCTTGTTACAAATCAGTAAATGTGTTTTGTCCTCACAGGCTCACGTAGAAGGAAACACTGCGCCAGATGTATTATACACCCAATTTTTATGGTTATATGTTACGAAGCCGTCTATATTTTTCAGCAACTGGACATCATTTAATTCATTTTCAGCAACATTTCGATGGATATAGATAGGAAGATAAAACTCAAAGGGGTCACAGAAATTTCCCTGTTGACACGGCTCAAATTTCCAGAGATTAATGGTAAAAACTACAAGTTGTCACTTTAACTTGAAATAACCTTAAAATAAAAACTAAATTAAATAAAAGCAACAAAAACAGGTAATGACAATAAATTATTATATTATTATAAAAGCATCTAATGAGTAAAACAATGAAAACAGGAGAGTGAGAAAGACAAAGCACTTTTGAAAATACTGGTTTGAGTTTTGACTTGAATGGAAAAGAGTCCGTGGTTGGATGTAGGGAGGAAGAGAATTCTAGAGGTGAGGGGCGGAGCAAGTGAATGCTCTGGACCCCATGGTGGACACAGAAGGGCAGGGGGCACAAAAAGATGGATGGAGGAGAAGAATTAGAGAGAACGGACAGCAATCCAAATCTGCAAGAGTTCACTGAGATGTGGAGGAGCAGGTTATGAATGGCCTTGACTGTCAGGACAAGGGTTTTAAAGTTGATGTGAACAACAAGAGCCGGTTCAGCTGCTGTAAAGCAGGAGTGACGTGGTTTGTGGACGGAGTTCTGGAGACTTTACGAGGAGCTGAGTTCTGGACTAACTGTAGTTTGTGGATGGATTCTTGAGGGAGACCAAAAAGTCGGTTATTACGTTATGTACTTTAGCATGAATGCATCATCTTGTGTCTTTTCAGGCAGCCAACCCAGGCTGTGTTCTGGAAGACTTTGTGCGGTGGTACTCTCCCAGGGACTACGTAGAGAAAGATGAGGTGGATGAAAATGGCAAGAAAGTCCTGACTGGAGAGCTCAGTGCCAGAATGAAAATCCCCGGTAATATGTGGGCTGAGGCCTGGGAGATATCCAGGGTTACACCTGCACGCCGTCAGAGAAGACTGTTTGATGACACCAAGGAAGCAGAAAAGGTAATGAACATTCTGAACAGTAAACAGGAGAGGCTGGTTCTCAGGTCCCCTCACCCTGCAACTAGTGTCCAAATATGTTATAATAAAATGCGTTCTGGCCCAGACTCACTGTGCTAGTTCCACATTTTTAAAAAAAGTGTCCTTGATATGTGGACAGCAGGAGATGCTCTGATCTGTTAGCATTCTCACAAGCTAACTCTTATAAATCTCACACATCCTATAAATGACAAACAAAACAGTACATGTTCTCTAGAACAACTCACCACTCTTAGATAGTGTGCTCGTTTTAGAAACAAAACAGCAAAGTGTGCAAACCAGTTAGGAGCTCAGCTATCGGGTTATCCAAGGGGTTCAAATGAAGGCAACTGGACTTATTTGGTTTCTTGAAGACGTTTCGCTTCTCATCCAAGGAGCTTTGTCAATTCTGACTGGAATATAAACTGTAGATGTTTATTGTTGCATTTCGAGCAGAAACTACCTATGAATACCCCTCCTCCCTAGCTTGACCCTCTCACATTCCAGTCAGAATTGACAAAGCTCCTCGGATGAGAAGCGAAAGGTCTTCAAGAAACCAAACAAGTCCAGTTGCCTTCATTCGAACCCCTTTGGATGATTGAGAAACTTCACCAGCATACCAGCTATCAGGTTTATCACTAGTCAGCTTATACTCCTTAGTCACTCTTTAAAGAAAAAAACAAAATACGAACATTTAAAAATCTGGATTTAAATCTTTATACTTCCACCATGAGAGGACATAACTTCAGCCAAGCCGACAGTCAGTCAGTTCTGGCTCAAGACTGATGTGATTGGTTGGTTGGTGTAAAAGGACTAGCTGGTCCTGTGGTTAAAGTTAGTTTGAATCTTAAACTGTGTTGGAAAAGCAGTGGTGTCCTGATGAACAGAGGACTGTTTATTTATTTTTGCTCCTCAGGTTTTGCACTATTTCGCAATGCAGAAACCTGGAGATCTTGCTCGTCACCTGCTTCCTTGTTTGCTCCATGCTGCCCTTCAGAAGCTAAAGCAGGAGGGTGAGTCTAACAGTGTTTTGACCTGTGAAAATTAACCTGATTTCCATCTTTTATCGAATGGGACCTGACCAGCATCCAGAGAACGATGTCATCACCGCTATAAAAGCCTTTTGTAGATTTCATCATTAACTTTCTACATGCTGCAGATTTCATTCATGCCTAAACACGATTTTACCACGTTGGCTTGGTTTCAAAAAGGGTGTTTTTCATTCTCCAAATGACTTTCCTTCTCTATAAAACAGCACTGTCTTTTACCATCATTCAGCATCATCGTGCACATGGAACATGAGGTGAAGTTGCCGTGCTGTCTAGAGACAGTAGAGAAGTAGAGCAGATGGAGATGAAACTCCCCTGGACTGTAGGAACAGTCACTCCTGCTAACTTCTAATAATTCAGAGATCTGAGCTGATGAAGAGTAGCTCTCATTAAAAAAAGGAAACACATTGTCTCCTAAGCCTCTTTTATAAAACAATGCAGCCAATTTGCTGCAAAGCTGAGGCGGCATCAGGGAGCCTTAGGTCGTTTATAAGTGGTCAGACTGTGGCGGTAATGTGGTGTGATCATGTCCTTTTATAAAAGAATGTTTGATGGCAGTATAAAGGGGGTATGAGGGCGGTCTCTGCGCTGCCACAGACTTTCTTTTAGCTTGGACGTAACTTGATTTTTATTGTGATTGAAGCCGCGCTCCTTGAGTTGTTTTGACAAGCTGCTCCTAAAGGTGTCTGTCCTCCACCGTTCCCGTGAATGGTCAGGTGATCTGAGCTCCAGCTCTAACGGAGAGAAGCTCCAGTTTACCATCTCAGCTGATTCTGTTTAAAAAAGCTAAACTAATGTCTGTGTTTACTTTCATTTTAATATAGTTGCCAGCTAGGGCTCAGCGGTAATTTATCACGTGATCGTGACACCACCCTCTGTTGCGCCAAGACCTAATCTGCATTCACAAGTCTGGCGTTGAGGCAATATTACTACCAAGCATGGCAGCACAAATGCTGCTAAATTCCCACATCGCCATTATTGCTGGGTATCGATTCAAATTTCAAGAATCGATTCGATTCCGATTTTCAAGATTTAGAATCGATTATCACGATTCAATTCGATCCAATATTGATTTGGGTCAGTGATTTTAAAACTTCTCTTTTTATTGCCGTTACCTTAATTACATGACTATGTAGTTGTGCAGTATATTAATACTACTGACATTCAACAACAAATGAATGAAATATTAGCCATTTAAAATGACTGTAAGGACCAAACCTCTCAGAATGTTTATACTATTGCTTTGTGTTGTACATACCAGATGACGTTCCACTCCTCGTCAATATAGTGTGTTGTCAAACTCCTGTACGATTCCGTAGCCACAGACGTCCAGATATCTGTTGTAATGCCCACCCTCTGCCATGTTGTTTTAATATCTTCACAACTAGCATGCATGCGTGAATTCAATCACGTGACGGTGGGTGGGTTAAAGTTCGCCGGGGGAAACTAACACCCAAGCTTCAAAATGCCCCTCTTGACTTGTTTTCTATTTTAGCTGTAAATTGATCTTTGGACATACGAATCGATCTTTATGAATTTTTATAAGAATCAATTCAGAATTGGAGAATCGATTTTTTCAACACAGCACTAATCGTCATGACGCTACGGCGCTTTCATAAGACACACTGTGGCGGCAGTATTATGCTGATTTTCCGGCATGGTGTGTCTTATAGAAAAGGTTCTAATTTAGACGTAGGTACATTTTAGCCAGAGGTCTGCAAATCAAGTTTTATTTTTGTCTCTACATGAGATCTAATGACTGCTAGGAAGAAAAAGCAACAAGGTTACAGCTCTGTAAATTATTTGAAGCCGTCTGACCTAAATTCCCTTTTTCTATTGAAGCGCTATCCCAGGGGTAGAGAACTCTGGTCCTGGAGAGCCGCTATCCAGCATGTTTTAGAGGTTTCCCTGCTTCAACACAGTTAATTCACCTGTTCAGCAGCTCATCAGGCTCTGAAGAAGTCTGTCAATCACCTGTTGATTGAAATCAGGTGTGTTGAAGCAGGGAAACCTCTAAAATGTGCTGAATAGCAGCTCTCCAGGACCAGGGTTCTCTACCCCTGCACTAGACTGTATTGATTGGATGAATTTTATATAATAATTCTGAGGTTCCTTCCTAGCTTAAAAACCCCCAGTAGCAGCTGAATGTAGGGGTTGGCTCTAGCTGATAGTTATTAATGTTTCTGCTAACGTAACCATGTACACAGGGTTCTTACACTTTTTCCACTGACAAATTCAAGCACTTTTCAAGCATTTTCAAGGTAAATTTTCAAACTTTTCAAGCACCACACGGCAAAGACAAAACACTACATTAGGACTCAAGAGGACAGTTTCACCTCACTATCATATGAATTTATTACTGTTATATAATAGAGATGATCTTATCCGATCACAGGATCAAAAATCAGGCCTGATCACGTGATTTTAAATTACTGGAATCAGGTGAAAAAGATTAGCTATAACCTTATAAAGCAACTAGCGTGACCTTAATTTATCCTCAGATAGAAATTTTCAAACGAAATGACAATGACTTAGTTTTAATTTTAACCTGTCTGCTTTTAGTTCTAGTCTGTTACCTTAAAACCAAACACCCTGCTCTCCCAGTTCACAGCAGCAACTCAGACAAAAACACACAGCCATCTGACACTCAAGATACACTAAAAGACAAAGAGAAACTGTCTACTGACAGCAAAAACACAGCCAAGATAGCCATATATTAATCACACTGTATGACTCTCTGGTTGCAAACGGTTTTTGCAGTCTCCTAGAGCCACGGTATGAGCCGTGTTGTGCAAGGAAGAGCGAGCCTGCGGGCTGTAACATGGGTGCAGTCATAGTAATGCTTATTGCAAAACACTGCCACATACTATTTAAACAATTTGAATTATGAGCAATGAGGCTAATATCAAACATATTCCTAATATTAACACATTTATTATCAATGTTCTTCCTGACAGAGTGATGTTTTTTAGCAGCTAATCTGAGGAAATTACATCAAAACAGGAAGTTGAGGCCTGTTAAAAGACAAATTTCTGTTACTGTTTGGTTTCAGACAAATAAAGTATTCTATTATATTCCAAGTTACAAATAAATGAATCTGAAAGGACAACTTGGATGTTTTCTACTTTCTTCTTATTAACTGAATGCATTGCTGAGGTGTTGGATTGGGACTTGGTATCAAAATCCTATGACATGGATCGGGGGCAAAAAAAATGTGATCAGAACATAATTATAAATATTATCTTGTAATATTCCACAAAGCAGGGACAAAGTAAATAAAAACATCACATTTTACATTTTGAAATGTGTCTAAGGTCAAGGTTTGCTCCTACTTTTGCAGCTCTTATAGAAGCTGTGTTTAAAATCCTGCTCCTGCTAAATTTCTGACTATTACCACCCATTACTGAAATATCTGATCACAACCCTCCCTCCATCTGCAGAACCATTAATTGATGAAAATAAATAATTATACTCGATGAACAAATAGGGATTGTATTTCTGCTAGTAAAAATAGCTGTTGATATATTTAGTTTGAATTGTGACTAGAAAGAATATGACCTGGACTAGGATTAATTATATTGTTTCTATGTAAAATAGGAATTACTAGCTTTTGATTAAATGATAAAATGGCTTGCCACGTGAACTCGGGTCTGCTTTCTCAGCCAAACACGGTCCATGCTTCTGCTCACAAATAGATGCCATGAACGACAAGGTGCTTCATTAAATTACTGGTATTTACATGTTTAGTGACAAACCTGAACACAGTTAGCTCTGCTGCTGTTTACTTTCCCAGATGCAGTCAAAACTTTGATTTTTTTCGGTATTTTATTAGTTCGTGAACTCGGAGGTGTTTTGTAAACAAAGTTTGTGAATGATGCAGCCGACGTCTGACGTAGGCTAGCTGCAGCAGGAGGAACTGGGCTTTGCGGTTCATAACAGACTTTTTAGCACCGAAAAAGAGATTTCTTACCGTTTTTTTTTTGTTCCCTGCTCTACTCCAGTCTTGGTTTCATAACTAATTATCACAGAAGGACCCGCTGGATCCCAGACCCAAAGCAGCGCTCTCACACACGAGGCTACTAGCATAAAAGTCTCATCGGTAAAGTAGGTCTGCTTCATAGCGAAGCCAGCGTACACCGCCGGTCCAGCGGCTGGTCTCTATAGTAGGAGGAGCCTGCTGCTAACAGACCGGTGTGACAGAAAGGAGCGGACCCTCTGAGAGCAGCCGCAGCCGTGTTTACTAAAAGCGAAAAAATCGCTCTCTAGTTTTTAACGTTAACAAAAATAACAAATTGAGTTTTTTCATCAAACTAACTTGGGTGATCTTATAAACAAAACCGTGCAGTTTGTTTTTCAAGCATTTTCCAGGACTCAATACAGAAATCAAGCACTTTCCATAACTTGAAAACACGTTATTGAAATTCAAGCATTTTCAAGGATTTCAAGCACCCGTACGAACCCTGTGTACAGTATAAACTAAGGGCAGTGTAAAGGTTCACATCACATGGACTGCAGTGGAATTTGGGATTGAGGAGCTGTCTGAAGTTGACTTTGGTCTGGACTACTCTCAGACTAGCAGTAGCATCAGTCCTGAAGGACATAAGATGGCTGAATTACCCCTTGAAGGTAGATATTTAGTGTAGTTTATTTGGAACACGCTATAATGATGAATAACGAACATGTAGATGTAGGACAAAAGATAATTAGCATGTAAGGCCGCGCTGATGGTTGGGATTTGTGTTGGTCCTGCTCTGTTCACGTTTTTTATATTCTCTGTTTGCTTTCTAACAGAGTCAATAGAGAAGATCCCATCAGTTGAAAAGAATATTCAGCAAGCAACGACTCAAGCCAACATGCTGCTGCACTCAGCCAGCTACGACTACAAGAAGTTAGAGGTCAGTGCTGGTTCAGCCACACCTGGTCTATTCATCTGTGAGAATGAAACTGTTTTCTTTATTAGTGTTTATGTGCTTTTAAACTAAAATCAGAAGGATGGTTTGGGATGTACCTCAGTGTGAGGTTTGTGGTTTAATATATAATACACACTCATCAGCCACTTTATTGGGTACACCTTGCTAGTACCGGGTTGGACCCCTTTTGCCTTCGGAACTGCCTTAATCCTTCGTGGCATAGATTCAACAAGGTACTGGAAACATTCCTCAGAGGTTTTGGTCCATATTGACATGATAGCATCACGCAGTTGCTGCAGATTTGTCAGCTGCACATCCATGATGAATCTCCACCACATCCCAAAGGTGCTCTATTGGATTGAGATCTGGTGACTGTGGAGGCCATGTGAGTCCAGTGAACTCATCGTCATGTTCTAGAAACCAGTCTGAGATGATTCCAGCTTTATGACATGGAACATTATCCTGCTAGAAGTAGCATCAGAAGATGGGTCCACTGTGGTCATAAAGGGATGGACATGGTCAGCAACAATACTCAGGTAGGCTGTGGCGTTGCAACCATGATCAATTAGTACTAAGGGGCCCAAAGTGTGCCAAGAAAATGTCCCCCACACCATTACACCACCACCACCAGCCTGAACCGTTGATACAAGGCAGGATGGATCCATGCTTTCATGTTGTTGACGCCAAATTCTGACCCTACCATCTGAATGTCGCAGCAGAAATGGAGACTCATCAGACCAGGCAACATTTTTCTAATCTTCTATTGTCCAGTGTTGGTGAGCCTTTGTGAATTGTAGCCTCAGTTTCCTGTTCTTAGCTGACAGGAGTGGCACCCGGTGTGGTCTTCTGCTGCTGTAGCCCATCCGCCTCAAGGTTCCACATGTTGTGTGTTCAGAGATGCTCTTCTGCATACCTTGGTTGTAACCAGTGGTTATTTGAGTTACTGTTGCCTTTCTATCATCTCCAACCAGTCTGGCCATTCTCCTCTGACCTCTGGCATCAACAAGGCATTTTCACCCACAGAACTGCAGCTCACTGGATGTTTTCCCTTTTTGGGACCATTCTCTGTAAACCCTAGAGATGGTTGAGCGTGACAATCCCAGAAGATCAGCAGTTTCTGAAATACTCAGACCAGCCCGTCTGGCACCAACAACCATGCCACGTTCAAAGTCACTTAAATCACCTCTCTTCCACGTTCTGAAGCTCGGTTTGACCTGCAGCAGATCGTCTTGACCATGTCAACATGCCTAGATGCATTGAGTTGCCACCATGTGATTGGCTGATTAGTCATTTGGGGTAACGAGCAGTTGGACAGGTGTACCCAATAAAGTGGCCAATTTGACCTGATGTGATGATGACATCAGGTCAAATTGGGATACCAATAGCCTGCTCTACTTTTCTAGCGATGCAATCGGGGCTAGTCAAAATCACCCAGGGGGTCATAAATGGCCCATGGGTCTCACTTTGGACATGCCTACAGTGCACTTGAGTTTTATTAAATGTATATTGAACTGCTTTGGTGCAGGATTTTATTAACCAGTTGGTGGTGATGGAGACCATCATTACCAGAGCGAGGTCGCTGAAGGACAAGTTTGCTGTTGATAAAGGGGAACCTGGAGAAGCCACAGAAGAGCTGAAGAAGTAAGTTTGACACAGTTTTACTTACAGGAGCAGTAGAATATGGGTTATTTACATTTGAAAACTGCTCTCTGAGCCTGTATAAACATACAACATGTTGTTGGAGCTTAAAATGTCCCAGGAGCCCTGATAATTGGCCAAATAGAAGATGCATAATAAGGCCCATTATAAAAAGACCTGTTTTCCCCGCCCACTCTACCAGGGCATGAATGTTCAGTGAGCTGCATCCTGAGAAGACAGTTTACCCCTACGGCTTTATGGCTACCTGGGGATAATAATAATGTGTGTGTGTTAGGGGGGGTTGATTCAGCCCATGGGGGAAGAGTTTGAAGAGAGAAAAGTGAAAGTAGAAGGTGAAAATAAAGTCAGGGGTCCTCACTAAGTTCCCAGTTTACTGAGGAACTGAGAATGAGTGTGTGGCAAAGTCTTGTATAAGAGTTGCAGATGAACAAGGAAGAAAAATACCGGACTGGACCGGACCACAAGCTGTGGATCTATCTGGCATTCATGTCTAGTCTGGATTTTACCAGTATATCCTGGAACCTTAGTGGTGAGTGCTTGTACTTCTCAGCCTCAACAAGGCTGATGCTAGCTGAAGCTAACAACTCAGGCTGGTGTCAGCAGAGGTTTGGCTTACCGTGGCTCTGCGGTAGCGTTGGGTTGGAACTTGTAGATTTAAGCAGGAGTGGCTACCATGTGACCCTCCCTCGTCATAGGATCGAGCAGACTGCAAGGTCCTGCATCCCCCACTTGGAGAACTTCATTCAGAATGTCTGTCTGAAGAGAGCTAACTGGGCGGACCAAGGTTAACACTTGAGAATCGGGACACCCTATGCACTCGCACCACTGGACGGGAACGGACAAATTAAGGGCACAAGGGTGGAAGTGAGTCAATCATATGTGAGCCTATGGGGTTGCCAAATCTGCACTGGCATTTGTAATTTGACACTGGCTGGCAAAGTGCAGCAATCAATCAATCAATCAAATTTTATTTGTATAGCGCCTTCCACTGCCTTTACAGAAGCCCAAGGCGCTGAACAAAACATAAAACAACAAGAGCAAAAGACAGTAGGACAGATTAAAACTGCATAAAAAGTGACTAAAATAACAAAACAGATACGATAAAATAGAACATAAAACAGTAAAATTATAAAAATCCATATTACATAAAAGCCAAACGATAAAAGTGAGTCTTCAAACGACTCTTAAAGACCTGCAGTGATGGGGACTGTTTGACAACAAGTGGGAGCTCATTCCACAGTGTAGGAGCCAGGACAGCAGCAGTTGTGAAAAGAATGTTAGCCAAATAAAGGCAAGGCAAGGCAGTTTTATTTATATAGCGCATTTCCTACCCGAAGGCAACTCAAAGCGCTTTACAAACAAATAAGACATTACAAAACAGAACATACAAAAAATAGACAATGGACAACTAAAGCTAGAAACTCTTAACATAATACTAACAGAGCTTCATTTAGACTAGCAGAGCTTCGCTTGGACAATGAGGACCAAGAAATTATTATTATAGAACTAAACAGAACTTCAGTGAGACTAAATGTAGCTGAGATCAGTGGTGGTACTGATAGGGTATCAAGGTCAACCAGAAGTCAGTAAGTGCATAAATGATTGTTTAAACTAAGAGTGTAGGGTGACCTGAACTGAGGCAGTATAACTAGTAAACCAGCTAACATTTAAGACTGACTAAATGAGTAGTTACTAAAACTAGAATCATACAGGCAGTGAGCTAGATTAAGAATTAATACAGTAAAATCAAAATAAAAATAAAAACACTGCCAGATAACTCGAA
>SSNS01000116.1:1251363-1316480 GCA_006937985.1 Aphyosemion australe
AGCATCTGTCTGTATTCCTTCTGTGGGGGTGGATCTTCGCAGCTCAAGGCTGCAAGGGCGCCAGATTCAGATAAGAAAAGTTGTTTAGGAACAGGCAGAGATAATCTTCTCTCTGCCTTGCAGTTTTTAGCTGGACTTCAGTCCCTCAGTGAATCCAATAATTGGGTTTAAATTAGCCATACCGTGCAGAACCTTCTCCAAGATCACATCCATTTTACGCGCTAACGCCAGGATCGCAGCTAGAACCTCTAGCTTGCGAATCACCTCGAGCAACATCTGAGTCTGAGTGGTCTCTGCCCGGCTGAGACTTTCCTTGAGTTCAGGTGCCATTCCAATTGCCCCCGACTTTCCAAATTTCAGAAATACCAGAAATCCTCCAACTCGAATAAGAAGAGATCCAGAAATCATAATTCCAAATATCCATGTGTCTTCTACGTCATCCACGGACAGCTGGGAGAGGCATATAATATTCCACTCCTTCCAGGAATCCAAAATATACCCCACCGGGTGCGTTCTGTCCGGACAGGATGGAGCCCCCTGCTCCATTCTCATTGTTGAAAAAATCTTGTCAATCCTGTTGAATGTCCAGCTTACCAAATTCATGATTTAATGTAAAATTGAGTTTTCAGGAGGAATTCAGAGAAATGCCCTGGTAGACAGACAGGACAAGAGCCTTGGGAAAAGATAAGGGAGAGAAGAGAAAAAGCATCTGTGCTCTCCGAGTGCCGGAAGAAGAAAAAGGGACACTTTGCAACTTTTTCATATTTTAAAATCATTTTCTTGAGCCAGTATGTATAAAAACGACCCTTTACAGAGTTATTGAAAGGCCACCCGGTCCCTATCGCGCCCTTTATCCAGAATATTCCACTTCCACCAGTCCAGTCTGTTGGGACATGGAAATAAATGGAGCTGACATGCCTGGTGCTGCAGTCTGCATGTTTTAGATCATGAACACAGCTGATTTGTTTGATTTAGTGATGAACCGCTCCTGTAGACACTAATGAAGGCTGAGGAGACATTTCAGCAGTTAGATTAAGGTGTTAAAAAGACCAACGCACAGCCAGGAGATAAGTTTCACTTTTGGTTTCACTAACGGACACTAGGGGGTGCTAAAAGCAAGCCAAAACTGCCTAGTCTCCCTTTAAAGGAGCAACCCATAAGGTATTTCTTGTACCCCTAAGAAGCCACAGCATCCTTTTGTTTTACTCTAATATCAGATAAAGAAGGCTAGAGGCTAACGTTGAGTTACCAATGCTAATAATGAATTGAAGAATAGTCTTTTTAAAAAAACTCGATATTAGATGTTTATTTATTTAGTACTTTTCACAGACAGAAGTCACAAAGTGCTTCACCGACAAAACAAACGTAAAATGAACACAATTACAATAAAACATTGAATTACTAACAGAAACTACAATAAAACAGAAGTACTATAACTGGAAAACTAGTTATTACACTGAAATGTGTTTCTGTGAATGGCTCGTCTTCACTTGTCATTGAGGATCATCTGGCGCTGAGCCATACATGGCAACAGTTGCTCAGAGCAGACTTGTTTAAATACACGGAGTGCAGTACCCAGATTTGACCACCGGATGTCACTCTTACTCAGTGTTTGCAAAAACCCGTCGGACAGTCGGACATTACCGACGTGATTTAATATTGTCCGACGAAAAACTTTAAATCGTCGGACATTATGACCGACGCCGCGCGTCTTCTCTGAACGTGCCAAAATTAAATAAACTTCCTGAAAACCACAAATTGCAGACTGTTTGTTGGCTCCCCCTCAAAATATCTAGTTTCTACATATATTACATTATTTATTTGGACTCTCAGCATACTGGATCTGTTTTTGGGCAGAGAAGATGGAGAGCGGCAGAGCGCTAATTACCCCCCCCCCCCCCCCCCCCCCCCCAAGAAATAGATAATTTCTTTATATTGATATTTGTGATGAACTAAAATGTCAGACAGGATGACATTTTGTCCTTAACAGCAGTTTATTACAGTAGTTCAACAAACAGCTGAGATAAACCCACATCTCCAACTTCCAGTTAAAGTTAAAGTCCCAAGTCATCATCACACAATGGTGAAATTACATCTCCGCATTTTACCCATCCCCGTGGTGGGGATCGGTGAGCTGCAGCTGTGGCCGCACTCAGGAACTATTTGGTGGTTTAACCTCAACCAGCCACAGCGTCTCTTAAAGGAACAGTAACATCAGGCTACAGCATCAGTCACAAAAAGCCCTTATGGATCATTACAAAATTTTGAAACATTGTCATATATAATATGTTGTTTCTGGTGATTCATAATAATTTATAATAATTATATGATCTCTAATAATTTCCTGATAAATTCTGTTAATTCTCATTTTCTGAATTTGGCAAAAAATCACATTGATGGTTCTTTTTTCAAATTATGTCAACAGATTATTGTCACAATAAAAATATGCATAATATGTAAAGGTCAGAGGTCACTACAATACCCACTGTTAAATAAATACAAATCTGAAGCCCGCGAGGACATTGTCCTACGTGGTTCAAAAATGTCCTGCGTGAGACACTCACATCTGCCAGTTTGGCAGGCATGGCTTAAAAGTTTTCGCAAACACTGCTCTTACTTCATGCACAAGGACAACTTGGATGTGTTATCGTTTTTTATTCTTATTTTAAAGTAGCTCTCCGGAGTATTTCTTTTATCTGATGGCACCATCTAGTGGCTGACAAGCGTATCACACCAATAGTCGGGTCGACTCTGTAATTTAAGATGGCGTCTGCACGTTTCTTGTTTATGAATGTGCTTCTGTAGCCGACAAACAGAGCTAAAACACGTTGTTTTACAAGTATTATTCTCATGTCATGTTGTGTTTTCATATATTTATATTTTAAAGACTTGTCTGTGAAACGTTCATCAACTCTGCATCAGCCGAGGTTCTTCCTTAAATTTGAAGCACATAAGCGGTAGTCTAACGCTATTGGTTAGTTCTGGTTGCCGGTCATTTTCCTATTGCACGGATTTTATGGGGCAGGGGGCGGGCTTAGCAACAAAACAAAGACGTATTGCTTACATTATATCACACTACATGATAAGACAATCACTTTTACGGATTTCTGAAAAATCATACATAATTCCTGAAAGGGAAAACTCCAGATTGCTGCTTTAATGCATTGCTAAAGTATCGGATCAGGACTCGGTGATGGCAGATACTCTAAATTAAATGACTCTGACTTGGATCAGGGGAAATAAATATGTGATTGTAACATCCCAAGCTTTTTTGATGTTTTTTTTTTTGCTAGGAACAGACCCATGTGTACCACCTCAACAGTCGTTCTGTTATATATTTATGTGGAATAGTAGTTTTTTTTTTGTTTGAATGCTGCTTCTGGACTAGTGAGAGAAATCTATTGGCACATGAGCCCAACTAAAAATGTTTTCACTGGTCTCCACTGCCTGGTATTAAAAGAAGCATCCAAAATGGCGTGATGGAGTTAGTTGGCGTGGATATAATCCCAGTCATCTGGGGTTTTTTGGAAAATTTTAGATTTCTCATGGAGAAACTAGACTTTAACTGCTAGCTGAGATCTGATTTGGATATTCCTGCTCTAACACCCCATGTGTTTGGGCGTGTGTGTGGGTTTGAATCCTTACTTCCATGAAGACATTGACGTTTGTTTTGTTTCAGGTTTGTGGGCTCCCTGCTGGAAGAACCAGAGGTGGTGGTGATTGGAGCTGGTCAGGGTGTCACTGGCAGGATTATCCACAGGCTGTTTTTGAATGCTCAGCGGGTAAAGCAGCTACACACACACCAACTTCTTTTTATTTGAGTTGTGTTCTGTCAGATCTAAAATTGACCTCTTATGCTGATCTCTGGGACCGTTACCTCCTGTTGTTCTTCAGGCGGCTCTTCTGGTTGCAGTGGACGATGATTTGGAGCCAGAAAGAAAGCCAACTGGTGAAAGCAGAAAGACACAGGACTTCCCTTCTCCAGCAGGTCGAGAGATAATCCTGCGAACATATGTTAATCGACCAGCACCGTACTCTAAAGCTCTGCCTCAGAGACTCTTCTGTGTGCTGATGAAGGAGGAGTTCAGACTGGCTGGGGCCTTCTCCTCAGACACGTCTTTCTTTTAACTATTTTATTGGTAAATGGTGATTTACTCATCACAGACAAAAGGCTGACACAAAACAGCTCAATAATTAGAAAATCAGATTTTTTAAATTGAGGGTCATGGGTTATTCACCTTTTTCCTTCTATATCTATCAAAAAAAACTTCAGTCAGAAGAGGTGTGTGTGATGGCTGTGTGTGCATCCCAGAAGCTTAGTCAAACATTCAGTAGGTGTGAACGGTCTGTGGAGCCTTCAGCTCAGGTTCCCATCAGGCTGCTGTCAGAAGTAAGTGGTAATCTAGAGGTGGTATGCTGAGCCAGAATTAATAACACAATTTTCCCACAGACTTTGTGCTAACACACAGAAACAAGTGTGAATCTCCATTTCATTGTTAAAAACGTCGAGTGATGTTATGTGAAACCATTTCACTAAAATGCAAATTCACTAATGATACGTGTCTGAAAATGAAATAAATAAATCTAATGAAATGTTCTCTGTTGTTATGTGGCCCTTACCCGTTTAGCCAGATGATGCTAAAGCATGCCTGCTAAGAAGGCAATGCATGCTAACAATTCACAAAACAAGCAAATTATTTCTCTGAGCATTCAGGGATTTTACTGAGTTTTTTCTGCCAAGCTTTAATTGTCAATCACCTAATTGCAAATTCAGGCTGCTCAGTTTCCAGTAACCCCTATGGAGGTACAACTGGTGCAAAAACCTTTGTACCATGTAACTGGGATCATGAAGGAACAGAAAAGTCCCATCTTTCACAGGTACAAAATAAAAGTTAAAACTCTTCAAATTCATAGGTACAAGTACACTAATGTGCCTTTCGCCGGCCCCGCCCCCAAAACGGCTATTGTCCAATCACACATCATAGCAACCGTTACTATCCGACAACTCCAAACAAGATGATGAAGCTAAGCCTCATTTATACTACTAAGCATTAGCCTTGATAGTAGTCGTGTCCCCTTCGTTTCCCCTTCAGAACCTCCTCATTGAGCTCAACCAGCAACAACCAAGCATGAGTGCTCCCCCCGCTCACTCCTGGGTGGAGGTCCGCCTCCCAGACTATCTAAGACACACCGTGCTGGCAAATCAGCGTAATATTACCTCAACTGTGTGTCTTATAAATGCACATTATGCCTTGACGCAACAGAGGGTGGTGTCATGATCACATGATGAATTAATTGCTGGGTTTCACTCACGTGACCCGGAAGTCGCGCGAAACTCAAATACGGGTCAGGAAGTGTTTTGCTTCAGTACAAAACACAGCGCGATGGAGGAAAGCGAGTATAGTAAGGCATTAAATGGACTGGCACAGACGTGATATCGCGAAAAATACGTCTTCATGTAGGTTACGACCCATATAGTTTTAAAAAGTTGGCGTTTTCATACTCTCTGGAGGATTTACCCAGCGTTGAAGCGATCGACATAACAAACTACTTCGTGCTGCATACCTCATATTATACAGCAAACCAAATGAAGGCATTAAAAAGCTTGGAAGCCTACAACTATTTTATTTCAGGTTGGGTTAAACCATTTAATGATCATGACAAGCTCTAAATGACTGTCGTCTTGTTTTTGCTCAGGTAAGTAGTGAGTTGTGCTATTTAGCTCATGATAATAATGATATCGCTATTGATAACAAGTATGTTGATGTGCTAGAATCTACTTGTAAATAACATATTAGGCCTATTTAAATCTAAATTTCTGGTACGTTAGTTTGTTTTTTTATAGGGTATAAACGCCACATTACAACACTTAGCTAAATGCTAACAACATTAGCACTATGAAAGCTATTTGCGGTACGGACACATGAAAACAGTATCAAACTGTTTACCTGCCGTTTTTATGGCTGTTCAATAAAATGCTATAAAACATTTAGGAAACCCTTACCTGCTAGAAAGTGATCGCTGCAAACTTTAGCATTGTTCGTTTCAGCTCCTAATGTTTTTAGCCGGAGATTATTCAGCTGTCTTCTTTCAGTAAGTGTTTTTTAAAAATACGTCCTTTGTGGCGCACTACTTTCGGGACCCCCCAAAAAACGTTGGTCTTTGTCCCGGTTAGAGCAGTTGTAACAACCATAGACAACACAGAATTTGAGCATTTTAACACAAAATCAACAGAGTAAACAGGGATCTGTGCAGAGCCAGACTCAGCTGAGATGATAAACTGGAGCGATGAGCGCCGGGAGCTTTTCTCCGTTAGATCTGCAGCTCAGATTATCTGACAGCTCACAGGGACACACGCATTTTCATTGATTCATTATTATTTTGTTTTTTTGTTGTTGGTCTGTTAAAGATTAAACCTGCAGTAAAACAGGAACTGGAAAGGCTACAGATAGAAGAATAGAATAGAAACTCCCTTTAGTGTCCCTCATTGGGGAAAGTTTGGTGTCACAGCAGCAATGACATTCATTACAGGAGCACAAAAGGAGAGTAAATGTTAAAAATAAAGAGTAAATAACAAAAAAAAACCCATAAAATAGGAATTCTTAATAGATTAAAAATTCAGAAATGCTGAATATAAACATATTTTAAGAAATAAAAAAGAGACATATGTAATGAATACCACAACAACAATACATATCTGTAGATGTACACATTTGCTGTAACCTTTTCAATAAACATTAAGTTTGGCCCACAACTTTGTCCCAGTTTTTCATTTTGGCTCAGTGTGAATTTGATTTTGACACTCCTGATCTAGATAATTAGGAAACACCCAGAAAACCTCTGAAAATATTTCTAAATATGCTTTTATTTCTAGTCGGTTGGACTATTGCAATGGTCTCCTAACTGGTCTTCCCAAAAACGCTGTGAAGCAACTGCAGCTTGTTCAGAATGCTGCTGCTAGAGTCTTAACAAGAACTAAGAGAACGGAGCACATCACTCCTGTTCTTAGATCCTCACACTGGTTACCAGTAAACTACAGAATAGATTTCAAATCAAATCAAACTTTATTTATAAAGCGCTTTTCCAACACAAAATGCAACTCAAAGTGCTTTACAGGTTAAAATTAATGACCATATATAACCCTCATTCCCATCCCTCCCACACCAGTTTAAAAACATTGGCACAGTCATTACAAACCCCTCCACACACACACACACACACACACACACACACATCTAACTCACGTACACAAACTTAAGAACATCAAATGATATTTGACTGAGTTCAGATGAGCTGGATATGGTAGGGCAAGGAATTTCAAAGTGCTTCTACTAGTGTATAAATCACTCAATGCATGGGACCCAAATTCATGTCCGATCTCATTCCTGTATACACACGCAATAGGGCTCTGAGATCCCTTGGAAACAGTCTGCTGGTAGAACCCTGGGTCAGAACAAAACAAGGTGGAGATGCTTTTAGCTACTATGCTGCTCACATGTGTAATCAGCTTCCACATGACCTCAGATGTGCCCCAACCCTAGTGTTGTTTAAACCAAAAACCTTAATGTACTCATCAGCCTTTAAATGAATTGTTTCTTATGTTGCGTCATCTCCACTGGAATCTGCACTGTAACTCTGTCTTTTCCTTTAGCTCTAAACTATAATTCTGTGTTTTAATTTGTGTTTTTATGTTGCTTTCATATCATGTTCTGATAATTGTAAAGCACATTCAATTAGCCTTTCGCCGGCCCCGCCCCCAGAACGGCTATTGTCCAATCACACATCATAGCAACCGTTACTATCCGACAACTCCAAACAAAATGATGAAGCTAAGCCTAATTTACTACTAAGCATTAGCCTCAATAGTAGTCGTGTCTCCTTTGTTTCCCTTCAGAACCTCCTCATAGAGCTCAACCAGCAGCAACAGCCAAGCATGGGCGGAGGTCCGCCTCCCAGACTATCCAAGACCCTTTATAAGACACACAGTGCTGGCAAATCAGCGTAATATTACCTCAACTGTGTGTCTTATAAACGCACATTAAGCCTTGGCGCAACAGCGGGTGGTGTCATGATCACGTGATAAATTAATGCCGAGCTCCGGCCGGGAACTAAAAATAAAAGTAAACACGGGCATAAAAAGTTACATTTTATAAACAGACTCAGCTGAGATGATCAACTGAGCAATGCAGAGCGCCGGGAGCTTTTCTCCGTTAGAGCTGCCTGCAGCTCAGATCATCTGACATCTCACAGGGACACCGCATTGCCACCACCGCTCCTCGGATCCATGCATCCCCGGACGCCGGACCTTCTCCCAAACTACAAACTCCTTGTTCCCTGCTACGCTTCGCTCAGCGGAGCCGACACTAATGTATCCCTCCACTGCATACTGTAACCATTTTACCTCGATCTGGTTGATATTGAGGAGAAATTGCTCCAAAAAATGTCGCTGACACGCATCTGTCTACTTCTTTCCATCACGGAAATCTGCGGAGCTGCAGTATTTGATTCACTTATTGTCGGACTTAGCAACAGTAACTAAGGGGGGCGGGGCTCAGCGAAAGGTCAATTGTATACTTTGAGTCACACATAATATAAAATGGTAACGTTTTCCCCTAGATCACAGGTGTCAAACTCAGGCCCTCGTGCCAAATTTGGCCTGCGAGATCAAATTAAGAATATATCAGAAGTGGCCCGCCAGCGCATTTTGCTGCAAAGACTACAAATCCCATAGTGCTTTGCGCCATTATTGCGTCACTCAAAGTGGTCCCTCTTTTCTGTTTAGCGTCTGTGCTACTAGTATCAGCATAGTATCAGCATCTGCAGCGTTACCCTCCCCAGTCTGGGACAGAAACCACTCCTCTTACTCAGCAGAGATTTCCTCTGTGTTTGAAATGTGCTCTATATATAAAGCTGCCTTGCCTTGCCTAAATATTGTAATGATTCGTAAGCGGTTACTGTGATTGCTTTTGCACGTTACTGGACTACTTTAAAAAAAAAAAAAACAGTGTTAAGAACAGAATATCATTCGGGTGCTTTAGTGCTCCAAAAAGTTACATCTTACCTCACATTTAATGCCTTCAGTGCCCGGGCTAATCAAAATGCTCTAACAAATACGTTGCTGGCTGCAGGCAGTCGAATAGATCAGAGGATTCATCTGGATCACTGAAAAAATGTCTGTCCAAACTGACAACAGACAATCCGCAGGTTGTGGTTTTCAAGAATTATTTAAATTGCAATATTTTTCTGATTTTAGAGGAGGAGGAGGTCTATATGGTGCAACACTGGTGAGTGCAGCAAGGCACGGGACCTAACGGAGAGAAGTGGACTAAATGAAGTTTGTTTATATAGCACTTATCACAAAGATAAATCACAAAGTGCTTCACAAAGATCAATTAAAACAAAAAGATCATAAAACAAAAGTGTGTACAGACACAATTGGCACTTACACACTAGCAGCAGGTCGGCTCCGATCGGTCGGCCTCAGTCGGCCCCGGCCCCGCCAGGTTGTTTACACACGTCGTCCAGGACACCCTTTGGAATGCAGACGTGATAGGCGGTCTCAGAAATGCGCGCGAAAAATTGGCGCGAATATATCAGTGATGTGGGCGGGTCAAAGGAGCGCGGAGAGGTTTGTGCGGTGTCTTCCCTATTAGAAAAGGCTGTGTGTGTGTGTGTGTGTGTGTGTGTGCGCTGCGCGGAGAAGTCTGCGGTCTCTTCCTTATTAAACAAAAGGCTGTGTGGCAACACTGTGTCAGTGTGTGTGCGCGCGCGCTGCGCTCATCACAGCAGACGGAAACAGATAAAACAGCTTCAGTCAGAGGCATGTTAACTCCTCCGCATTCAGAGTGATAATGAAGCGCACATGCGGGAAACCCCTGCTGGCGATTCTATGCGCTAATCGGAGGTTCCCCCTAAAGGTAGGCGTGAGTTTGAGCCAACCAATGAGTAGGCAGTGGGTGTGTTGGCCCGGTTTCGACAAAAAACAGACCTCCTTCGGATGAGGGCCGAAAACACGTACGGTTCAGCTCCGGAAATCCCCGGGCCACCCGGATGTGAAAGGAACTTACCCAATCCCGCCCGTTCCGAGTCGGTGCTAGTGTGTAAGCGCCAAATGTGTAGCTCTAATAAACTATATATTTTTTCAGCATGAGACACTGGAAGTGTGTGAGGACAGTCAAATGCCTGTCTCATGCTCATTTGCCTGAGAGTTGGCCGCCCTGCATTTTGTTCTACAAAATATACAATTCCTGCTCTAATAAGATGCTTCAGTAAATTTGGAAAATGTTACGACCAGAGGTGTTCAAAGTAAAGGACGTTGCAACATAAGAGGCGTGTGACAGATTGTAACAGCCATTTGTCCAAAACCAAACCAGGGATCCAAACCTTCAAATGGCTGCCGTGGCTACGTCGAGGATTAGGCTTTACGCACTTGTGAATGCTCCCAATAAAACAATGTCCATTCCATAAAATGCATTTGGTGGTGGTTTATTTACACAGGAAGCAAGTGCACACCCTCCTGCTGCTTCTCTCTCACTGTGTTAAAACCCATTATCCATATTGTGTGAGCATGTATGCATGTGGTAAAAAACCATATGCTCTCACAGCCATGACTTGCTACTCCACCCCCTTAACCTATTTATACCACTAATTATTCCCACCTGGGCAACAAACAAACAATATTATAAATAACCTAATATAAGTTACTTAACTTAGCAAAAAGCAAATAATAAACATAAATACTAAACAAAATAATTAACTTTAGCAAGACAGAAAATAAATCAAGATGAACTTAAGCCTAAGATAAACAGAACACCAAAGTAGCTCCAACAACCCAGCCCCTAATTGTGAAGGTACTTTACCCACAATTAACCTTAGCGTTAGCAAAAAAGGAGCTATTTTCTGATTGAAGCCTAATCACTAAGCTAGAGTCATTAGATCTTCAGTAGAGCATGTGAAATACACAGTCATTCGTTGGCCTCCAGGAGAAGACAAAGCTTGGTAATTGGTCTGTCCAGGATGCTCGTCTTCGTTTGGACCTTGACAGAACGGACCAGTCATCTAGAGTCAGCTGAAGTGCTCAGGACTCTGCCCATCATCCAGGAGCCTCTTGGAGCAGTGGCATCAGCGATTACAACAATATCTCCCACGGAGAAGCTTCTCTTTTTTCTTGTCCATTTTTGTCTTTCTTGCATCACAAGCAGATACTCCGATATCCATCGTTTCCAGAAGAGCTCTCCAAGGTACTGCACTTGCCTCCATCTCCTCTTGACATACAGGTCAGATTTTTCAAACAGACCTGGTGGCAGAATGGGTTTGCCTTTTAGCAGGAGAACATGATTTGGAGTAAGTGCCTCCACAGATATGCGATTAGCTGTTACAACAGCGCATCCTGATTTGACACCAGCACCTCCAGAGTCTCCAGCACGAAGAGGCCCGTTTATGACCCAGCCAACTCTAGTCCTTATTGCATATGGTCCACCACATTGACTGTTTATTAATTCCCATGGCTCCAAAACATTGGGAGAGTTAGTGCCGATGAGTAAATCCACATCTGCGTCTACTTCATGTAGTTTAATGTTACTCAGATACGGCCACTTGGCAACATCATCTTGACATGGCACATTGACCTTAGACACAGGCAGTGCTGTTTGTGTCAGAACAGATGGCAGCTGAATAAAATCGTCAGTGTCGAGACCAGACACCTCCAAACCTGTTATTGCAGTGGTGGTAACAACTTTAGTCTGACCCATTGTTCTCAATAAGGCATTGCAGCCTTTGCCGGTTACCCCAGCCTATTAGCCAGACGTACGGTGCAGAAAGTACCGGAACTTCCAGGGTCCAGAAAAGCATAAGTGTACACAGCTTTATTACTTTTCTGACATTTCACCTGCACAGCCACAATGGAGAAAACAGCAGTGTCCTCTTCACCAGCCCCAATATGACCACACGTCTGCTGGCGCTCAGGTACCGTACTCACAGCTTCTTCAGAGATCATCCTTCTGGTACCCTCCTTCTCCACATGCAGAACTGTTGGGTGTTTCCTGTGGCACACTTCACAATCCAAACGACTGCCACAAGCTTTACTTGTATGTCCATATTTTAAACACCCAAAACAAACACCTTTTTCCTTTAAGAACTGCATTTTGTCCTGCTGTGTCCTCGTTTTAAACTGAAAGCATTTGTCCAGGGTGTGATTAGTGAGATGGCAGAACAAACACTTGAGCTGGTTGCTTTTACATGCTGTAAAGTCTCTCTTATCTTTAGGTCCATCCTTCAGTGCATTGATGTTGGTAGCAAAAGAACCACTCTTCCTTTTGTGTTTTACTTGAGTGGAAAACTTTGTGTGACTGGCTGCAGGAACATCCTGAATATTTCCAAATAGTGGGTCTGACACGATTTTAACTTGCTTTTCAATAAAATCGACAAAATCAACAAACACCGCTCTGCTTCCAGTTTGTTCCAATATATCACATGCCACATTTCTCCACTTCTCCCTTAACTTATATGGGAGTTTCATTAGGATTAACTTGAGATTAGTCGGCATGTCCAACTCCTTCATGTACTTTATATGATGTACCATATTGGCACAACCTCGAAGGAACAAAGCAAATGACTGCAGAGCAGTAACATCCTCAGCTCTCATTGGGGCCCAGCTGTTGATTTTGTCCATGTAGGCAGAAGAGATTTTGTGTTCACTGCCAAAATGTTCAGTCAAAAGTGTTTTTGCTCTTTGGTAACCAAGTTCAGAGGGGAGATGCTGGCAACTTCTTACAATATCTCTTGGTTGAGCTCTAGTATATTGTTCTAGAAAGTACAAGCAGTCACTGGAATTTTCAGTTTTCTTCTCAATACAATTTTCAAAAGCTTTCAAAAAAGGTTTAAAATGCAGTGGGTCACCCTCAAACACAGGTATATTTCTCATAGGCAAAGCAGAAGCAGTATTTTGTTGGACCAACAAGGCAGTAATTTCATTTTGACGCTGCATTATGTTCAAAATGTCTGGAGAGTTGGTTAACTGGGTGTTGCCATGAACATTTTGCAAAGCAGGTCCTTCAGTACTTTGTCTTTGTGGAACATCAGCAACAGCGCTTTGTCTTGGTGGAACATCCATGACATTTGTCACAGGAATTTCTATTTCCTGGCTTTGGGGGTTGACACTGACAGGGACAGAGCTTTGATTAGTTGGCACAAAATGTTCAGCAGTTGGATTTAGTCTCTTTGTTCCTTGAATCTTTGCTCTTTCCAAGTAAGAGTTCATGCCATCTGATGTCACAAAGCCACATTTGGACACCTTTGAGCCACACTTTGAGCTTGTTTCCAGAACCTCCAATTTTGCATGCGTCACCTTTTTTTCTGCTTCCAGGGCAAGTTGCTCCTTTTCTCTCCTCAACATTGGATTATTTAGACTCCAACGTGCGTAAGTCTGTCAGATATACTTAGCGGCTTCTTATTTTTATCAAACAAAGTAGTGCAATGTCCCAGTACACCTGATATTCGCGTGTTTTTCATACAAAAACGACAGAAATCATTGATGTTAGACGCCATTAAAGCCTCCCTCTTTTCCGTCGCCGTGATGACGTCATGTTGTTCGTCACTCTGATTGGTCCTAGCGCTATCCAATTGCATGCTGACATTTTGAAAGACAACCGTAGATCCCGCCTCACGACTGAGAGCCGTCAATGGTTCGTGGCCAGACTATATATACACATATATAGGATGGCTTGCCAGGCTAGAAAGAGACTGGATTTAGCCAGGAACTATAATAATAACTCAGAATGTGGAGCAACGCTCCCCCAGTTACCGTTTAACACAAGAAGGCTATACACAACTAAGGACTCTCACTAAGGTTTATCCCTTCTGGAAAAACAACTAAAAGAGTCAAACTAAACTAAAGCTAAGACCAATGCAGTTACTTTAACCAGAACACAGAAAGGTTACAATTAACCTTAACCAGGCTCTTCAGAACATAATATTGTAGCGTCCCGAAAGGCCATGTTATTTCATCAAAATGACTGAAGTTAACTTTTAACTTACAGGCCATGCTCGCATGGTTAGGACACACTGACATCGTGTTTCAGAGACATGAGATCTATGCACTTGACCAACTATTTTAATCTTGCCTCCTATTCCTAACTTATCCTGCATGATGGAGTTAACATGAATCTTTATTCCTGTAAGGATGTATTTCAGATCTTAAAGAGCTAATTGCAGGTTAATTTTTTAATTCATATAAAATGCTGTCCAAAAAATACTAATTTAAACGTTTATTGTAGGTATTTTGTCTTAAAATGCATAACAGCACAGATTTTTGAGTCAAAAGTGTCCTAACTAGCCTGGCAAGCCAACCTATATATGTGTATATATAGTCTGGCCACGAACCATTGACGGCTCTCAGTCGTGAGGTGGGATCTACGGTTGTCTTTCAAAATGTCAGCACGCAATTGGATAGCGCTAGGACCAATCAGAGTGACGAACAACATGACGTAATCACGGCAACGGAAAAGCGGGAGGCTTTAATAGCGTCTAACATCAATGATTTCTGTCGTTTTTGTATGAAAAACACGCGAATATCAGGTGTACTGGGACATTGCACTACTTTGTTTGATAAAAATAAGAGGCCGCTAAGTATATCCGACAGACTTACGCACGTTGGAGTCTAAATAATCCAATGTTGATGACAAAGCCGTTTCAAACCAACGTGTTTTCCGAGTTGCTGCCATGTTGCTTGGGTTCGCGGCCGCAGCGCTGACGTCATCGGCTACTCCCGCTCTGTGATTGGCCCACGATATAGAGCGCTGTGATTGGCCCAACCAAAACTATAGCGAGTTGTGATTGGATAGACACAGCAGTGGTTTGGGCTGCGAGGGTTCCAATGAAGCGTGCCTAGACCAAACTCTGCAAAGCAAGAATTGGTCTAGTTCACTAGGCTATCCTTTTGCAGCAAAGCTTCTAAAAACGCTCTTTTTTCTAAATCTTAGCCTCTGACTTATCCAGGGGGATTTCTAAGCTAGGTGCTGCCTCAGCTCAGTGTGGAGAGTGGGTAGTTTAAGGGTAGAGAGGTCGTGTTATCGAGTCAGTTTGTGTGTTCACTAATTTAGGATTGTGTTCATTTTGATAAACTCTTGTTTGTGAAGGCTGTAAAAACTCCAGCCTGTCCAGACATTGAGTCCAGGGGCGGAGTGCACCAGCTGGGCGTAAGCCCGGGCGTAACCTTAAGTCTGACGTAGATTTGAAAGTTACGCCCAACTCGTTAAGACGAGTGCACCACTCAGGCGTAAGCCCTTCAGCCGCTGCGCCCAGGTGTAACTTTTACGCCTGGTGTGGAGCAGGCGTAAGTGGGAAGATCTACACTGTAAACGCAGACTTTGATTCAACTCAAAAATATCTGTTCACATTACTTAAAATTTTCTAAATTGTTAGAATTACTTGTTAATCCTGAGTTAGTTGAGCTGTTTCACATCCTTTCTTATTGTAATTGTGTTTTTCAAGTCCAATCAGTACTTTCTACTTACACAAACTAAGTTCATATTACTTAAACACACGTGGAAGCAGCAGTGGGTGAGGTGCATTGTGGGTAGTCATTTTCTTAGCTATTTTGGGGTGTTTATGCATGTTTATTGTGTGTGGGAGGTTGTGTTGTGTTAAGTTGTGTGTTGTTCTTAGATATTGCATTGTTTAGTGTTGCAAAGGTGAGGTTATTTATTTTGTCATTTTGGCACCATAAGTGAGAAGGAAGGTCTCAGGAATGGGACCACTGTGCCGTTCCTCTGTGTGTATTAAAGTGGTGGTTCACACTAAAGGCTCTGGTCTCAGTTTCCATGAGTTCAACACTCACTGACTGCCTGCAGTTACATGGAGCACGAGGCATGAGTTAGCTGGCATCTTTCAGTGTCTGCTTAAAAACAAGCTGACTTATATAAATGTGTGTTTTCATAATTGTTTAAATTGTACCAAATTTTAAGTAAAGCCCACTTATCTTGGCTGAGTATATTAAGTTATTGTGACTCAAAGTATTTAACTTGTATCAACTTGATTTGAATTTAACTATACTGAGATTTAGTAAATGGTCTCAACTTAAAAAAAAAAGTACAGCTCACTCACATATAATAATTTCACAATACTTGCCACAATTAAGTTTGTTTACTTACTTTTCCCAAGGTAATCGGTTTCCTCAATATTTTCAAGTAAACTTAATTTGTTGGAATTTACAGTGTAGGCCTAGAGTTGTTTTATGAGCGTGTAAATAAGCAACAGACGGAACGCACAGAGGAGACTCGCCGGGGCTGCAGCGCAGCCGATGAATTTGTTTATTCCTGTGTTTAAGCACTATATTATTAGAGAGTTGTGTACGGTCTATAAAAATAATAATAATCATCCATATGAGCCATTCCGATCATTTTCCTGGATGCAGCGTTCTCGTGCTGAGGATGTGAGCTCAGCGCAGCGCGCATCCTCCCGAATCTCATTGGGGTAGCGCGTCGGGCGCTGAACAACGCCATAAAGGTCGATAAAAGCAGGTGAATCCACTTCAAAAATATCTATAATCACAGAGCTGTATGGCGAAGCTTTTGGAAGACGATCCTGCCAGTCTGGGGATTTTTAAGAGCAGACAGGTGTTTTTTTGTGCTTGACAGGAGATTTTTTATTTATTTTTTCTCCTCAACTGTACGCACTCAGCCGTCACTCGTTATTGATGCAGCAGTAATCATCTTCCAAACAGCATTTTTTTGTTTTGTTTTTTCGTTTTTGTGTCATTAAATTTAATAGAAAGTTGCCTCCCGCTTTCAGCTTTGCTTGGGCCGATACGTTACTAGGCAACGAGCACAGCACCGCTTGTATTCTCGTGAACGCGCACGATACGCCCAGGCGCAGCTACGACTGGTCCTAGTTTGTGTTGGTGCACTCGGTCTAATCTCCAGTCTTTACGTCTGACTTAGCTAAGTCAGACGTAAGGGTTAAGACTGGCTTAAGTTACGCCCAGCTGGTGCACTCCGCCCCAGGGGTTTCCTAATAAGCCTCTGTCGCTGCCTGATAGCCATATCACTCTTGGGTGGGTCTGGGTGAGGGCCCGGTGGTCTGGGGTCTGGGGGCGCTCGTCCCCAGCTGGGGGTCTGGGCTGGGCCTGGGAAGACTGGGTCCTGGCTTGCATGCTGCCGGGGGCATGGGCAGGTGCATGCGGCAGAGCCTGGCCCTAACTCAGGGGACTCAGGTGGATCTTGGTACCTCCTCAACTGGCAGGAACACTTCTATTCCATCGTGGGGGTGTGGGATCTCCCGGAGGGGGAGGACTCAACTCTGCCTGGGTGTCTAATGTCTTGTGTAGTCTGGATGTTGATCAAATGAGAGGGTGGGAGTAGATATTCTGCTGGGGTGGGGCTGAGTTGGCAACCTCGAGCTCCGTGGGGCTCTCCGACGCTGCTGCGGTGGGCCCTGACCAGATGGGCTGGGGTCTCCTTGCCCCGGGTGGTGTCTGGGAACGGGGGTGCCTATTGGGGTCAGTGGAGGAGCTGGCTCCCTGGGAGGGCTTAGGCCCCCCAGTCTTTCCTCCCCATCCTCAGACATTTCCCTCCTCCTGCTCCATCACATCACCACACACACATACACATAGGGCGGTGGGGTAAGGGCTAGTTCCGTGGGTGCGGGTATGATTCCCATCTCCGCAGTCCCGTGGCGGCTGGCGCTCCAATTTTAATTTGCATATTAAACACTTCAACACATCAACGACATTTCATGCAGATTCAGACTTAGGGCCTTGGAGGGGGGCACACACTCAACGGCACCTGTAGAGGGGGATCACTCAGCCTCTACTCGGGTGCCGGTGCCCACTTCCAATTTTAAGCTGCACCTAGACACTGACGGTTCGGGGGGTGGGGGGGATTGGGGTTGTGTGCTGACACCAGATGGTGTAGGCCAGATGATGTCTGCGCTGCCCCATCCCCCCCAACCGCAAAATGCTCTCTAACAACACGCATCAACAACACATTAGAGCAGGCGGAGGGAGAGTAGGGGTCTTCCCACACTACTGTTCTCGGTTTGCTGCCTGGGGGTGTAGACTAGGAGTGGGTGCTGGCTGTCTGGTCGGGGTCTGGGGTGGTGGGTCACTTTGCTCTGCGCTGGGCGGGGTTGCCTGCTCATCATCACCCCAGTTAGAAGAGGACCATCTCTGAGTCCGGTAGTGGTTGTGCCCAGTGTACAACTGTATCGGACCAGAGTGTATAGGGTGTGTATGGGGAGTGTGAGTGGGTGTATTACGTGCATTCTTGTGTGTCTAGGTCGAATGTATTTTTGAGTGAGTAAGAGGGTGGGATTGTGTGACTGTGTTTGTGTGTGACTGCCTATGTGTCAGGTAGAGTTTTGGACTCCTCCCTTCTCCTGGGACATCTTGTGATGCTACATCATCTTGACCTACCCTCCCTCTACCTCAATTCCTGCTGGTGGGTGATACCTCGGTCTGCCTGCGTATTTGCAGCTCTTGTACCTGTATGTGGGGCTGGAAGTATTTTTTTGCAGCTGTCAGCTAGCTCCTGGTGGCTGCTTGGAGGGGCTTGGACCCTGGGCTCTGGCAGATCTCTGGCGGGGTTGGGTGCCCTTGGATCACGGGCTGCTGAGTTCCGAGCTCAGTCTACCTTCGGGTGGGTGGCTTCAGGCGGTGCTGGGTCTTGCCGTCGTCATCTCCTTGACATCAGATGAAAAATAATGATATTAAACAGAAGCAAAGGAACAGTCCTGCAGTAAATACCAACTTTGTAAAGGTTCTAGTTCTGTTGTTCAGACGTCCTGATTCAGCTCTGGTTATTCTGGAGGACACATCGTGTTACCATGGTGATCCTGAGTGTGTAACATGCTGCAGCAGGTCACTGAAGTCAGCATCATGTGGTTTAACTGAAAAATGTGACATAATTACTCAAGTTCATGATCACATTTTACTTTACTGATGATGAGATCCCAAATGATGCTGCTGTCTGATCTATAACTCACATGGCAGTCTCAGAATAAAAACAGCTTCTCTCTAGCTGAGATAGTATAGTAACTCCTCCTTACACACGTCAGGAACATTACTGTGTCTTAATAGAATTAATTTTAAACTCAAAAATATCCAAAAAATTTACAAAACTCTAAACAGATATTAAAAACTGTGCTGAATAAGTAAAAGAGCTAAATTAGACAGAAATAGGCCCTTAAAAGGTAAATAACAATCTTTCAACGCCAGACCTGGGCATTTTACGGCCCGCGGGCCACATCTGGGCCACATCCGGCCCTTTGTGCGTCCCTTTCTGGCTCGCTTGAGGCCAATAATAAATTACAACTAGTTAGATTATTGAAATATCTGTAGCGCATGCAATACAATGGTGCTGCTTTTATTCTGAAAAGTGCTACGCTACTTCCTGACGTATGTGCGTGATGCGAGCTTTGCGTGAAGGTTTTTTTTATGTCAGATGTTGACTGATACATAAATGTTTTAAAGGAATCTGTGGACCTAGGTTTTTTTAACCCCCTTTCTAATTTTATTTGTGTGTATAGATAGATAGATAGATAGATAGATAGATAGATAGATAGATAGATAGATAGATAGATAGATAGATAGATAGATAGATAGATAGATAGATAGATATTTTGTTAGATGTTGACTGATAAATTAAAATGTTCACTGTGCAAAGACCTAGTTAGGACGTCCTAGATGTGGTGTAGACAAGCGGTTCCCAAACTTATTTAGCCGTGCACCCCCTTCTATGTCCCGACCGTGTTGACGCCCCCCCCCTTCAAGAAAAAAAAAAGACACTTGCAGCACAATCAGTGTGTTTGTTTCTGACCACAACTCACAGCCTCCTACAAAGTCTGGGAGCTGAAGGAGCCTCTAGGATGAGAGGCTAAATGTCTTCAAGATAACCAGAAACGTCCAGCAGCTGTTTTCAGCTAAAACTCTCAGGATGATCATGTCGTCCATGACTGATTATAAGTGAAACTTAAATGTAGCAGCTGTCAGTGACCATATAACAGATTTGAATTAAAACTCTCAACAGACTAAATAGTACAGAAAAGAAATAACCTCACAACTTTGCGTGTTGAGATTTATAATTATTTTTATTATAGTTATTTATTAGCCGCATCGGCTCCTAGTGGGTGGAAGTGGAGATTAGCTGCGTTTGATGTTGATTCTGCGTGTGTTTTTATTTCTGCAGTGAGCCATAAAACTCACCTCACTCCGCCCAGAGTTTGTTCTTCAAAACTCGTATTAAATCCACGGTGATAACGCGTTTTAACGAGCTCCTCCGTCCGCGCGGTATTTTTCATTGCAGGATGCAGTTTCCATCACTTTTAAACAAGTTAATTTAGTTCGGCACATGGGTTTGATTTTTGCCGCTGCACGTCTGCACAGTGAGAGGGGAAGACTGCGGGAGACGCGCTGCTGCACTCAGGGTCTCTGCGGGCTGCAGTAGCTGCGACAGGTGATCAGCAGGTATAACGCCGGTAAAGTCATACTTTAGAACTCATCCTCAGCTCCATATTTTCCATGATTGAAAGGTATGCCCAACCCTAATATACACATCTGTATTGTGTGGGGTAAAAACACTGTGCCCTTTTTATAAGACACCGTGTCGGTGTCAAGATCGTGATGAATTAATGCCGAGCTTCAGACAGGAGCTATATTGAAAATGAAAGTAAACACGGGCATAAGTTTGAAATGATAAACTGGACCGATGCAGAGCTCCAGGAGCTTCCCTCCGTTAGGTCTGCAGCTCATCTGACAGCTGGGATGGTGGATGACACACACCTGCTTGTGAAAATAAAAACTTAACGAGTGCAGTTTCGATCGCAATAAAAAGCAAGTTATGTCCAAGATACAAGGAAGCACAGAGACCGCCCCCATACCTCCTTCATGCCGCCATCGCGTAATCCAGGGGTTCCCAAAAGTTTTTCTTTGAGGACCCCCTTGCCCTTGTCCAAGACAAGCCAGGACCCCCAACCCCAACACGTATAAACACATTAAATGTGATGATTTACAAACTTTCTACAGACATACAGAGTTATAACTTTTATATGGAGTTCTGATTATACTGTAGGGTGTGTTATTGAGATTTTATAAATGTAATTTTTACAAATAAAATCTTGTTAACCTCACAACCTCAGCAAAGAAAAAATTTTGGGGATCCCCTGGAATGTTATGGGGACCCCCAATTTGGGAACCCCTGGCGTAATCTTATATAAAACGGACATGATTGCGCAACATTACCACCACGGTCTGAGCTCTTATAAACAACCTTAGGCTCCCAGATACAGCGTCGGCTTTGCTGCAAATTGGCGGCATTTTTTATAATTTTTTTTGTGTGTGTAATCACCGTTCACCACCATTACACTTTTTACCTTGCGCACCCCCTAGCGGCAGCTCGCACACCACCACACTTTGGGAATCCCTGGTCTGGACCAATGGACTGAATATATGAATACAGATATGATCTGACTTGATGTTTTTTGTAATTGGAACCCCCTTTTTGTTTTTATTTGTGTGTGTGTGTGTGTGTGTATTGCTCTGATAAATAAAAATGTTAAAAGGAATCTGTGAACTTGATTGGCTTTTATATATATAGATGGATATGATGTTGACTGATAAAAATAATGTTTAAAAGAATCTGTGAACATGAATTATTTATTTGTATAGCATGTTGTGTTAAAGTGTATAACAATAGTTCCAGTAGGCGAGGTGTTACTGTACCAGTTAAATAAACCTTAATTAGATTTCAAATTAAAACCATTTCCAGGTATCTGTGCAGAGACAAAGAAGCTGCAGGAAAATGTACTGGAACCTACCACCGTCTGAAATGGCACTGCAGTTATGCACAATGCCTGTAAGGCTTTTTAAAAATTGTTAGCTTAAATGTTAAGTAGAAAAGACGTCCAAAAAGACCGCATTTGGACTAGAATTGGCCCATATCTAGACATCCTAGCTGGGGGCATCAAATGACGTCTAAAAGACGTAGAAAAAATTATGTCATCTGGCGTCACGTTCTGCGCCTTGGACGTGCAAAAGTGACCCAGAAAAGACGTCGTTTCAACGTGTCTTTGCATGCTGGGATGGATAAAACAGTGCTTGCAGACAGTCTCTTTTCTATTCACCGTTTTCTCTCCTCGTCTTTATTTTCAACTGCAAACCAGAAATGTTCCCACACAGAAGATTTGTATGAAGACGGCGTGTCTTGAATTGTTTGCCTCTTGTCGCATGTTGCCAATGCTAAGTTTCTCACCCTACCGCTTGTTTTGCTAAAATGGTTAGCTCAGCTCTCAGTGGGGTGGGTCAAACCTGTTATTGGATATTTACTCGCGGGTAGGGAGGGGGCCTGCTGTGAGTAGCTTCAGACGAGACTAGATCGGGCACACGGAATGAAACCTGTACAGATTAGAAGCAAAAATATGATTAAAAATGCATCTTTGGACCGCGGTCCTCAGACGTATTGGAGCGTGAATGGAGTACCGTACGGTCTGGTCTTGGACCGAGTATTGTTGCATCCCTAGTATTTACCGTTAGAACATCTTCTGGGCTCAGAATCAGCTGATGGACTTGTCGAGTCCACCATTTTCCACAGTCCCCGCCTCGCCTTACAGAGCGGCCTTATTAGCGCAACGGTGCCCTCTAGTGGCTGGTAGATGTAACCATAAATCCAGTGTCGTGCCTGTCAAAATAAAATTTAGATTTTTTTTTATTATAAATATAGCTTATAAAGAAAAACTGTAGATTAATTCTGCACTAAACTCTCTGTGGCGGTATTATTTTTTTTAAATATAGCTTTTTATTAAAATGTTCTATATTCCACCTTTAAAATGTTTGGTTTTAATAAAATGGAAGCTGTGGAGAAGAAACCTAAAGTCTAGATTTCAGTGTCTGATGTTAGACCAAAAAATTACAGATTGAAAAGTGTCTGAGCTCATTAAAAAGATGGAAAATATTTGATCTCTGAAGCTGACAGCTTATGAGTAGCTCAGATACACGTTTCATTTCACCTGTAGTCTTTATGTCAAGTTCATTCCTCAACTAACAAGTGTTGCTCTTAGATTATGAAGTTTATGGTAATTTGTTTCTAGAGCTCCCTTTGTAGCCTCCAACCAGAAATTACACGTGTTCTTGATATAATTATCTTTATGTTAAAATACAATTAAGCAAGTCATACTTAAACTAAACACCAATGTTTTTACAAAAGACACTAGTGAGACACAAACACATATTTATGAAAGTAGGGCCAGTTGGAGATCATATTATTTTTTTAACAATTGAAAAAAATGAATAGTTTCATTACATAATTTCTACGTTTTTAATAGACAGTAGATTCAACATGTTTTTCAGATGAGGTAGAACATGATCAGATCAAAATAAAAAACACCACAAAGTATTGTTTACATAGTAAGAGCCTGCACGTTCATTATCCTGCATGTGTTCCTTTCCGGTGCTTTAATAATTTTTAAGTATTTAAAAGTTGCTCCTCTCTTATTCCAGTAGAAATATCTGTGCTCACCTACCTGGAGTCGTTTCTGTTTGCAGCGCAGGAGAAGCGCGGTGACCGCTACGCTACAACGGTGCTACATGCTAGCATGTTTTCTAACGTGTTTACCCCGCCCAACAACAAAAGGAAATACTCTATTGGTGGACGGAGCTGTCTATTAAGCAGGACAGCCAATCGGAAGTGTCGCTGTGACCAATCACAAGTAGAAAGACGAAGAAAGCCTGTTTTGGGAGTTGACAGCCACAGACATCTTATACGTAGACGCCCCATTGTGCGCTGGAGAGCAGATAACAGCGCCAGTGCACGCGGCGTCTACGTATATGATGTCTGTGTTGACAACAGCTGAGCTAGTTTTTTCCCCCTGAAGATTTGCTTGTGCTGCGTAAAGGCCACGTTACACGTGACATGCGCATGCGTGAACAACGTGGGCCGTTGTTATGTGACGTCAGAGTGACGTATGAAAGAGGTTACCAATCTGGACTTCCAGTATAGAAAACATATTTGCTGAGACTCAGTCAGACTGATTACAAACCCTGGACTTGACAAGAGGATTAGAGATGATGGCAAATACTCAGGATTATACCAAGAAATCTTCTTTTCAATTAGTAAAGGGAGCATCTTTTACTAGGGAAACAGGAACTTACCATATTGAAAAAATTCTGAAACACCGTGATCGTGGAAAAATTTGCAAATGTGTAAACAACGATTCTGGGGAAATTGTAGCATTGAAATGCATTAGGAAAAAGTACTTTAATTCACTAGAGAGAGAGTTGAAAGCATTAGACCAGCTCAAAGCTTTAGACTCAGATAAAAATGGTTTAATCCGATACGTGGAACATTTTGATCTGAACGGATGGACGTGTGTAGCGTTTGAAAAACTGGATATTACATTATCGGAGCTAATGGAAAAGAATTGTGATCGTCTGAGAGTTAGTGAAATAAGGGTGATTGCCAAACAAATGTTAGTTGCTTTGAGTTCTCTGAAAAACGCTGGTCTCACTCACGCAGATTTAACACCAGAAAATATCATGTTAATTGATCATAAAAACCAGCCGTTTGGGGTGAAGCTGACCGGCTTTGGGGCTGCATGTGAATCATCGAAGATATCACAGTATGAGGTCCCTCAAAACGTTTGTTATAGCCCCCCCGAAGTTTTGCTAGATTCATCGTTGGGCCCCAGTATGGACGTATGGAGTCTTGGCTGCATTTTGGCGTTCCTCTTGCTGGGTAACGACATATTTTCAACGCAGTCGGAGTACCATTACATGAAACAAATTATAAAATTGTTTGGACAGCCTGACAAAAACATGCTAGATGAAGGCTGGAGGACCAGACAGTTTTTCACCCTGGATAAAAGTGGGCTTAATAATACTTGGAAGTTCAAAACGCCCGTCGCATTCAAAAAAGCAACAGGAAAAAAGATAACAGACAAATATTCAAATAAAGATTTAGACTCCCTGGACGACCTACTGACAAAAGTTCAAACACAGGATCCCAGTGAAGAAGCAGACGTGAAGGCTTTTATAGACCTTCTAAAGAAAATGTTGACGTGGAATCCAGCAGAAAGAATAAATCCAGACGAAGCTTTGAATCACAGATTCATAACAATGGAACATCTAGCCGATGCCTCTGAAAGCCCTTATGTGACAGAGGCAGACAGACTTATGGCAGGATGTCAGGTCAGACGCCCCCAAAGTGGTATGGAGTTAGATACAAGTAATGAATCTACTCCAGACTTTCGGGTATGTGTGGGTGAAACTATTTCTGATCAATCAACCGTGTACCGTGTTGAAGAAATAGTTCGATCTGTGGCTCACGGAGATGTTGTTAGGTGCATAAATCAAGAAACTGGAGAGCACGTAGCTATTAAAATAATCAAATCATCTTTTCAAGCGTTTGGTGTGATAGAGGAAAAGATGGTTACATTTCTTAAGACGCGCAACCCTGACGACATTAACTTGGTCAGATTTATTAATAGTTTTGAGTACAAAGACCACTTTTGCCTGGTTTTTGAATTATTGGATATGAGCCTATTGGAATTCATCAAAACACAAGATTTTACACCCCTTAGAGCGGCTGAAATCAGAGTGATTGCACAGCAAATGTTCGAAGCTCTGATTGTGTTAAGATCTGCTGGTATTACTCATTCGGCAATAAAACCAGAAAATCTTATGCTTGTGAATCAAGAATCACAGCCGTTTAGGGTGAAGTTGGTTAATTTTGGGCTTGCTAATCTGACATATCATTTGTCCAAATTTGACAAAGTTCAAGCTGTAGGATTCAGGGCACCGGAAGAATACTTGGGGCTTCCACAAGATGAAGCACTGGACATGTGGGGCCTCGGTTGTACACTGGCCTTTTTATTTACAGGAGCTAATTTGTTTCCATCAGAATTAGAATATGGAAACGTTAGAGAGATTGTGAAGCTCCTTGGTCTGCCTGATGGACGTTTATTGGACAGAGGATTGTCTGCCAAAGAGTATTTCACTCAGGACGATGTCAACGGGGAACTAAGGTGGAGGTTTAAAACACGAGATGAATTTGAAAAGGAAACAGGAACAAATATTTGGGAAAATGAGAAGGAATTGAACGAGTTTGAGTCTATAGATGATTTACTGACGAAGGTACAGACAGTAGAAGATCCTGATGAATTAAAGGACATGAAGGCATTTATAGACCTTTTAAAGAAGATGCTGACGTTGAATCCAGCAAACAGGATTAATCCAGATGAGGCTCTAAAGCACAGATTTATATCAATGAAACATCTACCTGACGCCACTGAAAGCTCCTATGTGACGAAGGCAAATGGATTAATTGCAGGATGTCAACTCAGACACCAAGACAGTGGCACGGACGACGAGTCTGATACAGATGATGAATCTGCTCCATCAGACTTTAATGTATGTGAGGGTGATACTATTTCTGATCAGTCAACTGTTTACTGTGTTGATGAAATAGCTGCACGTGGACCTAATGGAGTCGTTGTCAGGTGCCGAAATCAGGAAACTGGAGAGCACGTTGCTATAAAAATAATTAGATCATCTTTTCAAGGATTTGCTGAAAAAGAGGAAAAGATGGTTAAATTTCTCAAAACGTGCAACCCTGATGACACCAACTTGATCAGGTTTATTAATAGTTTTGAGTACAAGGACCACTTCTGCTTGGTTTTTGAATTATTAGATATAAGCCTATTTGACTTCATGGGAACACAATATTTTACACCCCTTAAAGTGGCTGAAATCAGAGTGATCGCACAGCAAATGTTCGAAGCTCTGAGTGCGTTTAGAGCAGCTGGTATCACTCATTGTGATGTAATACCAGAAAATATTATGTTTGTAAATCAAGAATCACAGCCGTTTAAGGTGAAGTTGACTAATTTTGGGCTTGCTCAACTAACGTCCCAACTATTCAAATTTGATAAACTTCAAGCTGTAGGATTCAGGGCACCGGAAGAATACTTGGGACTTCCACAAGATGAAGCACTGGACATGTGGGGCCTCGGTTGTACACTGGCATTTTTATTTATAGGAGCTAATTTGTTTCCATCAGAATTAGAATATGGAAACGTTAGAGAGATTGTGAAGCTCCTAGGTATGCCTGATGGACATTTATTGGACAGAGGATTGTATGCCAAAGACTATTTCACTCAGAACAAGGTCAATGGGGAACTAAGGTGGAGGTTTAAAACACGAGATGAATTTGAAAAGGAAACAGGAACAAATATTTGGGAAAATGAGGAGGAATTGAACGAGTTTGAGTCTATAGATGATTTACTGACGAAGGTACAGACAGTAGAAGATCCTGATGAATTAAAGGACGTGAAGGCATTTATAGACCTTTTAAAGAAGATGCTGACGTTGAATCCAGCAAACAGGATTAATCCAGATGAGGCTCTAAGGCACAGATTTATCTCAATGAAACATCTACCTGACGCCACTGAAAGCTCCTATGTGACGGAGGCAAATGGATTAATTGCAGGATGTCAACTCAGACACCAAGACAGTGGCACGGACGACGAGTCTGATACAGATGATGAATATGATACGAAAGATCATGAATTCCAATCAGACTTTGATATATCTGTAGGTGATACCATCACAGATAAATCAACCGTTTACTGTGTTGAAGAAATAGTTGGATATGGAACGTGTGGAGTAATTTTCAGGTGCAGAAATCAAGAAACTGGAGAGCACGTAGCTATAAAAATAATCACATCATCTTTTCAACGATTTGCTGACAAAGAGGAAACAGTGATTAAATTTCTCAAGACACTCAACCCTGATGACACCAACTTGATCAGGTTTATTCATAGTTTTAAGTACAAGGACCACTTCTGCTTGGTTTTTGAATTATTAGATACAAGCCTATTTGAATTCATGAAAACACTAGATTTTACACCTCTGAAAGTGGCTGAAATCCGAGTGATTGCACAGCAAATGTTCGAAGCTCTGGATGTGTTTAGATCTGCTGGTATCACTCATTGTGCTATAATACCAGAAAATATTACGCTTGTAAATCAAAAATCACAGCCATTTAGGGTGAAATTGACTAATTTTGGGCTTGCTCAACTAACATCCCAACTAACACAATCTGATAAAGTTCAAGCTGTAAGATTCAGGGCACCGGAAGAATACTTGGGACTTCCACAAGATGAAGCACTGGACATGTGGAGCCTCGGTTGTACACTGGCCTTTTTTTTTACAGGAGCTCATTTGTTTCCATCAGAATTAGAATATGGAAACATTAGAGAGATTGTGAAGCTCCTTGGTCTGCCTGATGGAAGTTTATTGGACAGAGGATTGTCTGCCAAAGAGTATTTCAGTCTGGACAAGGTCTATGGGGAACAAAGATGGAGGTTAAAAACGCATTACGAATTCGAAAGGGAAACAGGAAAAAGTATTTGGGAAAATGAGAAGGAATTGAATGAGTTTGAGTCTATGGATGATTTACTAAGAAAGGCACAGACAGTAAAGACAAGAAAAGACAAGACAAGACAGCTTCATAGCACATTTTATCCACAAAGGCCAAACAGAACGCTTAGACCACTCAAAGTGCCTCAGGATCCCAATGAATTAGAGGACATGAAGGCATTTATAGACCTTCTGAAGAAGATTTTGACATGGAATCCAGCAGACAGGATTAATCCAGATGAGGCTCTAAGGCACAGCTTCATCACAATGGAACATCTAGTTGATGCCACTGGAAGCCCATATGTGACGGAGGCAAATAGACTAAAGGCAAGATGTCAACAGCCAATCAATACTAAAGCCAAAAGGTCTGTACGCTTTACCATTCCAGAACCAGCAAAAGATTCTTCACTAACTGAAAGTAATACCAATAGGAAATATTGTACACGGATCTGGAATTTTTTCTGTAGAAAGTAGGGAGGGAAATGACTTGCCCTTCATAGACGGTTAACACTTTAACTTCAACAGTCGCCTACAGCTGGTTCAAAACTCAGCTGCTAGGTTCTTGACAGGCACAAGACGCCGTGATCATATTACACTGGTTTTGGCGAAACTACACTGGCTTCCCATGCAGTACAGAGCAAAGTTTAAAGTGCTGATTCTTGCTTTTAGGGCTCATCACAGTATTGCTCCTGCCTACTACATAGGCATGTCCCCACCCGCTCTCTTCGCTCTGTTCACCAGGAATTATTGGTGGTCCCTCGTTCCAGGTGCAAGGGGAGATTTGCTCCAACCTTATGGAATGGTCTACCTCTGACTGTTAGGCTGAAGGCCCATTATTATGTCCAGGCATTTTCACCATTGGGGTCTTGATTTTAATTGTTGGTTTTTTCTATCTGTTTTTATTTTTTTATTTTTATTGTATTTATTAATGTGATTGCTTTTTAGTGTTGTGTCCAGCACCTTGGGCTTCTGCTAAAGGTTGTGCTAGGTGCTCTATAAATGAATGAATGAATGAATGAATGAATGAACACCAAGAATTATTTTGGTTCAATTTAGGACACCAAGGGTTATGTTTAATAATGTAAGGGAATAATGTAAAAATTATCATATGTATTAATGTAATATTAATGCAGGGTCATAATAATTAACTTTAACTAGTAAATTAATTTACTTTTAAATGAATGAATACATACATACACAAACTCCATACAAATATGGGCCATTTACTATTTACCATACATACATAATCTACAACAGATCTACAAATCATATGGATTTTTCACTCCTCACAGTTTAACTAGTGAATAAAGGCTAATATAAAGTTAGCTAACAGGTCATGAGGGGATCCCAGACTCTCCACAACGGTGCTCTCTAGCTTCTTCAGGGGGATCCCAAATGATTCCCAGTCAAAGAGGAAAATTACTAAAAATGCCTGTGCAAAGAAAATAATCTGTATAAGTTTCCTAAACATGCAGACAAATGAAGCTGAAGATGGACACCAAAATAATGAAAATAAATTAAGTTGATTATTAGGAAACAAAAAAGGGTACTTTTATAAATGATCAAGTACGAATAAAGATAATACAATATAGAGCTAGATGGGGAATTATAACGTGACTAGTTGAGATAAAACTAAATCAAATTTTCCCAAAAGTATTTGTCAAGGAAAATAAGACACGTAAAATGTGAAGTGAGTAGGCTACTAACTAATGAGTTTAATGGAATAGAAAATCCCTTTATTGTTCCTCAGTGGGAAATTTTGGTGTCACAGCAGCACAATAGGAGAGTAAAAATAAAGAGAAATTAAAATTAAAAACAAAAACACAACATAGCTCCCTCTCTAGGCTGCCACCTTACCGTGGTGGAGGGGTTTGAGTGTCCCAATGATCCTAGGAGCTAAGTTGTTTGGGTCACCCATGGCAAACAGGTCCAGGTGAGGGATCAGATAAAGTGCAGCCCACAGACCTCTTATGACGAAAACAATAAATGAAAACAGTGTTCCCTCGCCCGGACGCGGGCCAGCGGGGCCCCCCTCTGGAGCCAGGCCTGGAGTTGGGGCACATTGGCGAGCGCCTGGTGGCCGGGCTTTTACCCATGGGGCCCGACTGGGCATAGCCCGAAGATAAGATGTGGGTCCCCCTTCCCATGAGCTCACCACTCATGGGAGGGGCCAAAGGGGTCGAGTGCAGTGTGGAAAGGGTGGTAGCCAAAGGCGGGGACCTTGGCGGTCTGATCCTCAGCTACAAAAGCTAGCTCTCGGCACGTAGAATGTCACCTCTCTGGTGGGGAAAGAGCCGGAGTTGGTGTGTGAGGTTGAGAGGTTCCGACTAAATATTGTCAGACTCACCTCGACTTTGACTTCAAGGAGATTCTGGTCCACCATCCAGCGCCTCAGGAGGTGAAAGCAGTTCTCTACCAACACTGTTTACAGTGGGGACAGTGTGCTGCTGACCTCGACTCGGGACGTTGTAGATCGCTGGGCGGAATACTTTGAAGACCTCCTCAATCCTACTGGCATGTCTTCCAGTGAGGAAGCAGAGTCTGGGGACTTTGGGCTGGGCTCTTCAATCTCTGGGGCTGAGGTCACTGAGGTGGTTATAAAGCAAGGTTCCGGGGGTGGATGAGATCCGCCCGGAGTTTCTTAAGGCTCTGGATGTCGTAGGCAGTGTTGGGCAAGTTACTTCAAAACTGTAATGCATTATTTATTACTTGTTACTCACATTTTAAAGTAATTCGTTACATTATAATATTACTAATTTTAAAATGTAAGGCATTACACAACTTTTGCATTACTTTAAGTTACTTTCACCAAAATATGGATTTGGGAATCTAAATGTAGCTCATGACACTCAAGTAGCTCATCACACATCCAGTGGAAGGTGATGTGGTATCAAACTGGGCTAGGGGTTGTGGTTTAAACAGTCAGATATAACAACAGTTCTTTAGGTGTAAAGAGCATTTGACTACAATGTTCTTCATATCCTTATTCGTCACAAACTTAAAGTAACGGGCATATGCCCATCTGGAGAATGTTCTATCTAACGTTAGATCAGCTGCAGGTTCACTCATCTCTGCTCTGTCTGACTACAGGAAGTGAAACATTTTGCGTGGACGTTTCTCTTCTGCTGATCTTGTGTAGCTTAGAAATCTAGACACACCGTAGCAGAAGCAGAAAGATTTAGCTCTGCAGGTCCTTCTGATCACCTCCATCAGGGCTGGAGGATGATTGTCCCTGGGCATGAAAGTGTCCAAAGCTGGCCAGGACCCCCAGAAAATGAATTTGTATGAAAGAAATGCAACATAAAATTGTACGCTTAGCACGCTGCTATTTTAAATTAACTGAGTGTGCAAACAGTATGTGGGGGGAAGGGGGTGACTCCACCCTGTATTTTGCCTTGGTCCCCAAATGCCTGGATACAACCCTGGGTGCGGACCTGAGTTTTGAAAGTTATCTGAATTTTATGAAATAAATAAATATTACATGCTTATAAATTATTGCTTTATATTGTTAAACATTTGTAGTGGGTAAAAATCTACCTACTTTTCCTTTTCAAGAACTTTATTTAGTTTTCTTGTTTTTTATTTGACTATTTATGTCCTCTCTATTCCTGTATCTCCTCTCATTTCTCCAGAAAAACTGCTTCCTGGATTTCCTACTTTTTCCACATAATGAGCTAGCCTACTTTTGAACTAAGCAGTTCTCGGATCTGCACCGCAAAAATAGCGAAATGTGCGCTGCACGCCGCAGGTGTGGTGATGTCACCTGGGCACTGATGCATGAGTAAAAGAGAAAGTGCCAGAAAGTGGACATGAACGATCGCGTGTTAAATGTTTTTTTTTTTTTTTTTTTGGGTGGCCTGACTTTGAGAATGTTACTGTGGTCATGGTGCGCGCAGCTGGAGCGCATCCGATCAGCGGTCTCTGTCCTCTCTGCTCTAAAGACGCCCTGGTGCGCTGAGAGTTCATATAAATAATGTCATAACAAAACTGGACCTTTATTCAGGCTCCCCCGTAATTAGAACCCTGAAGAAAACTCACTAATTAATTCCTGGTTGAAAATGCGTTGTAATGCGCGCGTTACTGACATTGTACCAAGTAAAATATTACAAATTTTTTCTGTAATGCCTTACATTACCACGTTACAGCAAAAGCAATGCATTACAGTAATTCATTACTTTTGTAACTCGTTACTCCCAACACTGGTCGTAGGGCTGTGTTGGTTGACGCAGCTCTGCAATATCACGTGGACATCGGGGGCAGTTCCACTGGACTGGCAGACCGCGGGTGGTGGTCCCCCCTATTTAAAAAGGGGGGCCGCAGGGTGTGTTCCAACTATAGGGGGATCACACTCCTGAGTCTCCCTGGTAAGGGGTTCTGGAGTCGAACCTCGGACCCAGGAGGAGCAATTTGGTTTTCGTCCTGGCCGTGGAACACTGGACCAGCTCTACACCCTTAGGGGCAGTGTTGGGAAAATTTGTTCTAAAATCGAACTAGTTCAAAATTCAGTTCATACATTTCAAAATGAACTAGTCAGTTCATAATTTAAAGTTTATTGAACTAAGTTCACTGTTCCAAAAACAAACTAGTTCATAGTTCTTATTTTCATATATATATGTGCATGTGTGTGTGTGTGTGTGTGTGTGTATATGTGTGTGTGTATATATACACTGCTCACAAAAATGAAAGGAACACTTTAAAGAAACACATTAGATACATCAGATCTCAATATGAAGTTGGATATCTATACAAATAACGACAGGGCAATGTCTTAGGAACAAAAGGATGCCAAGTTTTTTAATGGAAATAAAAGTTTTCAGCCTGCAGAGGGCTCAATTGTGTAGACACCCTAAAATCAGAGTGAAATGAAGATGTGGCAGGCTAGTCCATTATTTCAAAAACTTAATTTCTGCAACTCAAAATGCTTTTCAGTATCTTGTGTGCCCCCCACGAGCTTGTGTGCATGCTTGACAACGTCGGGGCATGCTCCTAATGAGACAACGGATGGTGTCTTGTGGCATTTCCTCCCAGATCTGTGTGAGGGCATCCCTGAGCTCTTGTACAGTCTGAGGAGCAACCTGGCGCCGCCTAATGGACCGAAACATTATGTCCCACAGATGTTCTATTGGGTTTAAGTCAGGGGATCGTGAAGGCCATTCAATTGTTTCAATTCCTTCATCCTCCAGGTACTGCCTGCATACTCTTGCCACATGAGGCCGGGCCAGTCTCCTGAAATCTCCTCCATGTTCTGGAGATTGTGGTGGGAGACACATTAAACCTTCTTGCTGCAGCACGTGTGGATGTGCCATCCTGGAGAAGTTGGACAACCTGTGCAACTTCTGTAGGGTTAAGGAATCGCCTCATGCTGCCAGTAGAGATAATTACTCAAGCCAAAACTAGCACGAGTGGAAAACCAGCCAAAAAAGATCAAGAGGGAGAAACTTGAAATGACCTCCACATGTTAAACCAGTCCTGTTTTGAGGGTTTTGTAATTGTTGCCACTTTAGTGCACCTGTCGTTAAGTCCATGAACACCAATACAGCTGAAAGTGATTAACAATGCCCTCAGCTGCTTAATCAACCAGAAAATTGTCAGACAGGTTTCATTGATTTCATGCCAGGCCCAATAAAAAAAGTGTTCCTTTAATTTTTGTGAGCAGTATACACACACACATATATATTACAATATATATATATATATATATACATATATAATATATATACATATATATATATATATATATACTTATATAATATATATATATACACACATATATATATTAGAATATATATATATATATATATATATATATATATATATATATATATATATATTCTAAATAGCATGAAGAAAAACTGAGTGGCTTTCATTAAAAGATTAATAATTAATCAATCTGAGGGAAGAACCAGGCTGAGATAGGAAACAAGGATGTACCTCAAAGTGCAAAACATTTAATTATCTTTAAATTAATTCACTTCTCAAAATTTGTGAATACATTTTCTGACTTGATTGCCCAAAGATAAAGAAAACGTTATAGAACTTATAAAGTGCAACAATCAGCCCCAAATTAATTAGTTTTAAAAAAAGCAAATAAATCAATAGTTAAATATTACCACTGCGAATCTGTGACTAGTGTTTTCAGATTGATACTTTCCACGGTTCGTTCCAGTTAATCCCATACTCGGAAATTCTAACTTCCGAGTAGAAATAATGAACTGGAACACCTCCCTAAGTCAGAGAATGTTTTTTTAATCTAACTTCAAGCTTTAATAAAACATTTCTTCGTAATAACAATAGTAGCTGTGGTGGAAACGTGTTTATTTTACAAGATAAACTTGTAAGGGTGCATCTAAAATCGATGTTGTGTGCGGTTGTATACTTTCCGAGGTAAATGGAAGACACAATGACGTCCATCCTCCACACAGCATAGACATAGAAGAATAGGCGCCACACCAAACCAAAGACTGTATATATAAGATGGACGGATAACGCCCACTTCTTTGCGTGGTCGTGGGTGAAGCCACAAATAGGCGGTTCCCTCCACTTCTGTCTTGGCCATGTAATTTGTAGCCTCATGGAGAAACGCTGATGCTAGCAACATCCGGTGAGATACCGGAAGTAGCACATACTCATTGGTTTGCATTGTGAGGTTTCGTTGCTAGTAGCAGTTTATTTGAACAATTGAAGAAGATTTAAAAAAATATTTACCCCCGAAAATTTAACTCACGCGCCTTGGGAAGATGTTGCGCTGTTGGCGCTTGTACTAACAATCAGAGAAAAATGAATTTGAGTAGTAAAGAGATCTGACAGCAGTCTCACAACAACAGGAATTATTTCATGTGTACAATTTTCTGAATAGTTATAATTTAACGTGCGTTTAGACTGCTGTTATTAACCTAAAAGTGCCATCCTGCTGTTTGTATTTCACCTGATGTAGAAACTAAACCCAGGCTTGGTGATGAGGGATTTAAGGCTCTGACTTGGCTCTACATCTGCTTTTACGTAAATATGATTGTGTCCCAACTCTTTCAACAAAACGTCGACAACGATGTAGGTACTGATAAGCCTCAGAGCTTTAAGATTGTTTATTGCCTTGCTGTCAGACGCCACTGAGTTCAGAAAGTAGCTAAAATGCTACTGTACGTTAGCTTTGGCCAGGCTTTAAGATCATCCCCCCATCTCTCTGCTTCAGTAGGCAGACTGAGTGTAACGTGTCCCGTTTGAGCTGTGACAGCTGGTGTTCATGCATGTTTTCAGTCTCTAAAAGCCCAGAAAAAGAGGATTAGCATGAAGGAATCGCATCGTCTCAACGTAAACAAATGCGGACCGGAAGTTGCTTGCATCTTTCGCACAAAGCATCACGGGCCGTGAGAATAACGTGGATATAAAGTCTATGGTTCACCGGACGTTTTGAAAGTTTTAGCTAAAACTTTAGCTCTGTTGAAGTCTGGAGCTCAAATGGTGAGAGAACGGCGTTCATAAACCTGTTCACAGACGCCAGAATAAGCGTGCTCACTTTAACGTTTGTCAGGCAAAATACGAGTGAATTCTGTTCACGTTCACCAAAAAAACGAACGAGTTCACGAACTATCGTTCAATGAATGCGTTCAGGTACAACACTGCTTAGGGGGGACCTGGAGGGTGTGTGGGAGTTCGCCCAACCAATCTACATGTGTTTTGTGGATTTGGAGAAGGCGTTCGACCGCGTCCCTCGGGGGGCCCTGTGGGGCCCTGTGGGGGGTACTCTGGGAGTATGGGGTACCCGGCTCCTTGATACGGACTGTTAGGTTCCTGTACAACCAGTGTCAGAGCTTGGTCTGCATTTCTGGCAGTAAGTCGGGCTTATTTCCGGTGAGAGTTGGACTCCACCAAGGCTGCCCTTTATCACCAATTCTGTTCATAACTTTTATGGACAGGATTTCTAGGTGCAGCCGAGGTGGTGAGGGGATCCGTTTTGGTGGCCTAAAGCCTGGTTTATACTCTCTGTGAGCTCCACAACGGAGAGACGCACACGGAGCGTCTGAAAGGTTTTCACATTCGAACTTCTGTTCAGGCAGCGGAGTGCTGCAAAGCAATTCCCCGCCAGGACAACAGAGGGCGTAGTGCTATTCTGTGATATCCTGCCACCATGACACTCATGTATCCGGCTCACGATAGTGTATTTACTCATGTGTTTACATTGTTTTAATGTATTTCAGAGACTTTTTAACACAGACTAATGTGTCCTTCATTCTCCTCCACCTCTTCATCCAGTCTCTACCTCTAAACCCACGTTTCCGGTCGTTTCCATCCACATTTGCTCTGTATTTTGTACTCCTTCAGTCACGGGTGAATAAACGTTCATATTTTTGGACTTTTCCGCGATGCGTTCTTCAATCTATTATGGGTCATTCGCTAAATATTTTTTTACTTATTAACGGAGCAACAGCAGCTTTCTCTGGAGTAGTTCGCAGCCAAGTGTGAAGCAGCTGGGGTGAGAATCAGCTCTTCTAAATCTGAGACCATGGTCTTGAGTCGGAAAAGGGTAGAATGCCTTCTCCAGGTCAGGGACGAGGTCCTGCCCCAAGTGGAGGAGTTTAAGTATCTCAGGGTCTTGTTCATGAGTGAGGGAAAATGGATTGGGAGATCAATAGACGGATTGGTGCTGCGTCTGCAGTGATGCGGACGTTGTATCGGTCTGTCGTGGTGAAGAGAGAGCTGAGCTGGAAGGCGAAGCTCTCCATTTACAGTTCAATCTATGTTCCAACCCTCAACTATGGTCACGAGCTTTGGGTAGTGACCATAGTGATCAACATTGGATTTTCAACCATACCGACATTAAATCAACAGTGATTCAACCATCCCCTAAATGTGAATTTACATTTAAATTTCAGTTGATTTTATGTTGAAAAAATGTTACTGAATCAATATTGTTTCAACCATTATCTAAATGCAAATTAAAATGTTATTTTAGGAATTACTAAATGGTTTAAATTCAGATTTATTCCATTACCTTTTTAAAAACCATTTTAAAAAACTGAGATAATCATAAAAAAGCATAAAAGACTTATGCTCCTGAACATTTCTTTGAAAACACATGTAAGTGTCCTATACTTTTCAGATGAAATCAAATAAACAGATAAAAGTGGAAAATAGTGAAGAATCAAAGTTAAATAAAATGCTACAGAAATAAAGCAGTCAATTCATTTAACAGAAAATTCTTTATTAGTTTATCACAATTAATTTTAACAGGTAATAGTAGGTAGGTTAGGTAATTACCAGGACCAAACAAAATATCCTTTGCAGTTAAAGAGCTAATTGCAGGTTCATTTTTTTTCTAATTCATATAAAATGCTGTCCAAAAAATACAATTTTAAACCTTTATTGTAGGTATTTCGTTTTAAAATACATAACACAGCTTTTTGAGTAAAAAGTCTCCTTTTTCAGCAAAGTTTCTTAAAAAGCTCTTTTTTTCTAAATCTTAACCTCTGACGTAACCGGTAGGGATGGGACGATACACTTATGGTGCGTTCACACCGGCCTTGACGTATGCGTCAAACAACGCATACTTCATGCCGTTTTTGACGCCTATATATTTTTGACATTGACGCAGCTTGCGTTGACGCAGCTTGCGTTGGCGCAGCTTGCTTTGACGGTTGCATCGGCCCCACGGGGAGGGGAAGGGAGGAAAGAGCGCGTGCGCGGCTCTCTGTTGCCAGATGTTTGTAACAATGGCGGATCCTATCGAGACAATGTAGGCATAAACGTTGAAAAAACACTCACCCGACACGCCGAGTTCTCTAGCAATCTTCCTCCAAGCAAGGTCCTTTCTATTCCGATCTCGGTAAGCGTAGCAAGACGGGTCATACAGTTCCCGATAGTTGCAAACAGCTTCCCTCGCTCTGCTGTGACGTATCAACTGGCGCTCTGATTGGTTGACGCTTGTAAAGCAACGCAGAAAGTTCAGCTAGCTGAACTTGCTTGACGTTTGCGTTGCAAGCGTTGCAAGCGTTGCAAGCGTTGCAAGCTTTGAAGCTTGCGTCAAAGCTTGAAAAGCGTGAAAAGTATCAAGCTTTGACGCGCCCAACGCTCACAAAGCGACGCAAGGACTTTGACGCAGCTCTGACGCGCCTTACCATAGACTTAACATTGAAACTTGACGCTGGCGACGCATACTTTATGGCCGGTGTGAACGCAGCATTAAACTAACGATACGATGCACCTCGATATGATACATCACGATACGATATCAAAAAAGGAAAAAATATTACTGTATAATAACAACTTGTTTATTTTTGTTTCCGTTGCACACAGGGAAACACAAGGCCTAACAGGCCAAACACAAACAAGAACACTCTCTTAGTGCTGCTCTAACCCTAGGTTAAGTTATCTCAGGACTGGTTCTTCTTCAAAAAAACTAACATATCAACATGTTCTGGTGTAATCAGTGATCTTTGAGCAGAAACAATGTCTCCTTCCTGCAGTGTTGTTGCAACAGGCGCTGTGACTTGACGTGATGACGTCACAACGCACTGCACCGTTCCCCGGATTCTTTTTTTTTTCCCATTTAGTTTTACCCTGCTTAATCAGCAGATAGTGCTGTCAGCCTGCCACCATAAGCCCTTTTTATAAGACACACCATGCTGGCAAATCAGCGTAATATTACCGAATTTTGCGGCATTCGTGCCGCCACGCTTGATATTGCAGCTTCGCCGATCTTATAAACGCACATTAACTTAACAGAGGGAGGTGTCTAGCCTGGCAAGCCATCCTATGTATATATAAAAACTCTGCAAAGCAAGAATTTGGTCTAGTTCACTAGGCTAGGAGGTGTCATGACCACATGATGAATTAATGCCGAGCTCCGGCTGGGAACTATAAAATGAAAATGAAGGTAAACACGGCCACAAGCATGGGCGTTGCACCCATAGACATTATAATTGATAGACCCCCTATTGGCCGCTCGGGCGCAGGAAATGCGGCCGCCATCTTAGGTCGGTCGGGCTTCCGGCAGACACGAACCATAACAATAGCAGTAAACAGGATGCCTGAGCTCTGTGCGGTTTATTCTTGCTCTAATCGGCGGACTATTGAGACATTGCTCGGGGGATAACTTTCACAAGTAAGTTCGAGCATTTTTGTTGTTTGTATTTTGTAAATATAACTTTGTTGTACTATATTTGTGTCCACCAGCAGCACCTCCTAGTTAGCTAACGTTAGCTACATGTTTACTGCTGGTGCTCCCCTGACAATGAAGGCTAAATGAGACTATTAATCATTTATTCCAAACCAATGACGTAAGTTACAGCTGACACAAGAATGCTGCTGTAGAAATCAATCAAATCTTTCTGGTATCAGATATAGCTCATGTCTCAGACCCTCCCCTCTGACTGGAGAATAGTTAGCTAACATGCTGGAGAGTTTTGCTGTGCAGAACTTTTTTCTGGTTTTACCCTTTGAGGAGTTTTAGTTCATTATCAATAGAAATGCAGATTTTAGGTTTAAGTAAGGTTCTAAGAAATCTTAAAGAAGAAGTAAACAGAATAGTAGTAATAACACAAGATGAATTAAGAAAATAGCATTGACCTCCTGTACAATATTGGTAGACACTAATCTGCAAATTGCATGTTTTTGTTTTCTAGGTTTTCCCACAAAAGATGTGAGGAAGAAGTGTGAGGCTTCCTGCAGCTGATTTATTATGATTAGAACTGGGCTGTGTCAGATGGAGTTTGTTTCATCTTCAGCTTCCTGGTTCTCCTTCAAACAGTAAGTGTATCATAAGGCCATCAGCATTCATAAATGTACATATCCTTTTATCAATCACAAGGCAGAGCGTAATACTTATCCTCCCTACATACCTTGTCTTGATAATATTTGTCAAAAATTAATTTATTTTAATAAACGTCCTAAGAATCATGTCTAGGTGCCCCAGAGTTTTCACAGCACCAGAGACCCCCTGACGTAAACTGAGAACCACAGGTGTGTACTATAAACAGTATATTATTGTCAAACATTATGTTTGTTTGTTTTAACCAGAAAAGTGCAGAACTACATCCAGAAGAGCCAAAGAGAGCCTGTCTGTGACCTCCCAGAGACTAACCTCAGCCTGATGATGTGAGTATTTAAACATCATAACACTAACCCTAACCTAAACCAAAAGCGTATTCACACTATACCTCTAAAACCTTGTTTTAGGGTATTTTGTCATTGTGATGCCCAGCCAAATGTCCCCACAATGTAGAAATGTCCACACGCTACACGCTTAAAATTTGTTCACTACAGCATATAAAAACAAGTACCTCAGAGAGACTCTATTTTTGCCCCTCCCTCTCCACACACAATACAAAGCAAATCTTAATGTTGTCCAATTTTTGAAAATTACTTATGCAAATATATTAAATATGTTTCTATTCCTTTACAGGAGGCTGTGATTGGTGGATGATGAGGCTGGGCTGGGCCAGAAAAACCAAACTAAACACAAATGTGTAGCTGTCATGCTGGATGCCACGGCTGTCAGACTTGATCTCATTGGTTAAGTCTGTGGTTCTGAAGAGAAGGCAGCACCACGTGGCCAAACTCACCTCTCTTGAACTGCAGAAGGGGAGCTCCAGATAAAAGTTCTACAAAGCAGTCCTCTTCCAGGGGTTTTAGCTCATGTAAAGCTTTCAATTCCTATTTTAAAACATTCTCAACACAAGTAACAGATAAATTAAGACAAAAAAAATAAAAATAACTCCATTAAGCAGTTATTTCTTTTTTTCTCTCTCTCTCTTTCTCCCTGTGTGCTGTTCGGCTGTAAAGTAATCAGAATTGATGTCTGAGTATTGAAAACAAGCCTTACAATTTTATTCTCACAGGTGGAATTTTATAGATTCAGCTACACACAAAAATACAACAGAACCAGAATATCACTATGCAGTCAGTTCTGACAGATGGTTTGTCGATTTCTTGTCATTCAGACTTTGTTTTAGTTGTTGTCTCTCTCACCCTCTCCTTGAGTTATATTGGTACTATATGTATATGAAACACTCATTTATTTAAATTGTTATCTATAAGAATTATATTGTATATATTAATTGTTTATTAAAATGGCTGAGTAGTACTTTCTGCTTCTCTTTCATATATTAAGTGTGTTTTTTATAAATACCTACCACAGATCTCACACTTGGTATATAGTCCTTTTTGAATTATTTTGATTCTCATTGTTTGACCGTGATTTTTATGTGTTTGATCTTTTTTCTATAGGTTTTGTCACTAGGCAGTGGATAAGAATCCCATATGTACCCACAGCAAACCCATTATGATTAAAAATGCTCAAACATGAGTCCTGTATCAGAGCTACATGTGTGAAGTTTACAGAGAAAAAAACCGCATCAAAATCGGTTCAGTATTCAAGGAGTTATGGTTGATTTAACATGCTGACACTTCAATGTCTCTGCAAAGGGAGGGGGGGCGCGACCGATCCAAGATGGCGGCGCCACCGCTCGTCAGCGCCCATAGGCAATAGCGGCCACGAGGGGTCTATCAATGTCTATGGTTGCACCCGTGGGGGATGTGGCCATCGTTCTTCAAACGAAATGCGCTACAGGCAGAGTAACTTCCGGTTCCAAAGACAAACAGCTCAGTCGTCCAATCAGTGATGGTCTCCTGTTGCTGACTGGTACCTACCCTTTCCGGTTTTGTTAATGTAATTGTGCTTCTCAATTTGCTTTTGTGATTCGTATTTTGTTTTTGCGATTCTCAATTTTGCTGTTGTGTTTCTGAATTTGTTTGTGTTTCTCAACATGTGTTTAGTGATTTGTTGGTGTGGTTTGCACTTCAGGGCCACCATATTCTCCAGCTGCTCCGCGCCTCCCAACTGAAAAAATCGCGAGCGCTCATTACAAGCTGCACTCCCAGCGCGCTCTGCTTGTACCACAAGAGAACTACAACCTTGTTGAGCTCAAACATCTTATTTGAGCAAATCCAGAGCTTTAAGTGGGCCCCTTTCGATACGCAGAACACGCGCTCCATGAGGGACCTCGTTTTGCGCACGAGTACTCATTCTCTCCAAATGCGCAAAAGGCGCTTCGCTGCCGCGCGCACATCACCGTCAGCTACCGTTAGCCCAGGCGGAGAGAAAGAGACGAGGTATCCGACACCGTGCACGCTCCCGCAATGATTGACAGCAGCAGCATCTGAACAACCAGTGGTCAGATGCGCCGACAGGCAGGTGGAAACATGGAGGTGGAGATGCATCCAAACGGATGAGAATAAGCACAAGAAAAAAAGTCAGAACAAGAGGAGGAGTGAGCTGCACTTGAAAGTGGGAATGTTGATAAAAAAAGAAAACTTTGTGAGCATAAACATCCCAGCTGCTGCTGATCATGAGACAGAAGAGAGGATGATTCTGTCTGGATGTGGACTGGAGAATATTTCACAGCAGCTCTGAATATTTATGAAATGTTTTGTTAAATGCACAAACCTTCACTTCTGTCCTGTTGTCTCTGGTTCACAGCCTTCCAGCCCAATAGTCTCCTATAATTAGTTGTTGTAATCATATTTACATCAATTTCATTTCATAATTTCTTATTGAGAGCAAAACAAATCTTAATCTGCTTGTCTGATAGATTTCTGGTCATAACAGGGTCGATGCTGAAGTCTGACCTTAACCCTAACCCAGCTGCTTCTGCTGAGTGAAGCTTGAGGCTCATCAAAGGCACAAGAACACCTGAGTGGCAGTAATTGAACCTAAAAGGTGAAACTAATCTATGAGACAGACTCACTACATGCAAATCCAGATGTTTCAGCCTTTATTTGTTATAATTGTGATGATTCTGATGAAAACCCCACATTCAGAATCTCAATTAAAATATAGTGAATAGGTTCAATATTCTAGACTCAAAGTGTCACACTCTAATCAGCTGATGAATCCAGAACACCTGCAGAGGGTTCCTGAGCCTTTAGATGGTCTCTCAGTCTGAGCTGGATTACTGACATAAGTGGACTTTTACACCAGATTCTCAGTTTTGAGTTTCACCTGTAGACCACATTAGAACTGGCTCTGCTAAAAACTACAATACTTAGATTCTTCAGAGATTAACTAGATTATATTAGACTGATAGCAGAGTCCTTAAAGAACAGTTTGTGATTGGTTAAACCTTTATTTGATCTGTGACACCTAGACTCTTCAGACCTGGATTAGATTATTCTACATTAACAGCAGAATCCATCAATTCCAGGTGGTAATTTGTGAAAACTTTAGTTCAAACAAGGCCACTTTCTTCTTTTTTTATTGTGAGTTTGGATTATCATATTAGTAACATATTTTTCAATTTAATGGGTTGATGTTGAAATTTCAAGAGTTCTGATTGGTCACCCATGAAATAAAACATTTTACATTTTATAATTACAGCAGCTTAAAGATACTGGGGTGGAAAAATTAGTGGGAATTAAACTTTCTGAATTAAAAACTTAAAAAGGGAACCAACTTCAGCTTCATATAAAAAAAGAGCAACAACAAAATTAAACAAAAAAAGTAAATAGCCAAATGAATGAGAAAAATAATCTAATTTAAAATTTGCATTGCATTCCAAATAAGTTCAGGGTAAAAATTTCAGGATAATGCATACTGGTAAAATAGGACAGGGTGTGTAAATACAGATGTGTGTGTGTGTTTGTTTGTGCGCATGCGTGCGTGCGTGTGAGTGAAAAATCTCAACATCCCCCACACTTTTGAGAAGCTTGCAACGCTCCTGGCCACAAGTTTCGTTTTCGAACCAGCTGAGATGATAAACTGGAGCGATGCGGAGCTCCGGGAGCTTCTCTCCGTTAGATCTGCAGCTCAGATCATCTGACTGTTCACAGTGACGGTGGAGCACACACACCTGTAGAGAAATGTGGAAAAAAAAAACTTAACGAGCGCGGCTTTGATCGCAATAAAAAGCAAGTTATGTCCAAAATAAACGGAAGTCCGTGACAGCGCGGAGACCGCCCCCATACCTCCTTTATGCCACCATTGTGTAATCTTTTATAAAACGGACATGATTGCGCAACATTACCGCCATGGTCTGAGCTCTTATAAACGATCTTAGGCTCCCAGATGCCTCATAGGCGTTGCGGCAAATTGGCGGCATTGTTTTATAAAAAAGTCTTTAGACTGTCTGCCTGCCATACACAAATCATGCAGCAGTGCCATCTAGTCTTTATTTCACGATCCATTTTTTTTTACTCGATGCATTTTGTCACGTTTTGTATCGCAAGATTTCGCCAAACGATATTTCGTCCCATCCCTAGTAACCGGGGGAGTTCTAAACTACACTGAAAAAAGTAAACATGTTGGTCATTCATTTGATGAGTTATTTTTAAATTCCAATAGTGAAAAAATATTAAGTTGCCATTTCAAACTAAATTATGCTTATGGGAAATTTGATTTTTTTTTAACTTTAATCTAATGTTATTGACAGCAGGACACCAAAGTGACATTTTCTATTTAGAATAAAGCACTTTAATTAGGTTGAGTGTGATTTGCACATGCGCATTCTTCAGGGTTCTGGCGGCCCTTTTTCGCCTCAGAGTCAGAGCGTCCATTTTAGATCCACGTCCGCATGGAAAGGGGCAAGAGCAAGAGAACAAAATATGTATTTTAACTGATGTTAGTACACGGAATTTCCATCAGATATATTTTAAACATGACAATGTTTTGGGTCTGTGTGAAGGCCAGGATCTGAGGATTTAATTGTTGTATGACACAAAATATGGGAATATTAAATTGTGAAGCGTATTGTTTTTAATACTTTAAATTAAACATGTCAAATTCTCCAAATTGTCGTTTTCTTCTTATCTGTATTTTAATTAATTTTAGCTGTAGCTCATTTCTGAATCTCATTCTGTAATTTTCACACATAAAATCTTTAAATTGTTTTTTAGATGCTTAGAGGTTGCCAGTTTACTCTTTTTGGAGGTATATCTATTACAGCCTCATTTATGACACTTTTTAACCTGATGAATGTTTGTTTATGTGTTCAGAAACAAGTCTGCTGCACCAGATTAACGCTTCTTCTACCAGGTCATGGAGACTGGGGTCCTTGTAGTTCCCCAACAGAACGACAGAGGGCGGCCTCCGCACGCACCCAAGACCCGAACTCACACCTGCGCCGCTCCTCCTCCTACGAGCGCGCGCCAACCAATGAAACACGAACTGCTCTGTGCTTAGGTTTTCACCGCCGCAGACCCCCCCCCCCCCCCCCCCCCCCCCCCCCCCCCCCCCCCCCCCTCTCCAGCCTGTCCTCTCCGGCAGAAACAGCCTCAGTCTCCCACGCTCCAGCCATGGCTGACGGAGGAGAGGAGGATGAAATCCAGTTCCTGCGGACAGTAAGTCTCGCTCACAGCCTTCTGGCGTTGAGTGTGTGCTAGGTGGTAACTGCGTAATTCTGCTGTGTGTGTGTGTGTGTGTGAGAGAGAGAGGGACAGCTACAGGGGAGTTTACCGCAGTAGAGTGACAGCTCCTCTTCAGTCCGCATCCCTCTGATGCGGGGATGGAAGGGGCGTGAAAACAAAGTGAGAGGAGGACAGGACAGGAGGTGTGAGGAGGTGTGATGGCGTGCTTTGAGCCGCTTCTGTTGGGCTTTGGGCGGGATGATGCGGGCCGCAGTGCGGTGCAGCCTGCTGCATCTGCTTCACTTGGCAGAGTTTGTACCCCCCGCCCCCTTCGCGCTGCCCTGTGCAGCAGTCAGGTGAAAACGGATGTGCTGCATCACGTGAACGCACCGCACCTGTTTCTTCATGTTCACGCTAATGTTCAAACACTGTCATCTAATTGTGTCCTGCAGCGATGGTTCTGCTTCTGCAGTACACTTTCTGTTGGTTCTGGTCTGGACCTGTTGGTAGACTCGTGCTGCTGCAGCTGGCAGTAGGCAGATCCCTGCAGCAGTGTGTTAAAGTGAGCTGATTTGATTCTACAAAATCCCTGAAACCAGATTATTGGTCAGGAATCTCAGGATTACATCATGTCGTTCCAGCTCCATGAGGAAGCTGCAGCTATGTGTTTATGTGAAAAATGAGATGTGAACGCTCTCCTGTGGATTCACTGGAAGCTACAGACTCAGAGAGGATGTTCTCCAGCTCTGCAGTCCCACATGTTGGTTCTGGTTTTACACTTTGGATTCATTGTTTGAGCTCCACTGCTTTCATCACTGCCTCCAACTAATTTCTGCAGACTCTGTGCTGGAGATGAGGGAATGAGAGAATATAAATGGCAGAGGGGGTGAATTTAGTCATTTAAAGGAGTCATCACCTGAAATCTTCACTTTTCCACCTAAAAAAATGTCTATAATGGCTTCCTAATGATTCTTCACTGGCTGAGAAGCCGATATTTAACATTGACGCGTTTGTTTACTCTTGCCTTCTTCAACCAGCTCACATGCACCCCACGAGCACGCGCACTCCAAAACGAGAACTTGAGCTCTGGCCCTATATGTCGTCACAAAGGTCGAATATAAACAAATATGAACCAGCAGCGAACAAACCAGCACAACAAAGCTCATTTCATAACGTGAAACGCATAAATTATGACTTACCGTTGACGACTCATGTTATAATCCGTGTTATGGGAGACAAAACTCCGATCGGCATATGAAAACTTCTCCCTGCTCTGAGCTGCAGCTGGGGCCTTGGGGGCGGGCACTCAGCGCCTGTGATTAACCCCTTACACGCCACTCAAACAGACATTTCTCAGACCGCGGTATCGGTCCCCGGTATCGATGGACTTTTAACGAGTATGAGTACTTTAGAATAGTGTTGTCACGGTACCAGAATTTCAGTATTCGGTACCGGTACCAGTGAAAATCCACGGTTCTCGGTACCAATTTTGGTACCAAACAAAAATTTAATTTAGACTAAATTTACAAATAAAAACATTAATTTTCCTGTAAAGTGCTTTGAGATGATATCTTTTGTGAATCAGTGCTGTATATAAGAAAAATGAACTGAATGACTATTGTACTACTATCATAACATGTTTTTAATGCACTTTTATTTAATCAAAATGTGTTTTTGTTCATATATTTTTTGTAAACCTGCTAGTTATCCAGAACAAGAACCTCTAGTTAGAACAGCTTTGTTGACAAACTGATTTTCAGGACATAAACACTGACACTCACTGACACATAAACACTGTGTCTCTGTCGGGGCGGGGGGGTCTCCGTGAATGAACTTTATTTACCACATCAGCTGGTCCACCGCTCGCCGTCACTCTGAGTTCTGCAGCGTTGCTTTAGAAGCGACTGCATGCGCCCAGTAAATGCGCGAATCATGCACATCAAGGATCCAGGTTTAGACGGGTCCTCGGTACTACCGGTACCAACGAAATCTTGGTACCGTGACGTTTACATTTTTGTAGTACCGGGTTGGTACCGAAGAACTGGTTCTTTTGACAACACTACTTTAGAAAATGTGGTATCGAGGCCGATACCCGATACCGGTATCGGTGCATCCCTACTTCTTTCAATACCTATATGTATGATTCTGAGAGAAAACAAAGTGCTAAAAGTTATTATTATTTTTTTATTTAAACTAAAAATCAGTGCAAACAGTTTTTGTGTAAAACAAAACAAAAGTGCAAACTATTGTCTGGTGTACAAAATACAAAACATCTACTCTAGGAAACTGAAACAAAGTATTTGAATCCCAAATCAACAAACACTGTATAAATAAGAGGCAAAAAACAGAGTAAAAAGAGCTATGTACACTATATAATCATGACTTCTAGCGGTTTTTCTTCAGAAAAGGCAGCACACAGGCCCTTTCTGGGCTGATTGTGTCCCCAGCAGTTGAAAATGTGTGCTCAGCTGGTGCTAATGCTAGAGAGCAGAGGTACCTTTTGGCCAAACTGGACAGTAATGGTCAGTAATGGCAAACTGGTCTTCATGTTCCACCACCACTCAGCAGAGTTAACACTCAACAACCATGAAGGAAGACTCCGCCTGAACCCGGTCTGTCGTGGTGATGGCAGGAACTGCTTCTATTTCCTCAAGGGCTGAAAGCCTGGATCACTTCTGTTTGTGTCACATTTTAAATACAGGAAATTTTAAATAAATCATCATTTCAATCTTTATATCTTCTCAAAAATGAGGAACATATGAGGGCTCTTCCTGTTCCAACTCAGCAGCTGGTGCCTTTGTTTGCTGAACTGAAAAATATTGAGTAAAAGTTAAGAAATAATTTAGGGCAGAAACACAAACAGCAAACAAAAGCTACAATAATGCTCATTGTTGATGATTCTTCCTGTAGATCAGGGGTCCTCAAGTAAATTTGTTCAAGGGCCAGAGTTTGTTCCAGCAGACACCGTGAGGGCCAGAAGCTCTTCTAAAATAAAGTTCAATTATTACTGTATCATCATTTTTATATAAATTTTCCATCCAAATGTATGTTTTTATTTCAGCGTTTAGTTTAGTTGCTCTGCCTATCAACCAGATAAATATTGTACTTGTGTTGCTTTCTTCCTGTGGGCAGTTTTTGTCAAAACACCACAAATATGCACTAATATGGTGGAAAGCACAAAAACAGACATTCTAAGAACTGCTGCAGACTAAATAAAAAACATGAATGAGAGCTATGACTTGTAGTCATTTGTGATTAAAGGCTGTTATCAGTGGCGGCTGGTGAATCTTTTTTGGGGTGGGGCACATTTTTATATTTTTATTTTTTAATGTTAGTTCTTGTGAATGGTTTTTATCTTGAGAGGCGCTATATAAACGATCGTTATTTTCTTCATTTGCAGGTCAGTTTTTCAGATGCGCTAACCACATATCACCACTAGGGAACGCCAAATTACCATTATGCGTCACACAACTTGAAATCGACGGACTTTGTTGCTAAGTTAGCAACAAAGTTGTTCCAAAAACATGCTTCATATTCACCAATATATGCAAACTGCACACACACTAAACAGGAAGAGGCTCTTTTAAACGATGGAATCCACGTTTTCTACCTCAACACCACCCAATGACTGCTAAATGAAAAGCAAAACAAAGCTATTTTCATGAAGTCAAAAGCTAAATTCTGTCTTACCTTGCTGGTCAAAATAATCCATCTTATAGTAAAAAATCCACTTGGTTCGTAGAATCCAATGATAAAAAGATGAAACTACTAGTTTTCTCCATAGTCAACGTTAGCAGCGGCTCCACAACAACAAAGGACGGTGAACTAGCCTGTGGAGAAATTTCCGGTTCTGTCTGGGCTGGGTGAGCTGACCAATCAGCATCCTCCTCCTGATCTGAGCAGACTCCCCCCGTTTGCTTGCGATCGCAACCATATGCGCCCAACGGCTCTCCTATTCCTTGTCGTTGGGGATCCAGCGCGCATGCGCCAGTTAGCCCGTATTAAGTCAATGGTAAAGATTGCTGCGACCGCGAGAGGACACGTGACAGGAAGTACGCCGACGTTTCGGCCGTGTTAAAAGTATTAACTTTATTAAACTACAATTAAATGCAGATTACACACAGCACTTACAGCCCATAAGGTGTATAGATCGTTTAGTTTAAATTTTATGTTTTTTTAAATACATTTTGTGATTCCTCTCTTCTTCTTCCTCTTCCTGTGAGACTGGTGGGGCGGCGCCCTAGCGCCCCCTATGGACGAGCCGCCACTGGCTGTTATCTGTTTGTTTAATTTAATTTAGAAACAAAGTAGAACATGCATTTTCTCTTTCCTGATTGGCCCACAGCCTATTGCTAGAAAATGACACACACACACTTTAATGAGCATATTTCTGTCAGTTTGATTACTTTTGGTCTCATTTTGATTAATTTTAAATCTTGACATTAGCTGTACAAAGTTTGAGTTTGATAAAGTGAAGAACAACAGTTCATAATGGGTGGATAGAATGTGTACAATTTGATTTTTAGCAGCGTTAGAGACAGAAATGTGGCTAAAACCCCTCACACATGAGAAAGGAGTTCCAGTCATTCTTTTGGTTGTAGTTTTACTTGTTTGGAGAACGTAAAAAAAGTTTATGTGGTGTTGTAGCCTAGATTCTGCCGAGTCTTTAGAGGTACAGCTTGATGATATTTATTGATATTTGGGATATGAAATTTTCTGCTAAACTATTGGGGGACGTTAGGGCGGACGTGGCCCGCGGGCCGCCAGTTGAGGTTCACTGCTGTAGATGTTTCTGAAACTCCTCTCCAAGTGTTCCCCATAGCTCTCATGTTAACTCATTCACTGCCAGCCGTTTTCTGATCAGATTTGGAAGAGTCACAGAACATTGTGCTCGATGATCATGTAAACGCCAAAACTACCAAAAGAAAGAGTAGACTCACATCAGGAATAATCGCTGTATTTCTAGCGTTAATCGTTCTTTCACAATCTGTTGCCCAAGCGTGAGCTGCAGAATCATTTCCGGTTCGGCGCATTGTTTTTTTCACAGCAGCGTCCCAAAACAAACTCGTAATTCATTGATTTTCCGCTTCCTGATCACGTGAAGTGTGACATACATGGATGAAGATCCGCTTTAGACACGTGATGTTTGTTCTCACGGTGCCGGGGCTCGCTCCGACGCCCGCCCTGTAAAAAAAGCGAAATGACGACTAAAGTTGTCATTGGCAGCCAGCGGTTGGATGTGAAAAGACGACTTTAGTTGTCAATAGCTACGTTTACATGGGCACAAGTAATCGGATTGAACGCCCTATCTGATCAAAAATTCGTCATGTAAACATGTCAATCGGAATATTCTGATCCGATTCGGCCTGATCCAAATGAAATTTCATTCCGATTGAGAGAGGTGGTTTTGTCCGATCGTCAATCCGATTGGCGTCCATGTACACAGCCATTCGGATCGTTGGGGTAAAATAATTCCCACTGCGCATGTGTGCAACTTCAGCGTGGCCTCTTTTTGCCTCTGCGCATGCTCAGGACAGATCGAAAACATGGTGAGCGGTAAACAGAAGTGATCTGTTGCAGACGCTATTTTTTACTGGAAATACTACGGGAGCTCAATATTACTGAACGTCTCGATGGCCGAACGGTTAAAAATGCCGAGTTATACACTCAAGTGCATCTAAAGATGCATCTAAAGATGCAGGAAGCGGGAATTCACCGAAGCTAGAGAATAAGTAAATAAAATGCAAGGGAAAAGACGTGCGGACAAGATGACGTTTGTTTACAATTTCTCTTCCGGGAGAGACAAGTCTGCGCATGCTATGGTGCGGGCATCGCGGCACGATCGGATCATTCCAGTTAGTGTCCATGTAAACAGAGATTTGGGATTTCTGATCAACCAAGATTTGAATCGGATTGGGGAAATTTGGCGCATGTAAACGTAGCTACTGGCAGTGAATGAGTTAACGGTGACACTAAATACGAGAAACAGTAGATTAACCTTCCAGTAATGCTAATGCTTCACTTCATGCTGAACTGCATGTTCTAATGCTAGGTAAACAAAGTGCAGAGTTGTTCATTTTATGGTGTATTTATGCTTTTATAATTATTTATTTGTTTATTATTGCTTACCTTTGGAACTTTCTGTGATGTTGCTGGCGCTGTCTTCCCCCTCACATACCTCCAGTGTTTTTGTTGCTGCAGCAGAGGATGAAGGCTGCAAGCTCGGGTCTGTTTCAGCTCACAAGTTGAGTCCATGCATGATGAGCCGCTTTGATAAATTATTGATTTTTCATGGCACATATCTTCTTGCCTATAGAATAGAATAGACTTTATTAATCCCACAGTGGGGGAATTCACTCGTTACAGCAGCACATACACTTAGAGAACAGAAGTAACAAAGTACAGTTAAACACACATGAGCAGTAAGCTATTATTGTAACCTTCAAACCACTAAAAACAACAAATGAAAATAGAAAACTGGGTTTCCAAGAATACGCAGCACAAGGGACACAGACGTACTAATGTACATCTGGTATTGAACACATAGGGATGTTAACAGGATAATACCAGTAACAGGGTTGCAACGATTAGAATTTCCGGTGGTACGATTCTAGTCTGAGAAATAATCACGGTTTCACGATTATTTTACATGAATTGATTTCAAATGTACCACCATATATAAATCACACAAACACATTCATTATCTGACCTCCAGAATATATTTATTGAGACTTTTCAGAGATGCTGCGTATGAAAATGAATTTTTAAAATAAAAGTAATCTCTGTAAACATCCTGGCTTATAAAACGTAAGCTGCTCACTCTGAGATTATTGCTGCCATTTGGACACAACACAGTCAAAAAAGGTAAAGTAAAAAAAGTCAAGTAATCTCCGGACAAACATATTTGAAGCTGTATTTTAACACTCTTAAAACTGAATTTGTAATTAAAACTGAGTGAACTTGCTCTGTAAATAATACATCCAGCTTCTCTGATGAACAACACATTTTTTGCTTTTTCAGTTGTTTTTTTTGGCGAGAGAAATGAACCGACCTACTTTAATACTTGAACATAATTGCATTATTTAGCTTAAATCTGCAGTTAAAATGTCTGCTTTATAAAGATGTTGCTTAGCTGTAAAAACTAAATCAGTAAAGAAATAAAGTAATCTCTTTGTACACATCTATAGGCAGCATAAAGGGTTTTTGTTGCTGCTGCATTGCTTAAATGCAGTGCCATTAATGTAAAACGTGTCTACATAAGAGCTTTTACAGTTCTTTACGTTACTCCAAGTTGAAGTGCAGAAGGTGAGCACGTTCACATTTTCTGAGCCTTGAACGATGAGGTGAGAGAATATTGCCACTCCTGCTGAACACTCTCTCAGAGGGGACGCTAGTAGCTGGAATACATGTAACGCTGGTTAACATAGCCCTCAATATAACATAGCCCTCAATAGATAAGTTAATAAAAACAGTCATAAGAAATAGTCAATAAATAGATCATAATGTTTTAAAACTACAAATGTCACCAATGCCATAATGCTCTATAATTCATGATACAATATTTCATTTGAGTTTAGAACCTATTAAAAGGTTAAAACCTTGCAAATTCATGGTGTTTTTCTGTTAATTCATGTAAAATAGCTGAAATCTGTGTTCAGGCTCTTATTTTGAAAGGGGAAGTTGCAGCGTAACCCATGTGACCAGCCACAGCCAACCGGGTTGTTCCTCCTTTTTTTCCCCGCTGGCTTAAAACGAGGGAGATAGGCAGACAGTTTTTGCGGAGCTGCTGCCTAAACTAAGAAAAAAACAAGATAGGAGTCTACATGAAGCCATTTTTGTACTTTGACGGATGTATTTTTGTTTTTCAAACCTGTCCTTACCTTGGTGATGTCATGTACATAACTGAACGGGACTTGGTGAGTTCAGAAATTGTATTTTATTTCATGTCAGAAATGTTTTTGTGATATATTGTTTATTTCATATAAATATAAAGTTAAGGTAGTGCATTTATGTTGTTTATGTTAAAATGGTGGCTATAAAGGGTGAATTGGTGCTTAATTGACACACAGGCTGTAGTTCAAAGTCATTGGTCTTGCTTTCCGCCACCATTTTGGCGTCACCTACTGATTAAGCTGAAAACTGACTCTTAGTGATATTTAAAGGCTATCTGTGTATTTTTTTGTTTAATTATTTATGCATATTTGTTGTTATGGTAGGCCATTAAGGTTTGGACCGGAAAAGTCTGAGCTATTATTGAAGTTGGATTCCATGAGCTAGAAAACAAGATGGCGAGCCACCCATTGAACTGTGCCAAGCAGGAGAAAAGCGCCCCCTGCTGGACGTTGCATTCTTTTACCAACAAGAATGTGTGGGGTGTGCCTGCTCTGTCTTCTCAATCCCCAGTGAGTCGTAGCAAATGGCTGCTCATACTGAGCCAGGATCCTCTGGAGGTTTCTTCCTGTTAAAAGGGAGTTTTCCTTCCCACTGTCGCTACATGCTTGCTTAGTATGAGGATTGTATCGATGCAATCTGCTGGGTTCCTTATATAGGAAACTTTTTTACTGATTGGCTTAATGAACTGAACTGTATTGGAATGTTTACTTTGTGAAGTGCCTTGAGACGACTCTTGTCGTGATTTGGCGCTATAGAAATAAACTGAATTGAATTGAATTGAAAAGAAACAGGTAGGATTTCTCCATACACCTCTGCAAAGGAACAGTGGACTCTCAAATATATACAACTATTTTTTTTGTTCATTCAGTCTTTTGCTGAATCGTTTTCAGTTTTGTAAATTGTATGATCTTTATTTTGGTCAACCATACATTTTGATGCTGTAATGGTGTTAACTGAAATGTAAATAATTTTGTGGGTTACCCAAAATAAGAAATGGTTGAAACCTAAAGGTAAACTAAACCAAAATTTAGTTAAATCTTGAAATTAAAGAACTAAACTTGATTTAAAATAACTTAGTGTTAACTTAAATAGATTAAAGGAAACACTTGAACTTAGAACCTAAAATAAACACCAACAATAACCTAGGTTGAAAATAACTTCCTTTTACAATTAAATAAGAGGTTTTGAAGCAAAGATATCTTTTTTTTCTTCATGATACTGAATATTGTATGTCAACTGTTTTTTGTTGTTCTACAAAATAATAAGCCAGCAATTTAACTTATTTCCTGGTTTGTGGTCTTTAATACACGTTACACCTATTACTACTCTAGTAGTCGAACCTAACTGGTCATAGGGTACTGTACTCCAGAAGTGATACATACACAAGTGCTTTTTTGCTACTGCCGCCAGCATTGTGAACTCCTCTGTAAAACCAGTGGGTCACTGTCCACATTAACTGTAGGGAGGGACAAGTAAAGTTTAATTTTGTCAGGATTGGTTCTTTTCTTGTGATGGCTCTACTGATCTGTTCCTCTTTGATTGATTGATTGATTGATAAGACTATTGTCTGTGCCCCAAAGGGGTCACAGAAATCTCCCTTTTGACACGCTCATGAGACAAACAAACCATAAAATACAAACAGACCATTAAAAAAAATAATAATAAAAAAACAATATACTACAATTTAAAACCTACTTCATCTTGTTCAGAACAGATACTGCTGAGGGTACAAAAGATTTCTTGTATGCATTCTTCTGCGCTAATGGGGTTTTATACCGCCTGCCTGATGGCAGCAATATAAAGAACGCATAAAGAGGGTGAGACATCCTTCACAATCATGGTTGCCTTCCTCAACAGTGCGCGGTTGTGCAGTTCAGACAGGGGAGTTTGAGGTGATCCAATTATTTTGGAAGCCTGGTTGACTACACGACACAGTTTTGTTCTGTGTGTAACGGTTAAAAAGTTGTACCACGATGAGTAATTAGCCTTTCGCCGGCCCCGCCCCCAGAACAGCTATTGTCCAATCACACATCATAGCAACCGTTACTATCCGACAGCTCCAAACAAAATGATGAAGCTAAGCCTAATTTACTACTAAGCATTAGCCTCAATAGTAGTCGTATCTCCTTCGTTTCCCTTCAGAACCTCCTCATCAAGCTCAACCAGCAACAGCCAAGCATGAGTGCTCCCCCCGCCCGCGGCTGGGTGGAGGTCCGCCTCCCAGACTATCCAAGACCCTTTTAGATAACACACACCGTGCCGGCAAATCAGCGTAATATTACCTCAACCGTGTGTCTTATAAACGCACATTAAGCCTTGGCGCAACAGCGGGTGGTGTCATGATCACGTGATGAATTAATGCCGAGCTCCGGCCGGGAACTATATTGAAAATAAAAGTAAACACGGGCATAAAAAGTTACATTTTATAAACAGACTCAGCTGAGATGATCAACTGAGCGATGCAGAGCTTTTCTCCGTTAGCGCTGCCTGCAGCTCAGATCATCTGACATCTGACAGCTCACAGGGACACCGAGTCGCCGCCACAGCTCCTCGGAGCCACGCGTCCCCGGACGCCGGACCTTCTCCCAAACTCCAAACTCCTTGTTCCCTGCTACACTTCACTCAGCAGAGCCGACACTAATGTATCCCTCCACTGCATACTGTAACCCTTTTTGCCTCAATCTGGATGATATTGAGGACGAATTGCTCCAAAAAATGTCGCTGACACGCATCTGTCTACTTCTTTCCATCACGGAAATCTGTGGAGATGCAGTATTTGATCCACTTATTGTCGGAGTTGGCAACAGTAACTAAGGGGGGCGGGGCTCGGCGAAAGGTCAATTAAAAGTGAGAACAGATTCGATGAGTGATCTGTAAACCAGCGTTAAAACATCCTTGCTAACATGAAAGGCTCTAAGTTTCCTTAGTAGATGGAGGCGCTGCTGTGCCTTCTTATCTACAGCATCCACATGCTGCGTGAAAGACAGACAGGTGTCAATCTCTGTCCCGAGGTATTTAAAAGTCTGAACCTGCTCCACCAGCTGACCCTGGATACTAAGTGGCTGGAACAGCGGTGATGGAGCCCGTCCTTTGGGGCCACAACACAGTTCCTTAGTTTTAGAGACATTTAGCTCCAGTGAGTTTTCTGCTAATAACTGAACCAGTCTCTGGGCCTCCTGCTGATATGCAGAGAGGGCAGCAGTGATTTGTTGGAGCAGTCCACAGAGGCTTTATTGGTGTCACTTTGGTGGTGGTGGAGGTTGGGGTGCTTGGTGTGGCTTCTGGAGGCAGCACAGAGTTTTCCTGATTGGCAGCAAGGGCCATTGCTTCTTCAGTGCATCCTCAAACTTCCTTTAAATCTAGGATCCACAAAGTTGGATATGTTTAGCACATACCTCATTCCTGCTGTGTTTCTCTGCTGTCCTAGCAGTTCTGCTCTCACAAGTTTCTTCATCTCATTGCTGAGACTTCCATAAGTTTTCTCATCCTTCAATATTTCACTTCTAATGTGGTCCAAGACTGGTGTTAGTGCAGAGAGTGTCACTTGTTTTTCTGAGGCAAGGGCATCAGTGAAGCAATGGAGAGGACCAAGGAGCTGCTCCACTTCCTCCAACATTAGGCATCAGATGCCAAGTGCCTCAGTCCTTTGCAAGCACTGCACAGATTGCTTGTTGTTGCTCCAAGAACCTTTTGATCGTCTCATGTGTGGAGCTCCACCTGGTGACAACATCATGTATGGGTTCATGTTCAGGGAGGTTCAGTTCTCTTTGATTCTTCTATATCTTGGGACCAATAACCTTCATAGAGAGGTGAGAAACTGGAACTCAAAATACACAGGGTGTGAAGCATCAACAGAAGTGGAACCAATTTCATTTTCTTTAGTTCCTCATTGTACACAGAGTGATAAGGGGTTGTTGTTACTAGGGATGCAACGGTCCACTTTCCCAACGGTCTGGTCCGTACCTCGGTTTTTGGGTCACGGTTTTGGTCCGGTTTCGGTCCACTTTGAATTGTAGAAAAGCTTTAAAAAATCTGAAATTTCCTAACTTTATTTTATTCACGCAATAATATAACTTTTCAGATGTATTACTTGTAGTCCAGTGTATAATATGTTCAGAGACAAACAGAAATGTCACTTTTAAAATGCCTTTTCAATGTGGTGTCAGTGAGAGGCGAGAGACAGCAGGCTCAAATCGTGGCGGTGGCTAGGGTGACCGAAGCGGGACCGGGAGGGACGCGTAATTTGGAATTGTAGGATGTCCGAGGAAGGTCCCAACTCGGGAGTGTGTTGTGTGAGGGGTTGTGGTTGTGGCGTTTTCTCTCCTTGTCTTTATATTCAACTGCAAAACAGAAATGCTCCCACACGTAAGGTTTGTTTGAAGACGGCGCGTCGCATGTCGCTGTGGCTAAGTTTCTCTCTGTAGCGCTTGTTTTGCTCAAACTTTCAGCTCAGTGGGGCGGGTCAAACCTGTGACTGGATATTTACTCGCGGGTAGGGAGAGGGTCTGCTGTGAGCAGCTTCAGACGAGACTAGTGCGGGCACACGGAATGAAATGCATCTGCCTCGACAGACAAACGCACCCTGGTGCCGTGCAAAGCATGAAACAAAAGGACCAGCGCAAAAATAATGGTAAAACCGAAGTCCCGCGGTACACAAGGGCGATGGTGGCAGAGGAGTTAAGTGGCCGCCTTGCAACCAGAAGGTCGCAGGTTCGCGACCTGCTCAGACTGTTGCTGTCGTTGTGTCCTTGGGCAAGACACTTAATCCGCCTTGTCTGCTGGTGGTGGTCGGAGGGACCGGTGGCGCCAGTGTACGGCAGGCCTTGCCTCTGTCAGTGCACCCCAGGGCAGCTGTGGCTATGATGTAGCTCATCCCCACCAGCGTGTGAATGTATGTGGATGGGTGGATGACTGTGTTGTGAAGCGCCTTGGGGGGTTGTAGAACCCTAAGAAGGCGCTATACAAATACAGGCCATTTACCATTTACAAGGGTAGATTGTCCCGTGCAGGGAGGACTGAACGGTCCGGGATTTTACCGCGTACCGTTGCATCCCTAGTTGTTACCGTTGCTGACATGTTTCGACGTTCACTGCCACATTCGTCAACTGGATGTTGGTGGCATCACTTTTTCTGATGGCACACGGTAATTCAAACGAGCATGTAAAACGTGTCAGAGTTTGGTGTTAGAGTGGTGTTTTAGTGAGAAAAAACTATCAGACGGCCCAGAAAAACATCCAGGTAGCCTGCCTTGGTAGTAATGCAGGGAAAACTAAATAAAAATAAAATATTTAGGAGTTTGGCTGGAGCCTGAGTTTCCCTTCAGAAATCATATCCAAATGATTTGTCACAAGGTCTCACGGTGCTTAAGAACCTTATATCAATCTATCAGTACGTAAGCGCATTGTAACTCAGCTTCCGATTATAGATTATGCGGCTATACAATATCATAACTCCTCGGTTGCTTGCCTTCACTCTCTAGATGTTATTTACAATACCCTATGTCGTTTTGTTTTGTGGTGTCCTTTCAGAACTCACCGCTGTTACACGTATGAACGCCTTTCTTGGTTCCCCTTGAATGCCAGACGACAATTTCATTGGTTATTTATTTTTAAATGTATTTATTTTGACTTTCCATCTTATTTGAAAGTTTTGTGAGTACCCAGTATCTCTTGGTATCATACCCGTTTAACTGATCAGCTTTCATTTGTTTTTCGTCGGTTTACAAAAGAAGTTGGGAGAAATGCCTTTTGTGTTAAAGCTCCTCAGGACTGGAATAAATTACCTGCTGATTTAAGGTCTATTTCATCATTTCGCTTCAAAACACTATTCATGAGCATGTGATGCCGACTTGCAATTGTTTTGCTTCTACTGCCTAATATCATGTCTGTACCCAATTTAACAGCAATGTTGTTTTCCATTGCCTGAATTTTTGCATATAAATTTGTATGTATGTGTATTTTGTGTTTGTATATGTTGATACAAGTATGCCCATATATACATGGGGCGAGCCACAGCAGGGTTTTTTCTTGTCTTCTTGATTTAGTTTATTTTTATTTTAGTTTGTGATTGTGTAAAGATCTGCTATCTTACTCTTTATTTGTTTATGGTAGGAGGACCTGCTCGAAAACAAGATGTCACATCTCAAACAGTTTATCCTCCTAAAATATAGGCCATTAAATTAAATTAAATTAAATTAAATTAAGTTAAAAGTTTGTATGCACTTTTTGTTATTAAATGCATTTGAAAGCTATTTTTACCTTCAGGTTTCCTCCTTGTATTATTAGAGTAGAACAAAAAGAACATGTTTATAAAGCACCTCTCTTGATAAAAATCACAAGTTGCTTCACAAGTACATAAAAAAAGGTAACAATGTGAGCAAAAAAATGAATAGCTTTTAAAGAGCAAATTGCAGGTTATAGCCTTCCTTGTAACAATGTTTAGAGAAACATAATAGGAACTCATTCTAAATAAAATTTACACATACATATATAAATTATTTAGGCTTTTGGAATAATTTGTATGAGAAAAATGTTTTTTCTGTCAAACCGGAAGTGACATAAGCAGAGGAAGACCGGTTTGCTTAATCTTATTCATTTTATGAGAATGTTTGTGTTGTGTTTGGAAAAATAATCAGAACATAACAATTACTTAAACTTTTGTATTGTTTTTTTTTTTATACATTTTGAATGTGAAATGTTTCTTAAATGGCATTCTATACTTTTTAGATGTATTATGACAAAATTGCTAAACACTGAAAAACTAGACCCCCTCACCACCCCTGCCACTCTTTCCTGTAGGATACCCACTTTCCAAGATTCTGGCTAATACCCTGAAGCTGTATCTATAGTAATGTGGGCGTTGTACTGGTCTGTTGTGGTGATGAGAGAGCTGAGCTGGAAGGCGAAGCTCTTGATTTACCGGTGGATCTACTTTCCAACCCTCATCTATGATCACAAGCTTTGGGTAGACCGAAAGAATAAGATAGCGGATTCAAGCGTCCAAAGTTAGTTTTCTCTGCAGCGTGTCTGTAGCCTGGCAAGCCATCCTATATAGTATGGCCATGAACCATTGACGGCTCTCAGTCGTGAGGCGGGATCTACGGTTGTCTTTCAAACTGTCTGCATGCAATTGGATAGCGCTAGGACCAATCAGAGTGACAAACAACGTGACGTAATCACAGCGACGGAAAAGAGGGAGGCAGCAATGGCGTCTAACATCAATGATTTCTGTGGTTTTTGTATGAAAAACGTGTGAATATCAGGTGTACTGGGACATTGCACTACTTTGTTTGATAAAAATAAGAAGCCGCTAAGTATATCAGACAGACTTACGCACGTTGGAGTCTAAATAATCCAATGTTGATGACAAAGCCGTTTCAAACCAACGTGGTTCCTGCGCTGCCGCCATGTTGTTTGTGTTCGCGACTGCAGCACTGACGTCATCGGCTACTCCCGCTCTGTGATTGGCCCACAATATAGAGCGCTGTGATTGGCCCAACCAAAACTATAGCGAGCTGTGATTGGACAGCCACAGCAGTGGATCAGGCTGCGATGGTTCCAATGAAGCATGCCTAGACCAAACTTTGCAAGGCAAGAATTTGGTCTAGTTCACTAAGCTAATATGTCTGGGTTCTCCAGTGAACCGGGACCACACTGTGCATTTTTTAACCGCCTTAGCCAAATCCTTTGCCGTGAACAGAATCGTGAAAAAAACTCTGAACATGAGGGTGATTTGCAAATCTGTGGTCATCCAGTGTGACCGATTCTGCAACAGCTTTTTGAGCACTCTTACGGCCAAAGCCTACGACTCCCGACCCAGGAAGTCACCTGAGAAACGAGTAACGAGAATCACAAGGTGACAGCAGCAGTGTTGTTTACTAGCTGTAATGGAGGGTACTCACAAAAATGTGGATGAAAAAAGAAGAGGAATTTGCCGAGGTTTGGCCTGCAGAGGCCGTGTCTATATGACACAAATGACGAGGAGTACCACGATCGCCCCAAAAAGGAGAAAGCTTGGAGAGACATCTCTGAGCAAATGAAAATTCCAAGTAAGTAAATTCATGTTTACCTTCATGCCGTGGTCCTTTGTTCCACAAATGCTTGCCTCCAACCCATGGCTATACATGCTAATAAGCAGTGCCTTTATAGTTTGATATGTTCTAATAAAAGCAAGCTCTTTTGTTACCTTTCTTAACATTAAATCATATTCCAAGGTAAAACGTATCTCACACATAGATGTGCCTTGTTTACAGAAATTAAAAATCATATTCTAGGGTAGCTAAAGTAGTAACAATATGTTAACTTAATCAAAAACAATGCTAAACAAATTGCCAACACAATGCTTTATGTTTTTTGTTTTTCTAACTGTGTGTAGACATGCAAACTGAGGACTAAATCATATTTATTACCATGTCCAGCTCAATAGGCCCATTACGAATAAACCAAACTATTAAATCAAAACCAAATTTAGTACAAAAACAACAAGTAGCTATGTTGTTAATAGTAATATTTATGGTTGGAAATACAATTTAATCATAATAATTTGTTTCCAGATACTTTTTATATTGCTATTTTCTTTTTGCAGAGTAATAAAGGATTATCTTATTGATGCTTGCCTGATAAAGTTACTATTTATTTTGCAGTGAAAGAAGTAATGATCAGAGCAGCTTCCCTCCAAATGCAATATGGGAAACTTATGCACCCCAAACTGAGCGGCAGTGGCAACAAAGACCTGACACCGCACCAGAAGTGGATAATAAAACATTTGGAGTTCTTGAAGAGCTACGTGATGGTTTGACCATCATTCAGCATGCTGGGGGTAGGACATGTGTTTAAAAGATAGAATTAATAGTAACGTGACAACCAAAATAAATAAAAATAATGAATTTAATTTATATAAAAAGATCTCAAAGGGCGAAAAAACAAAACAAAACAAGTGACGCATAAAAAAGGAAGAAAATAGTTCACAGTTAACAAAACTAAGGTTAAAACCATTGCTAAGTGCTAATTAGGTTTAAAAGCTTTGATAAAAAGAAATGTCTTAAGATGTCTCTATAGACAGGCAGTGGATTGGGCAGTCAGGTAGGGGTGGGCAATATAAACGATATAAGGTAGAAGCGATATAAAATTGGATAATGATAGAGTTTTTGGCTCTATCGCGATATCGCAATAACACATGACGTCACTAAGATGTGCACCCGCACCGACATTGGGACAACAGAATGTCAGTGACTGCAAGCATTGAGCAAGCAGAGGACGAGGAGCATTCTACAAAAGAGATTTTGGACGTCTTTATTCTGCTGTAATATATTTGCCATATGAGGATTTTTAAAAGCATGTCATTTTGACATATAAACAGAGGAAAAAATATATCGCAATATATATTGTTATCGCACATGCTTCAGATTATATCGCAATATAGATTTGAGGCCATATCGCCCAGCCTTAGAGTCAGGTGTCAGGTAGGGAATTCCATAGTCGAGGGGCAGCTACACTCAAGGCACGATCTCCCATGGTCTTGAGGTTGGACCTGGGAATGTGCAGAAGATTAGAGTTCACAGAGCAAATGGTGTGGGTAGAGTGATATAGATGCATAGGTGTGTTAGGAGACAAACTTTATATTCAATCCTAGCAGTGTAGTGATTTGAGAATTGGGGTGATGTGCTCAGGTTGGCGCGCCCTCATTAGGATTCTGGCTGCAGCATTCTGGATGTATTTGAGCTTTTGGATGTTCTTTTTGGTTATCCCAATGAGGAGCGCGTTATAGTAGTCCAATCTCGAGAAGACCAGTGCATGGACTAGATTTTCAGCATCAGACAAAGAGAGGATGCTGAGAAGATTTGAAATGTTCCGGAGGTGGAAAAATAAGACTTTACAGTAGGGCTGGGCGATATGACCTAAAATTAATATCACGGTATATTGAGGAGTTCACCTCGATAACGATAATTGAACGATAACTACATGTTTGCCCAAAAACAAAAGCTGTCCATTAGATGGGGCTGTCACCTGCATTATGTTGAGTCACTCTGTCATAAATTTTCTATGTATCGCCCAGCCCTACTTTACAGAGATGATTAATGTGGGATTCAAATGTGAGTTGAGGGTCCATTTTTACACCTAGATTCGTCTCAACCAGAGAACATGGTATATTGGAGCCGGAGAAGGAGATAGTAGTTATGGGTGATGATTTGGTCTGATGTGTTTAGCCAATCACGATGGCTAAAATTTTACTCCATCCAGTATTTTCACAGCATTAGCTGAATCGCTAAACCATAAATCCATTTCCTTCTTCTGGCTCCTGGAAGGTGCAGACGCTTTTCTTCTCTCCTCCCTTACCTTCCCAAGGCTCTTTGTCCCGTCTACCACAGCACTTCTCTGCATTGCTCCTGAAACTGAAGATTATTAAATCATGGACCTGGTCAGCTGGTCTTTCAATGCGATTGACAAGATTTTTTCGACAATGAGAACAGAGAATGGCTCCTTTATGTACAGACGGATCGCACCTGGTTGGCCATGTTTTGGATTCTTGGAAGAGCTGGAATGTAATATGCCTTTCCCAGCTTTCCATGGAGGATACAGAAGATGTATAGATTTTTGAATTTATGATTACTGGATTTCTGTTGATTGACTTGGGCGGTTATCTATGGGGGAATTTAACTGACACATATCAAGAGCTTGAATTTTAAATTTAAGAGCAGGATTTTATATCCTTGCTTTCAAAACTTGTTATGCTTGCACTCAAAATGTCTGCTCTCGTTCAAATATACTCTGTTCTCCCTCAAATCCTTCATTCTGCACTCAGATTTTAAGTTTCTTGCACAGATATTTTCTTCACCTGTGCAAACTTTCTCTCTGCACAGATTAAAACTGCTCCCACAACTCTGTTCCCTGCGCTCACGGATTTTTTCTGCTCGCTCGCAAACCTGGTAGTATAATCTCCTAGCAACCGCTCGGCCAATGGGAGACTGTTTGGAACTGGGCGGTGACAAACCTCTTCAGGGTGCGCTTGTTTTCTTCATGTGAGCTTGCCTGTGTAGTTTAAACATATAGCTACATCTGCTTTTCCTGCACTGAAAACAGGCCTATATAAGAATGTATTTTATGTATTTTGTGTATATTTCAAATGTATCTGGTCTAAACATGTCTTAGTTTTAAAATGTTAGCATGAATTCATAGTTTGTGAAACATTAAAATCGTGTTTTCTGTGGAAACTGCGCCCCCTAGTGGAGAAGCTTTGGAGGAAAGAATAAACTCGTCAGTCTGCCATCTTTCCATCGCATCAGTTACATAACTTTTATATTTATCAGAGATATTTGGTTGCCTTGCAAACTTTCCACAAGAAGGTAAGTAGAACTTTATTTAAAATATCAGTGTGTAAATTAATGTAGCCGTTTCACATTTGACTTTATCAAGATATCAGTATTTTTCTCATTTAAACCGAGGATGGTTAGTGGACAGGTGATGAAGCTGACTTTTGACGATAGTTTTTA